>JANCRA010000129.1:805000-1323972 GCA_024362935.1 Setophaga petechia
AGGAGCAGGAGCAGGAGCTGAACAAGAGCAGGAGCAGAACAGGAGCAGAACAGGAGCAGAACAGGAGCAGGAGCAGGAGCAGGAGCAGAACAGGAGCAGAACAGGAGCAGAACAAGAGCAGGAGCAGAACAGGAGCAGAACAGGAGCAGAACAAGAGCAGGAGCAGCAGCATCAGGAGCAAGAACAGGAGCAGGAACAGGAGCAGGAACAGGAGCAGGAGCAGAACAGGAGCAGAACAGGAGCAGAACAGGAGCAGGAGCAGAACAGGAGCAGCAGCATCAGGAGCAGCTCTCTGGAACCAAGGGATTGTTTTCCAAGGGGCTTTGTGCCATTCAGGCTTCCCAGACTGACACACCTGGATTTGCCCCACAGTGGAATTTGTGTCTCTGCATTGAGCAGAACGAGGAACTGAGGGGCCACAGAGCAGCACCTTTCAGCCCTTCACTCCTTCCTTGTCAGATCATGCTCTGATATTTCTACAGCAGCAGAAATGCACCCTGTGGTTAGAAAGACCAATCTTTAGTCATAAATTTGAATTAGTCCCTTTCTCAGGCTAATTTTAGAATCCAATTATGATCAAGAGAAGATCGTGAAAGAAAAATAACAGGAAAAATTCACTCCAGATCTCTCACTGTGATAGAGCCTGAGCAGCCTGCACCAGCCTTGGCTTAATTGGGAAAAAACCCTGAGTTTATCTTGATTTGTTTTACGTGAAGACTGGGGGATAAAGATGAAGAAACTTCAGTTCTTGTTCAAGATCTAACAACTCTGACAAGTACATGGAAAACAGATCAGAGGGAAGATCTTACTGTGCCCAGATGGAACAGGAGGGGAATTAGCAAATGGCACATTACCATATTTCTGATGGCATTCCAGTCTTCCTGAGAAAGGAAAGGTTGGGAGAGATTCATTAATTAATTTGTGGAGTTTACAAGACACCTCCTCTAACTTGGAGCTGGAGACAATGAAGTGCTGCTGCATCTGAACCACGATCCTGCCAAAAAGAGGATGGAGCCTGAATTTCAGCCTGGAGCTGTGTTTAGAGTCCTGCCTGTGGCCTCTGGAGAAAACGTGCCAGGGATTGTGTGGGAAGTGGAGCTCACAACCTGACCAAGTCCCACCTTTCCCCACAGAGCAGTTCATGCTCTGCACAACGTGCACAGGACAAGAGGCCCCTGCTGAGCTGATCTGGGGCTCTCACAGGGAAAAGGGCAAAGAATCTGCAGCTCTGAATCCTGGGCTGGGGAACTGCCACAGCCCTGGAGGCTCCAGTTCCAAGAGGCTTTTGGCCAAAGAGCTCCCTGGAACTGAGGGAGACCTGAGGGCCATGCCTGGGTGCAGAATTAATTGGTCTCACCCCATCCTGGAGAGCTGTTCCCACCCCTCTCTAGGAACCCCAAAGGATCAGGAGAATTTTAAGATCAGACAAACACACCCCTGAACAAAATGAACATTTTTATTGCCTGTTCAAGGCTCTACCTATTTGGAATATTTAACCTATTTAACCAATAAACCCACTGACTGCTTGGGAAACATTCTCCCAGAAAAAAAAGAGTCTGTGGAAAGCTCAACTTTGCCATGATGGCTTTTCTAAAAAAACCCTGCTTTTAAATTTTATTAGAATAAGTAAAGAATTCTGAGAGACTAGGTTCCCCTGAGCCTCCTTTTCTCCAGCTGAGCCACTCCAGCTCCCTCAGCTGCTCCTCACCCCACTTGTGCTCCAAAAGAATCCATACCTGCTTCCAGAGTCCTCAATTCCACAAATATTTGTGAGTAGCTGGCTTGGGGCAGCTGAGAAAATGCACTTGAAGTACAATTGTTGAAACTGAGGTCCATTTTCCAAACTATTTCAGGGATCTACAACCCTTAATAATGAAAGGAATATGAACAGTATCCCCCTGGAGCAGCACAGACAGAACCTCCCAGCACAGGGAATTCAGCTGGGAGTTTGCTCCAAAGGAGATGGAATCATCCCTGAATTGAAGGTTCACATTTCCTCCTCTTGGATTACAGGTGGAGTTTGTCTCTAGGGGATAAAGCAAATGAAAACCACACGAAAGTGCTGCTTCCCAGAAATCCAGGCTGCTGGGAAACAGGATGAGCTGGGGGAGCACCCTGGAGCTGAGAGGGCTCAGATGTGGTTTTGGAGCTACTCCAGGGCACAAAGGATGCTGATTGCTAAAATCACCTTTTGTTCCACCCCATTCTGCCCAGGCCAGGCTTTGCCCAGCTCCTGCTCCTGCCTGCGCCCAATATTTTTATTTTTGCAGTGCTGAACTTTCAGGTCAGTGGAAGAGAAAGGAGCTGTTCCCTCTGCTGGGTTTGATGTGTCAGAGGATGAACCTTGCCCTGCTCAGCTCGATGTGTGATGTTCTCATTAACCCCTAACAAGACCAAAGTCCTGGCACAATTAAACCCCACAGCCCCAAATCTGGGGCTGCTCAGCCTCCCCAGGCAACTAAGGGAGAGGCACCTGGGCTGCCCTGCAGCCTCTCAGCGAGAACTGAAAATAAAAGTGCATCACAATTAGTGCCTTTCACAGGAAAAGGTCATTTGTCTCTTTGGTAAGAAAGGAAAGGAAAAAAGTATTAAAAAATCAACAGGGTTCTCCAAACAAAGGGCAGCCTCTCCATTCCAAAGGGCTTTTTGCTCAGACGTGGATGTTACATGAACAGAAAAAGCTTTTCAGAATGTTAACAGGGAAATGAAGCTCTTCAAAATCCTTGATATTAAATATTTCGTTTATTTGAATATGTGGGAGAGACACTTCAGTTTCCCCAATTAATCTGTGAATTCTTCACTTTTCCTTTCTCTTTTGAAGAAGGATTTGTATTTTCCTTTTAATCTTGACACACTTTTTTCTCATTAAATTAAAAAACCTAAACTTAATTTTGAGTGGCATCTTCCTCATATTTTATATGAGTGAGGACTGGAAGGAATAGTTTAATCTCCGGTTTCATGGCGCCAGGCTCAGTGCTGGGGTAAGTGGGTGCTCCCAGAACCTGAGTGCAGCACTGGCTCCTGCCAGGACCTTAAGATTCCATAAATGCATTAAAAATGCAGCAGTCAGAGCTGGAATGGGAGATCCAGCAGGAGTGAACTGGGGCTGCTGATTTTATATCTTCATTTTACAATTCATTTCTCAATTTGTTTGTGCATTCAGTGAGTCACTCTAATCACTGCTCGACTGGCTGTGATGCATTGAAGCACCAAGGTCCCTGTGTCACCAAAGGCTCACAGGGGGTGACAGTGCCCAGCTGCAGGGGACAGGCTCCTCCTTGTCCCCATCCCTGACTGCCCTGCCAACTATATGAGGTATTTCCCTCTCTGCTTAGTAAGTGTCTTGGTTGGAAAGCCAGGTGTCTGCTGAGGAAGGCAGGAGCCTCTCCTGAAATGGAGAATGTAAACCCCCTCCCTCCAAATTATTATAAATTTTAAATTAAGGGGCTCCCAGGAAAAAATATAGGAGTAGGAAATAACAGTTCTTTATTAGGGAAGAAAATAGAAAGATAAAATAAACAATGCAGTAAATCCAACCAACACTGCCAGAGTCAGAACCCAAGCTGACACCCTGTGGGTCAGGCTGTTGGTATCAGTCCCATTGGAATTGTGGCTCAGCCCTCCTGCAGTGTCAGGGGTGGTTCTGTTGGAGCAGGGATCCTGGAGAAAGGTGCATCTTCCTCTGGAGATCCAGGGGCAGAGGCAGCTGCTGTTCCTCTGGGAATCCAGTGCAGAAGCCGTGCTGGTGTTCCAGAATCTCCAGATTATATCCAGGCAGGAATGCTTGGCTCTTCCCTCTGGGCTCCCATCTCCCAATGGGATGCTGTAGTTCTTATCAGCCATGCAGGGACACTCAGTAGCTGTTATCAGCAGGTGTCTGCCCAGAGGGAGGAGTGGGTGTGGAAGAGATAAACTGCCCACTGAACAGAAGATAACTGCCCCACCTCTGACAGATGATAATAGAATACACATTGCCTTGCAATCTGGGACAGTGAGGGTTTCCCCTGTTCATTCAGGCCCCATTCAGTGCAGACCACCTTGGATAATCCTGCTTTGTGCAAAGCCTCGCTTTGTTAATTCCATGTTTAACTCAAACTTCAGGACTAAACTCCCTGAGCACTCTGCCCTTGGCACGGAGGGGTTGGAGGGGTGGGAACCTCTGTGAGGAGAGGCCCTGGCACAGGTTGTGGGATCCCAATCCCTGGCAGTGCCCAGGGCCAGGCTGGACAGGGCTTGGAGCCACCTGGGGCAGTGCAAGGTGTCCCTGCCATGGCAGGGGTGGCACTGGATGGGCTTTGAGGCCCCTTTGGACCCAAAGTAATTTATTTTTCTTTTAGTGGTGACAGAAACTCACTGAGCCCAAACCAGAGGAAATTTCTCTGGGACGTGGAAAGTAAAACCACCCAGAAATGCAGGATTTGAACAACACTTGGCCTCTGCAGGGACAGGTTTTGGTCAGTGGTTCCTTTTCTGTCTGAGGTAGAGTCCAGGTCTTCCTAAACCTTGGGTGATGGAGGGGACAGACACAAAAAGTGACAAAAGGTCAGAAAGGCTGAGCCAGCATTGCTCCAGGAGAGCCAAACATCCCCTGATCAGGGCGTTCCCTCAGGAGACCAAAATTCCAGCCTTAAAGCTGCCTTAAGCCTGACTCAGGCATCCTGATAACCATTTCTCCACAGCTGTGACAAGTTCTGGAATGTTCCTGGATAGCTGCTCCTAATCCTTCTCCATGCAGATGATGTGGAGCTTCAGGCTTAAACTGTTTGACTTGAGGAGCTGATGTTTAACAAGCTCTTTAATTCTATTGAATTCTGTCTGTGCAATCAAACATTGCTTTGGGGCACTGCAATGTGAAGGATTTCATTATCCTTGTAGGATATGGAGGCATCATCCAAATTATTTCCAACAACAGAGCTGAAATACTTATTAACTTCTGCTTCTTCTGTGTTGCTGGGCTGGTTTTCCATCCTGGCTGGTCCTAGAGTCACAGGAACTGATTCAGCCTGAAATTTTTAGGATAAAATTAATGCACTCTCAGCAGGAAAACAAATTATTTTGATCTCTGCGCTTCCTTCCCAAGGAATCAAATCAGATTGGGAAACCCCCAGGATTCCCCCTATGGATATTTTTTATCATTTTACTGAAAATCCTGAGCTGTAAATTAATTTGTTTTCTCAGAGGGGGTGTGGAGGAAGATGTTTGAGGAGTTTTTACACCAGAAAAAGTGAATTTAACAAAAATCCTCTTGAGAGCGCTTGGAGGGAAGTGTGAAGTCCTGGGGAAGGAAGGACAGAAAGACAGAAGGATGGAAGGAAGGCCTATGGATTTTTGCCTAAAAGGAATTTTCTGCTGGAGGGAAAATGTTTAAAGGGAAATGTTTAATCCAGCCTTAACCAGAAGTTCCCTCTCCTAAGCAGACGTGGAGGATCCCCTTTGAGCAGAGCACTCCAAGAGCCACTGCTGGGATTTCCTTCTGGGGCTGTTCTGCAGATGCCCAGCAGTCACTTCCATCAGGGGGATGGGAGAAGGACAGGAGAGTCCTTCCAGTCTTTGCCTGTTGATATGAGAGGGTTTTAGGGAAAACCTGTGGGACTCAACCTATGTGTGTGTGATCCTGCTGTTCCCTGAGGGCTTTGGCTCCATTTGCCTGGAGAGCAGGAGCTATTCCCACATTCCACTCTGTAAATCACCAACTGCTCCGGGATGGCTTTGCCTCCTCCTTTAACAGTTGATTTTCCTACTCATTGCTTCAGCCTGGCCCCTCTCCCCCATCCAGAACAGGAAGAGAAAAACAAACATTTGTGTGGGGGCCAGGAGCTGTCAGAGCCACAACCAAATGAGCAGGAGTTTCCCTGGGATGGTAATTACAGCCTTTGAGTCGTGCTGAGCAGGGTTTGAAGTGTAAATGTGCAGTTAAATCAAAGTTCCTGAGGCAGCAGTACAGGGACAGCTGTCCAAATGCTCATTGAGGACAGCTCTGCAGTCCTGGTGGGCAACAAGATGGACATGGACCAGCACAGGACCATGGAATGGTTTGGGTGGGAAATGACCTTTAACCCACCCTGTGCCACCCCTGCCATGGCAGGGACACCTCCCACTGTCCCAGGCTGCTCCAGCCCCAGTGTCCAACCTGGCCTTGGACACTGCCAGGGACCCAGGGGCAGCCCCAGCTGCTCTGGGCACCCTGTGCCAGGGCCTGCCCACCCTCCCAGGGAACAATTCCCAATTCCCAATGTCCCATCCAGCCCTGCCCTCTGGCACTGGGAGCCATTCCCTGGCTCCTGTCCCTCCATCCCTTGTCCCCAGTGTCTCTCCAGCTCTCCTGGAGCCCCTTCAGGCCCTGCAAGGGGCTCTGAGCTCTCCCTGGAGCTTCTCCTCTCCAGGTGAGCCCCCCCAGCTCTCCCAGCCTGGCTCAGAGGGAAGGTTTGGATGTGACCCTGAAGTTTTGTGCTTTTCTCACAGAATGCAGAAATTCCTGCTTTGCCCTGAGAAGCTGCAGTTTTCCCAAGGCCTGGGATGAAATCCATCTCACCAGGGGAACAGCACAGAAGGTGAATGTCCCAACAGTCCCATGGCCCTCTGGATCTGCCCACAAACATCCCCCCCTCATCCTTCCCACGGGGGGCTCGGGCAGCCCTGGTGGGGTTACCCAGCACTGAGGGAATGCTGCAGCTGGAGTGAAAAGAGAGGGGAAGGTGGTGAGGAAATGCAGGGGTTTGGCTGAAAAGAGATTTATTTCCTCATCCTGGCACTGAATTTGCATCTCTGCTGGACAAGGTCCTGCTCCTGGCAGGAATTTGCACCTGCAGCTGGCTCCTGGCATGGAGGACACTGAACATCAAACCCTCTTCTCTAAATGCTGCTCCATTATTTAAAAGCTTTTTCCTTCAGGTAATTGTTTCAATCAGATGCTTTTTAAAGCCTTTTTCTGAGAAGAACAAGTCCTGAATTAGAAGCAATCCCCAGCTAATAACAGTGATTGCTGCAAGGCCTGCAGTGAGGGAGCTGCTGGGGGCTCTGTGGCTCCTGCCCCATCCAGGCCTGCCCATTCCTCTGGGTATGTCCCTGCTCACATCCCTGGGGAGTTCATGGCTCCTGCCCCATCCCTGGGGAGTTCATGGCTCCTGCTCCATCCCTGGGGAGTTCATGGCTCCTGCCCCATCCCTGGGGAGTTCATGGCTCCTGCCCCATCCCTGGGGAGTTCATGGCTCCTGCCCCCTCCAGGCCAGCCCGTTCCTCTGGGCACTGCTCTGCTGCCATCCCCACTGATCCCAGCTACAGCTGCATGCCCTCACCTGCCTGTGCCAGCCTGGGGACACCACGAGGTCCTGTCCCAGCTGTCACCCTCTCCCTGGGCCCCAACTCCTCTCATGGCCACAGTCCCTTCCCATTCTTTTAATTAGTGTTCAGAGCAATCAATATCCACAGGAACCACTTGGATTGATGCCTGTGGGGGGCTCTCAGGCACTGCAGGAATGCTCACTGAGGAATTGTGAGTTACCCCACTGTCCCTGTGGGCTGGAGCATCTCCAGTGACACCAGGACCTGCACTGGGAGAACTCCTGCAGGATCTCAGAGCATTTGGAACTGAGCCCAGGCTGATTTGGGCATGGATTATCCCTGTGCTGAGCTCACCTGGGTCCAGCTCGGGGCTATGACAGCAGAGCTCAGCCTTGAGCACAAACCCTGTCCCCAGTGAGAGGATGGAGCTGTGGGGGTTTGCAGTCAGACACAGCAATTTTGTCCTTTCAAAAATGGCCCAAAACATCTCTGATCGACTGCAGGAGTGGCTTTGGCCCAGGGGGAGTGTTTGGAAATTAAATATTTAATCCAGGGGTCAATAAAAACAGAATGACAAAGTGTGAGTGCTTTCCTTCCTTCTCCCTTGTTAACTGCTGAGGCTGGAAATCCATCCCCATTCCAGGAGCAGCTGTAGGAACACCTGATAAGGCAGAACAGCAAAGCCATTAACCTGGAGTCACAGATTGCTGTTCTCCAGCTGCTGAGGCTGCTCAGAGCAGGTGACAGGAGGCACAGACAGCTCCTGGCTGCAGCCTCTGATCCCATGGCAGGGAAATGTCACTGCACAGCCCCAGGGGCTGCTCCAGGAGACCCAGGACATTGTTCCAGGAGCACCAGGAGGATCTTTCAGAAGCTCCAGGAGGTTGTTTCAGGAGCACCAGGCACAGAGAACATCTCTGGCGCCCTGCAGTCTGTGTGAAGCTCTGTTTGCCACAGCTCTCTTCACAGAGAGGAGCAGGCACAAGTTCTCCAAGAATTTCTCCTGGGGAAGGCAGTGAGAAGCACAGAGGGAAGAAGAGAAAACAATTCTTATCTCTATTCACTGCTCCTGTTGTTTGGCACACGTGCAATGGGTTATGGAGATTGTTTGCCCAAAGGGATTTGTTAATTGGACACTGATGAAGGTTGTTTGGATTCCTTGGCCAGTTGGGTCAAAGCTGTGTCCAGGCTGTCTCAGACAGCCATGGTTTTTCTTTAGTAGCTTTATAGTATAGTATCTGTGTTGTATAGTATCTCTGTAGTATTCTTTAGTATAGTATCTCTTTAGTATGTAATTTAGTTATAGTATTAGTATAATATAGTATAGCTTAATAAAGCTTTTATTTATGCATTAAAGCATTTATCCAGCATTCCTGAATCATGGAGTCAGAGCACATTATTTGCCGTGTTGGGGTCTCCATGCCTCTATGATAAGGCTCCAGCAGGGTGATCCCTTCGCTGTACCAAGCCAGTGGGCTGGGCCAGGCTGGCAGTGCCACACCAGGGCTGGGACCAAGGACCCTGAGCCCTTTCAAACTTGTTTTGTCCCCCTTGCAGAATGTGCAGATGCCCAGTCTGGTGGCTGCTCCAGGCACAGGGCTGGAGTGGGAGAGCTGGGAAGTGTCACCCTGACCCTGGTGTGGCACCAGGGAGCTCCACCCTGGGGAAGCTTTGAGGGAGGGATGAGGATGGAGGGTCTCTTGGTTTGGAAAGCCGGGTGTCTGCTAAGGAAGGCAGGAGCCTCCTCAGGAATAGAAAATATAAACCCCCTCCCTCCGAATTGTTATAAATTTGAAATTAAGGGGCTCTCAGACAAAAATATGGGAGCAGGAATAACAGTTCTTTACTAGGATAGAAAATAAAAACTTAAAGTAAACAATGCAGTAAACCAAAACAACACTGCCAGAGTCAGAACCCAAGCTGTGGGTCAGGCTGTTGGCAGCAGTCCCATTGGAATTGTGGCTCAGCCCTCCTGCAGGGTCAGGGCTGGTTCTGCTGGAGCAGGGATCCTGGAGAAAGGTGCAGTCTCTGCCTCTGAAGATCCAGGGGAAGAAGAGGCAGCTGCTGTTCCTCTGGGAATGCAGTGCAGAAGCCGTGCTGGTGTTCCAGAATCTCCAGATTATATCCAGGCAGGAATGCTTGGCTCCTCCCCCTGGGCTCCCATCTCCCAGTGGGATGCTGTAGTTCTTATCAGCCATGCAGGGACACTCAGTAGCTGTTATCAGCAGGTGTTTCCCCAGAGGGAGGAGTGGGTGTGGAAAAGATAAAGAAAACTGACCACTGAACAGAAGATAACTGCCCCTCCTCTGACAGATGGCAATCTCAGAGGGTAAAATGGTGCAGCTAAGGAGGAAGTGCTCCTTGCAGTCTGGGACAAGGGGCAGTTTTGTCCCTGTGTCCAGGTGCCACCTGCCCAGGGCAGGATGTGCCCTGCAAGGACAGCACATTCTGTGGGGTTCCAGGGCCCCCTCCTGTCCCATTCCTGTGCCAGCCCAGTGAGCCTCACCTGTGCTGCAAAAGAGATTTCAGAGGGTAAAATGGAGCAGCTAAGGAGGAAGTGCTCCTTGCTGTCCCTCAGCAGCACAAAGCCCTCTGTCCTCACAGAAACTGTGCAGATTTTTCCTCTCCCTTCTTCTTTCCATCTGGCATTTCCAAAGCAAGGGCATGAGCCATCCCTCCCTGGCCCTTCAAGGGCAGATGATCACCTGCTCTTTGGGAGCTGTCTCCTTGCATCAGCTGAGACTGTGCCCTGGGCAGCACATGAACCCACCCTGTGTGTGTCTGCACAGGGAACAACAAACATTCCTCTCCCATCAGTGTCACTGTGACTGTCAGGCCATCCAGGAGTGTCACTGCCACTGCAAAGCCCCTCACAGGAGTTCTGAGCACTGCATTTTACCCCTGTAGGATATTGCCATAGCTACTAATTATTAATAACAGCCTGTAGTGGAGGCTGACAGTTGTCTCTGGAGGGAGGGAATGTTCTGTATCTTTGGGATCCATCCGTGCTCTTATTTAGCAACACAACTGAGGTCTCTTGATCAGCCCCTTTCAGCCTGGAGTAAAGCAGGCATATCAGAGAAGCAGTTTGGGGTGGAAAGGAATTAAAGCCCATCCAGTCCCACCTAGGGACACCTTCCACTATCCCGGGGTGCTCCAAACTCCATCCAACCTGGCGTGGACATTCCAGGGATCCAGGGGCAGCCACAGCTGCTCTGGCACCCTGTGCCAGGTTCTCCTCACTCTCACAGAGAAGGATTTTTTCCCAATCTCCCATCTAAAGCTACACCCCTTCTGGAAGGGTCAGGAGTTTCACCACTTCTTTCTTCTTCTTACCCACTGACTGTGCATTGCAGGGTTTGAGGCAGTGCCCTAAAATGCTTCAGTGTCAGAGGCCTTTTCCCGTGACACTGTGACATGTCCAGTTTGCTCTGTCACTCACCTGGGCACGAAGAATCCTTCAAACAGAAATCCACCCATGGAGTCCCTGGTGATGCATGGCTGTGGGGACACTGCACTGGAATATTTATACTTTATCTGTCAGCGAGGGAGGGCTGAGAGGATCCTGTTCCCCACTGCTCAGGGCAGGGAATCTGATCCTTGGGCTCCTGATGATCTGGGTGAGAGCAGGAGGTGCTTTTGGAGGTGTAGGGATCCAACAGGATTTGGAGCTGAATTACTGCAAACATCTCCCAGGGCTGGAAGGAAACACCCCTGGGGAGGGTGCCCAAGGTGCTGCTGATCAAAGGTGCTGCCTTTCATTCCACTGCTGGCTCCATGTCCCTCTCCCTTTCCCTCCTGAACACATCCAGGCTCGCCTGGCTGCGGGAGCCGAGCCTGTCCTGTCACAGCCAGCCCGTGATGTGACACAGGGGAACAGGAGGTGACAGGGCAGGAGCAGCCTGATGGGCTGGAGGCTGAAACAGAGGTGGAGGCAGTTATTTTGGGATGGGATGCCAGGAATTTACAGGGGATGTAAAGCAGAGCTGACAGATGAAAGAGCGAAGCTGCTGCTCCCAGCCTTGGCAGAGGCACATGGTGACCTTGGACTCTGCTGTGGCTCGTGCCCAAAGCTGAGGCCCACGGTTCTGAAGGGGTTAATGTTCCTGGGGACAGGTGCTGGTGGTGGGACACGGGGCTGGGGCAGTGGATCCCAGCTGGGAGGGCTGGAGCAGCTCTGGGCTGAGTGCCCTGAGCCCCAGCTGCTGAGAGGGGGCCCAGGAGACACGAGGGGAGGCAGGGCTGGCTGGGGTACAGCCCAGGCAGGGCCCTGAGACACCTGGGCATGGCCAGGGGCTGGGCTTCCCCTGCAGCCTCCACAGTGGGTCTGGGCACAGACTGTATCTTGGTTTAGAAAGCCAGGTGTCTGCTGAGGAAGGCAGGAGCCTCCCCTGAAATGGAAAATGTAAACCCTCCCCACACCTCTGAATTGCTGTAAATTTTAAATTAAGGGGCTCTCAGGCAAAAATATGGGAGCAGGAAATAACAGTTCTTTAATAGGGAAGAAAATAAAAAGATAAAATAAACAATGCAGTACAGTAGAACAACCCTGACAGAGTCAGAACCCAACCTGACACCCTGTGGGTCAGGCTGTTGGCAGCAGTGCCATTGGAATTGTGGCTCAGCCCTCCTGCAGTGTCAGGGCTGGTTCTGCTGGAGCAGGGATCCTGGAGAAAGGTGCAGTCTCTGCCTCTGGAGATCCAGGGGCAGAGGCAGCTGCTGTTCCTCTGGGAATCCAGTGCAGAAGCCGTGCTGGTGTTCCAGAATCTCCAGATTATATCCAGGCAGGAATGCTTGGCTCTTCCCTCTGGGCTCCCATCTCCCAATGGGATGCTGTAGCTCTTATCAGCCATGCAGGGACACTCAGTAGCTGTTATCAGCAGGTGTCTCCCCAGAGGGAGGAGTGGGTGTGGAAGAGATAAGGAAAACTGCCCACTGAACAGAAGATAACTGCCATACAGATGGTAATAGACTACACATTGCCTTGCAGCCTTGAACAGACAGCGACCTGCAGAGAGGAGACCTTGGACAATCAGGGGTGCTCTGTTGGGGGAGGTGACTCCCACCTTTTGTGTCCCTGAATGTCACTCCAAAAGGGGTGTAAGGGGTGTATGAACTCTTCTGGTATAATTGATGGTGAAAATCCTTTAAACCCTGCCCTGTTATGGCAGAGCTGGTGAGGGAAGGATCATGGCCAGGCACAGGTGGGACACGGGGATCATGGGGATGGTTGTGGTGCATTCATTGATAAATAAAGTTTTAATATTCCCAGAGCAGTGTCCCAATAACAACTCCATCACATGTTCCAATGGATTATTGGATCATCCTGTCCATCCGTAGGATCAGGGGTGTCAGTGGGATCCCTTTGCTGACTCAACTTCCCTGAGGAGAACTTGGTCCACTAAGTCTCAGGTCTGGTCTCAGTCTGAGTCTAAGGGATCATAAATGAGCAGCTTTGGGCAGGGTTGTGGCCTTTGACCTTGCAGGATCTGCAATTCCAAAGCCACAAAGCACCTGTGGGGCTGCTTTGGGATTTGATCTCAGTATTAGAGCAGAGCCTGGCACTTCCCACTCCCCTGTCCAACGTGAGTCACCTCTGTGCCCACTCAGCTCTGCACAAATGGCATCCCATAGGTTGGAAAGTGTAAAAATACAGAATAATTGTAATACAGAACAATTGTATTTAGTGCAATACAACATGGAGGGGCAGGTGTTCATGGCAGGAAGGGGCTGGGTGTGACCAGGCTGCTCCTCAGGTGAGGTTCCTGCTTCCCTCTGCCCTGTCATTGGCCAGTGCTGCCCAGGTGTGTTCTGTACATCCCAAACCCTTGGGAGTGCAGGCTGGGAGAAAGCAGAGTGTGCCCAGAGTGACTGAGCAGCTCTGCAGGACAGGAACCCCCCCGGCAGGAGGAACCCGAGAGCAGCAGGAGCTGCTAGGGGGGATTGAACATTGTGAGATGAACCTTTAGGGTGCTGCAAAGTGAGGAGTGGGAAAAGAGGAGGAGTTTCAGCAGAGGCTGCTGTGGATGCCCAGGTCCCAGAGGATTCCCATGGCAGGAACCCACAGGGTTGCTGGGGGTGAGGAGATGGAAAATTTGGGTTCAGTGGCAGCTCTGGCTGTCACCTGTCCTGGTGACCATGGGGCATCAGGGAGGGACGTTCTGCTGCTTTGCAAAGAGCTGGAGCAGAAATCCCTGGGACAGAGGCCTTGGGAAGGATCCTGGCGTCATTCCCAGGCAGCAAATCCCATTTGCAGTTCCCTGGTGAGGGAGATCTGCAGAACCAGTGCTGCATTGTCAGAGCAGGCTCTGGGAGCCAGGGAGGTGGCAGCAGTCCCAACCCCACCCTCTCCCCCTGAAGGGGACAAGAACCTTGCAACAGAGACGTTTCCTCCTCACACCCAATTTCCAATTTCGTTTCCATGTGGAGGAGAACAGTGGGCAGTGACTCTGGGGCTGGAGCAGCTCCTGCACTGGGCTGGGAAAGGTCCCTGAGCTGGCAGAAACCTCAGCCCAGAGCGTGGGGCTGAAACAAAGGGAGAGTGTTCCCTAGAGAGCACAAATACTTAAAACATTTATTAGAGTACTTACAAATACCTTTTAATACCAGATTTTCTTTTTCTCCTGCTTTACACTTTCTTTATTTACATTATCCTTGAAAATTAAATGAGTAGGGAAAAAAAAACCCACTTATTTTTTTTCCAAATTCTCTTTTTTTCTTCTTTATGTTGTTGGGTTTTTTTCCCCAAAGCTCCACAAATATAAGAAGTGGATTTCACTGGTTTCATTTTGCAATGAGAGAGCAAAGCAATTCCATTTGATTTAGAGGAAGCAGCATTTGGGGTGATGATCACAGAAAGAGGCTGGAATTACTCAATAAACTGGAAGGTCTCATCCCTCTTCCACTTCCATTCGATGTGGGGCACTCTGGGATGAGTTCCCAGGGTTAAATCGAGTTCCAGGGCCTGCAGTGAAGCATCCTCATTGTGGGTCTGGCAGAGCTGTCCTGCCACAAATCCTGGATCTGTGGGGAGACTCTCCAGGACTTTATTCCAGCAAAATCATTCTGCTCACAGGAGGAATAGCCTGGAATAAACTCCACTCTCCTCTGCACTTGGCACAAGCAAATAAAATGGTGTCTAATTCCTTGTTTGCAGTTCCAGGGGACAGGTGGAAGGGGTTTGAGGGAGAGGGGGTGCCCTGAGCTGTGCAGGGTGCTGGGAATTCTGGAACCTGGAATTCCCTGGGAGCCCCTCTCTGCTGCCCTGCCTGATGGAGACCGTTCCCGTGGGGTGGGGAAGGGCTGCCTGAGGAGTGTTCTGTCACACCTGGGGTCAATGGGGTTCTTGCTTTTTGGGGTCTCAGTTTTCCCCAGTTCCAAACTCTGGCCAGGGCTGGAAGTGGCCCTTGCCCAGGGGATTCAGCTCCAGCTGTGCTGCTCCAGGACAGAAATTCCTGTGGGATTTGGCACAGGCTGAGCTGGGGTTTGCGTTCCCAAGTAATTTGCTCAGATTTAATTTCCTACACAGCTCTGTCTCTCCCCTGAGAAGTTTTGGCCCCATTTCTGTGACCTCTGAGATGAATTCCTGGAACAATTTGGACATTTTTGTTCAGACACAGCAATGCTGACATTGTTCCAGCCCTTCCAGTGGTCAAACAACAGCTCTGGACAGCTCAGCCAAGGCATTTCCCAGCTCCTGCCAAATGTGCTTCTCACAAATGTGTTCCTCCCTCACTCCTGCACCTGGGATGCTGCTGGGCATGGAAGGAAATCTTTTTAGCTCCTGTGTCTCACTGCAGGTAAATCCACCAGGAATACAGGGACGATTCCAGTTTGTGAGGGATAAGGGGTCCAGTTTAATGGCTGCTAAAATTCCTGCTGGTCCCTCCCTGTGGATACCTGGGATCACCTGGGAGCACTGGGCTCTAGGCCAGGCTCCCACTGCTTTGTGCTTGTGCAGTCCTGCAGAACCAGCAGCACTTAGAGCTACTCTGAAGAAAGTTTTGTCCCCCCAAAACCCCTGAAAGTTCACTTTTATCACCAATTTACCCAGAACTCTTTATTTGGAGCAGACACAATTGTATGGAAAGGGACAGGAGGAGTCCTGACCAACGCTCAGGCTCTGTGAGGAAGGTGAGACATTGATCAAGAGTTTAATCCTTCTGCCTCCCCAGTCCTGCCCAGCAGAGCTGTGAGCCTGGCTTGGGGAGGGCTGGTTCCTAAACCCCAGAGCCCTGGGAATGGTGTGGGAAATGTGGAAGGTTTTGGCAGCACGCTGTGGGGTTTCTCCCCACCAAAGGTGGCTCATGGGGAGGCCCAGCATCCTCACGTGAGGTTGAAGGCCAGCATCATCTGGAAAATTGCAATTTATCTCCTAGAGAGCTCTAGGACCTGTGGGCCTGGGGGGATAAAAGTATTTCATGATTGATGAGCCCAGCTCCTTAAAATGGGTTTGAGCTCTGGGGATGTTTGCTGCACTTCAGGGATCAGGAGGGAGCCAAAGCTGCCAGGGGGTGAGCACAGGGGTGAGCTCAGGTGGGTGAGCACAGGGGGTGATCACAGGGGGTGAGCACAGGGGGTGAGCTCAGGTGGGTGAGCTCAGGTGGGTGAGCTCAGGTGGGTGAGCACAGGGGTGAGCTGAGGTGGGTGAGCACAGGGGATGAGCACAGGGGTGAGCTCAGGTGGGTGAGCTCAGGTGGGTGAGCACAGGTGGGTGAGCACAGGGGTGAGCTCAGGTGGGTGAGCTCAGGTGGGTGAGCTCAGGTGGGTGAGCACAGGGGTGAGCACAGGGGGTGAGCACAGGGGTGAGCTCAGGTGGGTGAGCTCAGGTGGGTGAGCACAGGTGGGTGAGCTCAGGTGGGTGAGCACAGGGGGTGAGCACAGGGGTGAGCTCAGGTGGGTGAGCTCAGGTGGGTGAGCACAGGGGTGAGCTGAGGTGGATGAGCACAGGGGGTGAGCACAGGGGTGAGCACAGGTGGGTGAGCACAGGGGGTGAGCACAGGGGTGAGCACAGGTGGGTGAGCACAGGGGTGAGCACAGGGGGATGAGCTCAGGTGGGTGAGCACAGGGGGTGAGCACAGGGGTGAGCTCAGGTGGGTGAGCTCAGGTGGGTGAGCTCAGGTGGGTGAGCACAGGGGTGAGCTCAGGTGGGTGAGCTCAGGTGGGTGAGCTCAGGTGGGTGAGCACAGGTGGGTGAGCTCAGGTGGGTGAGCACAGGGGGTGAGCACAGGGGGTGAGCACAGGGGTGAGCACAGGGGGTGAGCACAGGGGTGAGCTCAGGTGGGTGAGCTCAGGTGGGTGAGCACAGGGGTGAGCTCAGGTGGGTGAGCACAGGGGTGAGCTCAGGTGGGTGAGCTCAGGTGGGTGAGCACAGGGGGTGAGCACAGGGGTGAGCTCAGGTGGGTGAGCACAGGGGTGAGCTCAGGTGGGTGAGCACAGGGGGTGAGCACAGGGGTGAGCTCAGGTGGGTGAGCTCAGGTGGGTGAGCACAGGGGTGAGCTGAGGTGGATGAGCACAGGGGGTGAGCACAGGGGTGAGCTCAGGTGGGTGAGCACAGGGGGATGAGCTCAGGTGGGTGAGCACAGGGGGTGAGCACAGGGGTGAGCTCAGGTGGGTGAGCTCAGGTGGGTGAGCACAGGTGGGTGAGCACAGGGGTGAGCTCAGGTGGGTGAGCACAGGGGGTGAGCACAGGGGTGAGCTCAGGTGGGTGAGCTCAGGTGGGTGAGCACAGGGGTGAGCTCAGGTGGGTGAGCTCAGGTGGGTGAGCACAGGGGGTGAGCACAGGGGGTGAGCACAGGGGGTGAGCACAGGGGTGAGCTCAGGTGGGTGAGCACAGGGGGATGAGCTCAGTTGTGTCCCCAGCCAGGTAGGAGCAGTAGCTCTGTGATCATCCCCACCCCACCTGTGCCCACATCATCTCTTCCCTGTTTCCATGGGGAGCAGAGAACACTCCCAGCACTGCCCCTGGCCCACCTGAGGGTGCTGCTCCTTCTCTCTGGGAGAAACCCCTGGAACTTCTTTGTTTCTTTGATTTTGCCCAGTCCCTGCAGTGCCTCCTGGGAGCCACACCTGTCACAATCAGCTCGTGCTAGAGGGGTCCTGATGGTTCATTAACTGATCTCAGAGTGCAAAAACAACATGGAAAGGGGATTGCAGTATCAATCAAAACTGAATTTTGTTTTGATTTATATATAAATATATATATGTATATCTATATATACATATTTTTATGTTTAAAATACACCTTTTGATTGTACACCTTTATTGAATGACCACAGCAAATGCAACACAGGGATTTAGAAAGGAGATAAAAGAGAGAGAAAAAAAGGGGAAAGGGTATAGCTACCAATGCAGGGATGAAATCCTCAAGATCTGGACAACGGAAATGTGTCTTGTCACATCAGGGAGAATCTCAAAGTCTCCTGGCTAACTCAGGGGTCTATTACAGTCCTTTGCAGAGGGGGGAATGGGTACAGGACAATGGAGAACAAGAGTATTGAAATCACTGAGGGGGAGCAGGTATTGAGAAGGGGTACAGACAATCCATGTTCTCAGCAGTGACAGAGACCCATTGTTTGCTCCAGGGAACACACCTGGGCAAACATCCCGCTCTGATCAGGCCAGCCCCTGCCCCCATTGGGATCATGAGGGTCTCAGTCCTTGGGAGGGGGCTTCAGTCCCCATCCCTCACCGTGGTATTGGAGCAGGTGAAGGGTTTTCTGTGGGGCACCACCACAGTTACTCCTGAAAGTTCATCTGGCCGAGAGGTGGGAAATTCCTGGGCCATTGTTGTGAAGCAGATACAAGGATATAGGGTGAGTTACTCCTTGGCAGTCCCTGCTAGAAGCACTGCAGACACAGCTGGGAACACTCAGTGAGCATCAACCTCAGCCAGGCCAGAACTCTGATCAGGGTCCTCAGGGTCCCCTTTCTGTTCTTGTGACAGTCGTGAGGCAAATGAAGGAAACCTCAGAATGTCTCTTACAACACCCAACTGAGAGCAGGGCCAGAGGGAGCTCAGGTTTGGGTCCAAAGGGAGAACCAGGAGCTGGGTCCTGAGACTGAAATAAATAGGGCAGGAGATCTTTCTCTTTTTTAATGCCTTCATGAAAAATCAGCTCGGGTGGGGAGAACCGACGGGTCGTGCTCACGCCGCCGCTGCTCCCAGGAGTGACTCGGAGGAGGAGGAAGAGTGCAGCTGTGTCTGCTGGTCTGCAGGCAGAGCTGGGCCTTCCATCCTCACCAGAGCATCAGGAGATTCCCATTTTTCAGTTTGACATGCAAGGTCCTCTTTCTAGCCAACATCCTTTAGGTTAGGGTGAGAGGTAAAAAGGGTCTTAGCAGACACTGGAGCCTGTTTCTCACCTCTGGGCATCACTTAGATCTCTTAATTCCATGGTGGCCCGTTGTTTTAGGGGTTTTTCCTGCTAGATTTGGTGAGGTGTTTCCACATTGGCATACCAGCCCCGATGTCACCTCCTCCTCACAGTCCTGGGTGCCACCTTCCAGGAAGCAGCAGGGTGATACTCGACAAAGGGGGATTTCTAACCATCAACAACAGGTAATTAAAGGAAAACTATTAACAACAGGTGATAACAACATGAAATTATTAACAACAAATAGTTAAAACTCCAACTTAGCAGCAATTGGTTTAACTAGTTAACCCTGCAACCTTTTTTTAAAAAAATGGACAACTTTTCTACTCATAACAGGATGAAGGTGCTCTCCCTGCCTGGTCCCAGAGATGCCAGCCCCCCCCAGCTGTCGCATCTTCAGCCTCAGGCAGCCACGAACAAACCTCAAACCTTTGGTTTAAGGCCTTCAGGTGGAGGGGTTTGGCCCTGAGTTAATTGGCAGTGAACTGGAGATCATGAAGAACAGACTGGTGAAGGTTGCTCGGAGCACAGCCCTTCCCCAGAGCCCTTCCAGGGCAGGCACAGCCCAGGCTCTGTGGGGCAGAGTGCTCCCATTGCATCCTGCTCTTAACCACACTGAGTGCCCAGGCTTGGGAGT
Source organism: Setophaga petechia (assembly GCA_024362935.1). Lineage (NCBI taxonomy): Eukaryota > Metazoa > Chordata > Aves > Passeriformes > Parulidae > Setophaga > Setophaga petechia. The sequence continues at coordinate 824,294 of JANCRA010000129.1, forward strand.
TAATTGGCAATTAACGAACCACAGGTCAGAGAAAGACTGAGCAGTAAAAGAACCCTTTTCTGGGTGGTGTGGCCTTTCCTTGAGTGAGTCCTGCACTTCCTGGGGGCTCTTTTGGGAGAGACAAAATCCTGTGGGTGATGGACACTCTGGGCTGTGGAATTCCAGTAATCCTGGTGCATCCAACCCCAAAACCAGAGCACTGAGCTGATGAGCACCTTTTCACAGTGACAAACTCAGGGAACTGGTAGAAACTAATTTTTAATTGTTTTCCTACCCTAGACTTAATTACAAGGGATGATAGGCAGGAGAGCCCAGGGGATCCGTTCAGGTGAGACCCCACCTGCAGAGCCCAGCACAGGAGGGACCTGGAGCTGTTGGAGGGCCCAGGGAGGCTCCAAAATGATCCCAGGGATGGAGCAGCTCTGCTGGGGCCAGGCTGGGAGAGCTGGGGGTGTTCAGCTGGAGAGGAGACCAGGGGTGACCCCACTGTGGCCTTGCAGGGCCTGAGGGAGCCATAGGAAACCTGGAGAGAGAGAATGTCCAAGGGATGGAGGGACAGGGAACAGGGAATGGCTCCCACTGCCAGAGGGCAGGGATGGATGGGAGATTGGGAATCAGGAACTGGGAATCAGGAATTGTTCCCTGAGAGGGTGGGCAGGCCCTGGCACAGGGTGCCCAGAGCAGCTGGGGCTGCCCCTGGATCCCTGGCAGTGCCCAAGGCCAGGTTGGACATTGGGGCTGGGAGCAGCCTGGGACAGTGGGAGGTGTCCCTGCCATGGCAGGGGTGGCACTGGGTGAGCTTTGGGGTCCCTTTCAACCCAAACCATCCTGGAATTTGTGATCCTCTGAGCCTCCTGAGAGGAGGCAGCAGCTGAGCTCAGCTCTCACAGGGGAATCCTGGGCAGGTCCCAGCTGGGGATGCTGGGCTGAGTCTGTGCCTCCCTCACTGCTGAGCTCGGCTCAGGCACTGAGGCAGCTCAGCCCAAACCCTTCAAACAGGACTCGCCTGAAATCTCCTCACAGCAGGAGAGGAGAATGTCTCCTTCCTTCCCCCCTTCCTCCCTCCCTCCCTCCCTCCCTCCCTCCCTCCCTTCCTCCCTCCCTTCCCTTCCTTCCCTCCTTTCCTCCCTCCCCTCCCTCCCTTCCTTCCCTCCTTTCCTCCCTTCCTCCCTTCCTCCCTTCCTCCCTCCCTCCCTCCCTCCCTCCCTCCCTCCCAGAACCAGCTGTGGGCTCAGGAGATGTCCCAGGCAGGCTCTCAGAGCCATCCTTGCTGTCCCCAGGGCCATCCCCTGAGTGTCACCCGCCTGCTGAGGGCCTCCTGCCACCTCCAGGGGCAGCTGCTCAGTGCAGCCCTGGGGTTTGAGCACAAAACTCCTCCTGTGTCTCCAAACTCCCATTTCCAAGTTGTTAACTGTATCTTTAGCCTGAATTTCTGCTGGCTCTGTCATTTGTTTTCTGTTCCCCTCCCTCTGCTCCTGCTGAGGGAATGGAAATATGGAAATGGTGGGGAAATCAGCTTTGGGTACCAAATTATTCCTCCCCCTCCAGAGCAGTGAGGAAAGGTGACAGTCCAGACTTTTTTTATTGACCTATTTGGTCTGAATTCAGCCCTCTTTTGAATGAGAGAAGGGCTGGAGCTGTGCCAGGGAGGCTCAGGCTGGATTGTAGGGAAAGGTTCTTCCCCCAGAGGTGCTGGCACTGCCCAGGCTCCCCAGGGAATGGTCCCAGAGCTCCAGGAGGGTTTGGGCTGCCAGGAATGCCCAAGGTGGGATTGTTGGGGGGTCTGGGCAGGGCAGGAGCTGCACTGGATGATCCTGGGGGCCCCTCCCAGCTCAGGATATCCCAGGACTTTATCAATTCAGACCAAGAGGTAAAAAGCCACAGCCCTTCCAGCACCTGCCTTTTCTCTGGAACCTCTCCAGAGTGACTCTGGCAGGTTCCAGCTGCCTGAGGAGATCGACTCCATAAAGACATTCATGGGCAGCCCCCAGGGGAGGAGGAACTCCTCTCCTTACAGGCCAGACTTGCCACAGAAAAAAACCCAATAGCCTGGAAAACGAGGAGAAGGCTGTGGAACAGTGACCCAGCCATAGCAGCAGGGATTAAGGAATATCTCTACTTTTAAAATGAGTTTCAGATTCATAAAATGGTGTTAATGGTCCTGAGGGTGCAGTGGGCTGGAATGTCCTTCCCAGTCCTACATAAATCATCTTGTGTGCTCTACTGGGATGGAGGGGCCCTGGAACAGGTGCTTTAGTTGGGATCTTTTATTGAACTGGAATTATGGCAGGGTCTGGAGGAGTCCCACAGGGCTGGGCACCTCCCACCCAGCTAAAGGCTCCTTCAGTCCCAGCTCCTGAGGGAAAAGCCTGGGAAAAGCAGGAAGCAATAGATCCCTGCAGCTCCCAGGGATGGAGGGTGGGAATTTTCATTTCCATTCCCTCCCTGAGTCCGGGCTGGATCCCTCCAGAAGCACCTCCCTCCCTGCTGCCTCTGCATGTGAGATCCAGGCAGGGCTCCTAATGAAACACTGCAGCTGAGGCTCTGGAGCTCTGCAGGATGGGCTGAGATCAGAATCCCCTTCATCCTCAGCTGGAGCATCCACGTGGTGCTTCCTCTGTGCCTTTTCCCAGCTCTCATGGCCACACGTTCCCTGCAAAGCACCTTTAATCCACTCCAGTCTCATTCTGTGGCTGGGTTTAAAGCTCTTCCCACGTGCCCTGTTCCAGCCTCAGAAGTTTTCCAGAAGGTTCATGGGCTCAATCTGTTGCTGCAGCCTCATTTGCATATGTTTTGCATTTTGCCTGGGGTGTCTTAAGCCACCAGCTCATTAGCAGGACTAATTTGGGGTTGGCTGTGTCAGGTTTTAATGCAGAGATGCCCCCCTGGGCCTGGCAGGTTGGAAAATCCCTGCCCAGGGAAGGGACACCCTGTAAGTACCATGGACATGGGCATTGGGGTGGATGGGTCAGCACAAGGTCTGGGGACTTGGCAATGTTCAGGGGTTTCCAGGGGACCCAGAGAGGTTTGGAGGTTCCTTTCCCCCCTCCAGGCAGAGTTTCCTGGCCTCAGTCACTGTGTGTTTGTCCAGTCTCTGTTTATGGCTCTGATGGAGCCTCAGCACCACCCTGGGCCCTCCAGAGCTCCCTGGGCATCTCATTTTGGGTTTTTAACCTAAATTTCCTCTCTTCTCACCAGATGTGACTCCTTGTCCTGGTCATGGAGCACACTCTGACCCTGTCTCTCTGCAGCTGCTCCCTGTGCATTTGCAGATTGTTCTCTCTGTTATTCCAAACCCACTGTCTGTCAGTGAGAGCCATTCCCTGTGTCTTGTCCCTCCATCCTTGTCCCAAGCCCCTCTCTATGTTTCTTGGAGCCCTTCTGGCATTGGAAGGCAACAATTAAGTCCCAAAGCTCCTCTTGCCCAGGCCCTGCTGTGATTTTCTCCACACCATTTCCCAGCTGCTTTGTGCCATCCAGGAAAGCACTGCAGGAATTAGCTCTGGGAAATGTTCTTATCCAGGGGTTTGGAGAGCAAAGCTGTGCTGTCCATGAGGGACATGATCAGGGTCAAACACAGAGAAACATTGTGAGGGTTGGGGAGTTTTCCTCTGTGGAGACCCTGGTGGGGGGACATTCCCTGGTCTAGGGAGACACAAGAAGCTTTCCTCAAAATGTTGCTGGCTCCTTCCCCTGTCCCTGGGTCTGTTCCTCTGTTCCTGAGCCACACCTTCCCTATTCCCTGCTTGGCCCTCATCTTTGTACTGCCCTGAGACCAGGTCAGCCCCCAGGCCCTGATAGAGAGAGAAAGTCAGATTCTCTGGGTGTGGGTGCTGGGACCTGAACATCTCACAGCATGGCTGAATAAAACATCTGTGGATATTATGCAAAGGTCCTTTCTGCTTCTTTACCCTGAACTATGCTAGCAGCAATTCAGGCTGCTGCAACTGGCCCCTGAACAGGGCATTCCTGCAATTCCTGATGGCCCAGTTTGCTGTGAGTGGGGAATGCTCTGGAGACAATGGGGTCACATCAGCAGAGAAACTCCAGATGGAAGTGGGAAATGGGGTTCCATCAGTGTGAAAAATGCCAATCACTTGTTTTTAAATTTTTGAAAGTTTAATAGTAATAAAATGATTATAAAAATAGCACTATAATTAGAGTAGTAAAAATTTGGACAATTAGGATTTAGGACAATATGAGACAATAAAAACAAAGACTTATGGATAGTCCAGGTACCTCCTTCTGGGCAAAAAAGCCCAAAAAAGGACCCACGTTAACAGAGGATTAACCCTTAAAAAAAATAGTCTGTTGCATATTCATACACCTTATACATGATGTATAAATTCCATCAAACACAGGATTCTGTCTGGGCAGTGTCAGCTTCTTCCTCTGAATCCTGAGAGCATCTTCAGGGCTGAGCGAGGTGGGAAGAAGTTCATTTCTTCTGATAATGGAGCAATAAATTCTCTTTCTCTGAAAGACTGAGGTGTCCTGTGGCTGCTATGTCACTGTGAGTCCTTTCTTTGAAAAAAGTATCTTACATAGCATAGTTTCTATTTTAACATTTTGTTATAACCTAAAACTGTATTTAATGCACTACTTAAGAGAATTAATACAGCATAACTTTCTAACATAACACATATAATATTCATTTTAATATTTGTGAAAAGCCAATCATAAAGTACGCATTTTTCACAATCAGCAATTCCCAAAGGGCTGGGGCCATCCCTTTAAAAAGAAAGAATGCTGAAATTCTCTTAGGCTGCAGAAGCTGAAATGATGCTGCTGCTTCTTTCCTTCTTCCTTGTGCTCTGTTCCAAGTGAGTTCATGTCCCATAAATAAAGGCCTGGTGGAATCCCAGCAGCTGCTGAGAGCTGATTTGGACAGTCCTGCCAAAGGTCCTGGCAGTAATTACCCTGTTACTGCTCCACAGCAGGAGAAGAATCTTGATATGTTATGAGAAACAGCTTAAATCACTGGGCCTCTGATCCCCTCAGGCAGCATCAGTTTAAACTTTTTGATTTGAACACACACAAAATCTCAAAAGTTAAAAAAAGACAATAAAAAAGCAGGTTTGTGGCATGGGGAGTGTCACAGGGCTCTGCTGGAATCTTTGCTCTGAGAGCTCCCCTTCCCTGCCAGCTCTGCTTCATAAACCCCTGGCTCTCAATCAGAACAGAACAAATCATTTCCAAATGGCAGCATTGGCCCATGGCTCAGTGTGCCACCATGGCCAGCCCCAGCTGCTGCCAGGAGCCACCCCAGGGAGCTGGGGGTCACCTCAGGGTCACCTCACACAGCTGGGGGCACCACAGGGACGAGGGCTCTTCCACAGGATCTGCCCAAACCTTCATTTCTGACAGAGGTGAGCAGCAGGAAACATCTGGAATTGACATAAAATAATTGTGTCCATAAAAAGGGACCAGATGGGCTCAGGTCCTGAGGCCTCACAGTCCCAGGGAGCAGCACTGTGGGGACACAGCTGTGGAAAACCAGGGTGATCCCAAAAAAATCAGGTGATCCCAATAAAACCAGAGTGATTCCAATAGAGCCACAGTGATCCAAATAAAACCAGGTGATCCCAGTAAAACCAGAGTGATCCAAATAAAACCAGAGTGATCCCAATAAAACTAGGGTGATCCAAGTAAAACCAGGTTGATCCCAATAAACCCAGAGTCATCCCAATAAAAGCAGAATGATCCCAAGCCCCAGCACCCTCACAGAGACCAGCTTTCACTCCCTCAAACATCCCCAACATGCAAAATGTCTCATTAAACGTTTGCTTGGAACACTCCCTAAGTTCAGGCTGATTCTGAATTTTCCTTACAATGTCTGAAGCAAACAGGGTTCTTTATTCATCAGTCAGGCTCCCCTCACCCCAAGGGCAGCATTTCCACAGGGTGCCCCTGTTCCAGAGTGCTGGTGGCACCCAGCTGGATGTGACCCTGGTGCTGCAGCTGAGGGGACACTGAGCAGCTCTGGCTCCTGCTCACCTGGGGGCCAGGCAAGGGTGCAGGTGAGCCCTCCAAATAAAGGCACACCTGAGGGGCTCCTGCTTTGGCCAGGGCAAGGCAGGCAGAGAATGGGCTCTGTGGGAGCGGGGAGCCCCAAAACTATGGAGTCCTTTGTTTGAGCAGGGCTGAACACAAAAACATTCTGTGGGAATGGAGAGCCCCAGATCCATGGAATACCTTGTTTGGGCAGTGCTGAACATGAGAACAGAGGCTCTGAAGGAATGGAGAGCCCCAAATCCATGGAGTACCCTGTCTGAGCAATGCTGAGCACAACCACAGAGGCTCTGTGGAAAAGCAGAACCCCAGTCCAGGGAATATTTTGTTTGAGCACTGCTGAACATGAGGAGCTGTGACAAGACTCCCCAGAAGCAGGAGTTAAATATAGCCCCTGGATTTTCTCACTCTCACAATTGGGAGCTGAGCTAAAGACAATCAAATCTCATGCTTGGATGCAGGAGCTGCTGCAGGCAGCTGGAATGGGGCTCCTCCTCTCCTATGGCTCTGCAATCCATCACAAGTGATGGAACGCCATTAGTAAACCATTAGTGACCAGTAACTATTCTTGATAATTAAATCTGGGACAGTTCCTGGGCTTGACTGATCCTGTCTGGGCACAGGGAGCTCTTTTTCCTTCTGCATTCCTCAATTTCTCCCTCTCAGGAAAAGAGGCAGCAAAACTTGTCTTGGAAGCGGCCTCAGGAGCTGAAGGTTGGCGAGGCCTGGTGCTCATTAGTGAGGGATTATGAGGCTTTAGGATTTGCTTCCTGGGAGCTCTGCCCAGCACTGCAGGCCCTTGGAGCAGTGCAGGGCCTGGCATGGTGAGATCCAATTCATGGAAGGAGGAATTCACCTGGAGCAGCCCCTTCTCCACAGTTCTGCCACAGCCTCTGTGCTCAGAACCAAATCCATCCATCCAAAGTGTGAACTGAGAAAAGGGAGAGCAGCCCAGAGTGAATAAATGGCACTGCTTTGGTGCAGGGCTGGTCCTGTTCCCATCCCTCAGGGAAGGCTGGCACTGAGCTTTGCCCTCTCCAGCTGCAGTTCTGGCACACAGTGACCCCTCTCTCTGTGCCACTGTGATAGCACCAAGGGCAGAGCCCAGCTGGGAACAGCAACTGGCTCCTCATTAGGGCTGAAACTGTGAATTCCTCCCCACAGAGTGCCCCAGGAGGTGTCAGGTGCCATTACTGCATTTCCAAAGGGAATGAATGCAATCAGCAGAGGCTGGAGTGCTCCAGGCAAGGGCACAGGGAGGAGAGAGCCTTCTGCAGCTGCCTTGCCATAAAGGGATGGTGGGGTATTGTAAATGCAGGCCACCGACTAAGGAAAGAATGATGAAGAGGACTCCATCTTATCAGAAGGCTAATTTATTACTTTATTATACTATATTACATTAAAGAATACTTCACTATACTACACTAAAGAATACAGAAAGGATACTTACAGAAGGCTAAAAAGATAATAATGAAAACTCCTGACTCTTTCCAGAGTCCCAACACAGCTCGGCCCTGACTGGCCAAAGAGTGAAAACAACTCCCAGCAGAATGCAATGGAACAATCACCTGTGGGTAAACAATCCCCAAACACATTCCACATGTGAACACAACACAGGAGAAGCAAATGAGATAAGAATTGTTTTCCTTTTCTCTGAGGCGTCTCAGCTTCCCAGGTTAAAAATCCTGGACAAAGAGATTTTTCAGAAAATGTGAATGCCACACAGTTGGGAGTGGCTGGTGGAGCTGGGAGGAAGCTGCTGGGAGTGGGTGGGAATAGCAGGCTCCGTGTGTTCCACAGGCACCCCTTGTGTACCAGGGCTGATCCAGGAGTGCACAGGGCTGCAGGAGTCACTGACTGAAGTGACACAAGACATGTGAAGAGAAGAAGCTTTGCAGAGTGTGACTGCAGGGAAAATACCTCCCCTGGCAGAGGAATTGCACAGACTCAGGCTGGCAGGGAAAGGACAGGAGTGGGAGGCTCCACGAGGGAGCTCTGGAAGAGAAGCTCTGTGATCCCATCCTGCACAGCTGGGCAAGGACCATCCCTCCTGCCACTCCCTGGGAAAGCCCTTCTGGCCCAGCCTGGAGAGCTGCAGCCCTGAGCAGAAGTTCATTAATTTACAAATTGCATTATTCATTGCTGCTTTGCCCAGCCATGGATCCCTGGTGGTGAGTGTGACAGGGTGGGTGCAGTGGGTGCTGGCCACGCTCAGGGTGAGCAGATTTCACACCAACATCCCCAAAACAGGCAGAGCTCTGTGCTTTGGGGACTCCTGGCCTTGGCACTGCTCCCATTTACCAGAAGGATTCTGGATCCCAAGGAGATCAGTGCACGGAGAGCTTCCAGAACACCCTGAGGGACACAAGAGGGACACCAAGTTCCTAATCCAGGTTTTCCCAGCCTGCTTCTCTTCTTCCACTCCTCCCACACCACCAGCACTGTGCTTTGCCTCTAACACAAGACATTTCCCCACAGCTGGAAGCCCCAGGGACAATAGGGCAGTTTGAAGTCCTCTCTCCTCTTGCTGAGAGCTTTCCTTTAGGACTTTCCCGACTTTCCCTTTTCCCCTGTTGCTGTTTCTGTGTCCAGTTCCCCATTTTTAGCTCTGTGCCCCTCTGGCTGAGCATGAGCTGAATCCCAGAGCCCTCCAAAGCAGCCCTCTGGTTTCTGGGCCCTGGATCCTCCTGACAGCTCCAGCCTGGAGCAGATGCTGGACTTCCACATGCTGGGCAAGCTCAGAGACCCAAGCAGCTCTCACAGCTCCCTGGCTTCTGCTTTGGGGTTGACTGAGCCAAATTCAGCAGAATCTGGATGTCTTTGGGCACTTTGAGTGGCAGCAGCTCAGAGTAGATCAGCTCTGTCTGAGCTGCACTGAGCTTTGATCTGAGGTCTGAGGGCTGCAGTGAAATCTGAAATCCCTGGGAGCACAAGGCTGTGAATTCCTCAGAGCAGGAAATGCTGGTCCCCTTCAGTGCCCACCCATCAAATCCCATTGCCAGGTGGATTTTCACAGGAACAATCCCCCTGAACCCCCAGAATTCCCTTTAGGAAGGGCTGGATTTTCTCCAGCCAGGCCAGGCTTTGAGGCAGCAGCCTTATCCTTGATAAGATCAAGGGGAGTTGGGAAAAGCAGAGGAGCTCTCAGGCACACTTGCCATTATTCAGGAATAGAAGCATCAGATTTGAAAGCTGAATGGAGCTGGGGATGATTGCTGAGGGTTTAATTCGAGCTCTCTCTGTTGATTCCTCTCCCAGGGAGGCGGAGGTGGCAGGGATGCAGGGAGACGATGCTGGCTGCAGGCAGAGATGTGATCACACGTTCCTCTCCCGGGGGGAGCACAGATTGAGGCACTTTGGAGCCTGGATAGCCAGGGAGCTCCTGCTGAAGCACTGCTGACCCACGGTCAGTCAAACCCCACTGCTGGACTCTGCATTCCCAGTCCCGGGGGAAGGAGAGCCCCGTTCCTGCCCTGGCCACTCCCCAGCTGGTCCTTTGCAGGGAAGGGTTTCCCCACTGACTCCAGGCTGCCTGAAATCCCTTTTATCCCTGCACACTTTCACAGCCTCGCCCCTGCCTTTCTCAGCTTGCCAGGGAAGACAATACCCTTCCCACTCCTGTGTGCCAGCACGGATTATTTTGGGAATGTGCACCATGGAATGGAGCAGGAAATGATGGACTGCCTGGAGCAACAGTGACATTTCCTTAAATCCTCCAAAATGTTTCATAAGAATTCCCAAATGCTCTGTTCAAACCAGCACGGGCTGATTGTTGTTAATATTCCACAGAGAAACCCCACATTTATCTGGGTGTGCCATTATGGGACTTCTGTAGGAAGTTTTTCCATAGGAAGAGAAGGTGACACAGGTCACCAAAAATCCAGTTTTCAATTTAAAAGGATTAAATTCAGTCTGAACTTTGAGCAGGAGCAGCTGGGGCAGCAGCAGGGGTGACCTGCCCTGAGATGGTCGGGTGATGTTTCCCTGGGTTCTCATCCTGACACTGCTTTGGGCACATTTCCAATCCTTTTCAAATCACAGCTCAAATCCTCAGATTCCCAGAGTAATAATGAGGAGAGGACCCCAGGGGCACTTGGAGCAAGACTCTTCATTGTAAAGGAATTTTGGTTGGAATAAGGCCCCCCATTTCCTGGCCATTGACTGTTTCCATCAGGTTTGCTTTTCTCCCTTATTTTCCCCACAAATCTTCAGGATCTGCTGTGAAAAATCAAAATACTCTGATGCATTTTTTAGCACAATTTCGAATCTTATGCTAAATTAAAAATGATTCTGGTGTTGCTGCCTTCCCTCCTCCTGGCACATTAGAACAATAACCTGGGTCTTGTTAATGTTTGCTTATTCCTAATTTTGTCCCTGGGTTTTAGCAGCTGCCTCACCTTTTGTTCCCTGATTTCTCTTCCATCACCTTTCCAGCAGATAATCAACCTCCTTGGGAGCTGCCCTCCCTGATGAATCCCTCTCTTCATCACTCCCTGAACCCAGATCCCAGCCTGGGTTTGTCCCTGGCAGACAAAGCCCAGCTCCAGCAGCTCCTCATCAGGGAGGGCTCTGGGCAAATGTCTCCTTTTTAGTTTTGATTTTGTTCTCATTCTTTCATTACCTTAAGAGCATTTTCCCAGCTTGACACCCTTTAACTTGGCTGCTCAGAATATTCCTGCTATTTAACTTCAGCTCAGAGCAGAGCAGTTTTTTTCCTCTTCTACATCATCTTGTTTTCCTCCCAGAGTGACAGGGTCTCTGGTGTTGAGATGACCCCAAGGTGTTGGAAAGTCTCTTTTTCCCACTGAAGAAGAAGACAGGGTTCCTTGGTCTGGTTCTCAAAGTTGTTTATTTTCTGTTATCTATAACATTCTTTCTCTGACCTGCTGAGATCTGTCCAGCTCATCAGTTCATGCCACACTGACCACCTTGGGGTGGTGTTAGCTTGTTATACTAAAAACTACGTGCACTTTATTTACAATAATTTTCCAATACCTATCACCTATGTTAGACAGTCTGTCTCTATCCTAAACCAATTCAGAAGTGCCACCATCCCAGCACAAGAGGCTAAGGAGAAGAAGGAGAAGGACAGAACACACCCAGATTTCTCCATCTTGCCTCCTGAACCCCCATTCTAAAACCCCCAAAATTCTACTTTTTTACCCAGTGATAAATTCACTGTCATTCTATTCAAACTCCTGTGGTTTGTAACTCCTCACACAAGGTTGGTAATTGTTTCCATGGGTTAAAATCAAAGGCACAGGTGTCTGTGACTCCATGCCAAGGTCCCTGAGCCCCCTGCCAGGGTCTGGAGCCCTCCAGGGCAGCCAGAGGGATGTCCTGGGCTCTGACACCAGAGCTGCCCTGAGCTGGGACTTGCTGTGACACTTTGGGGTCAGAGCTTACACCAAAGGGACACAGCCCCAGGTCTGCCCTTCAGGAGCTGCCAGGCAATGCCAGGTGTCCCTTCCTGGGTGGATTTCCAGCTCTTGGCATTTCAGGGTTGTCACAGGCTCCTTCCCCAGCCTCCTGTGGAATCCATCCTGGATTCCCATTCCCTGCTCAGCTGCTGCCTCCCATTCTGCCCTGGAGGGAAATGGCAAAGGCTGAGCAGGATCCCACAGGGCTGGGCTCCTCAGGGCTCTTCCAGCCAGGAGCACTCTGGGAACATCTGACAGCTTTGCTTATGTCCATGTTGGATATTCCAGGCTGACAAGATCGTGGAGTCACAGAATCCTGGGTTGGGCTGGGCTGGAAGAGCCTTTAAAGCCCTGGCAGTGCCACCCCTGCCCTGGGCAGGGACACCTCCTCTGGGAGGGGGGACTGGGGGGTTTGGGTGAAGGCCCAGGGTGACAGATCAGGGTTGCAGAGCTCCCCTCAGGATGGGGAGCATGGAGCAGCTCCCTGGCAGCTCAGCAATCCATCAATCACTTCAATCAATCCATCCATCAGCTCAATCAACTTCATCCGACACATATGGTCAGGATATAAAAATTTCTAAGCCTGTGTGCAGGAGCTGAGATTCCTGCAAAGTTAAGCAGGGATAAATAACAGCCAAAAAAAAAAAAAAAAAGAAAGAAAAAAAAAAAAAAAAAGAAAAAAGAGACATTTAAACCAAGTAAGTGATGGTCCATCTTTCTCCATGGTTTAATTCCAGCCTTTTCTCCTCACCCTAGCCTGTGTCTGAAACATTCATCAGGCCTTGATGATGGTTTGCAATTTTCATTTGTGCTTTATTTCCCCCAGGAAAGCTCAGCTGTGAGCCCAGCACGAGGCTGCTGAGGGGCTGGGGGAGGTTTCCAGCTGGGCTCACAAACAGGTGAGAAGGGAAATGTTTTGTTTCGGGTCGCCCAGTGAAGCAGGGCCCTCCATGGGGCCTCGGGGGGGATGTGCTTTCATGCTGCAAGGCAGAGCTTTGCCAGGCTCCAGTTCCCTGCCTGCCTGCTGGGAACCGGGCATGGAGGCTGGAGACCACATGAACGGGCTGGGTTTGGTCACAAACCTGCTGTGAGTGGGGTCACCCTTGGAGAGAGGGGAAATGTCCCCATCAGGGGCTGTTTTGCCACTGCAGGCCACACTCACCTGGCACTGCAGCCAGGCAGCCAAAATTCACCCTCTGAGGGATTCCAGGGAATCCCAGAATCTCCTGAGCTGGGAGGGACCCTCAATGATCTTCAACTGCAGCTCCCGGCTCTGCACAGAGCCCCCAAAATCCTGTCCTGACCCTGTCCCTGCTCCCTGGCAGCCTTGGGACCATGAGCCAGGACAGGAACAGGACAAGGCAGACACAGGGCTGGTCAATATTCCAGGGAAACCCAGGGAATTCCTGCACTGTGAGGCTGCCCCAAGCTCACTGAGGTCAGCCTGAAGCTGCTGCTGGTGGGGTCATCATTCCTCTGCTTGGCAGAGACAGATTTGGGGCTGAAGGAATGATTTAGGAGCAGATTTACCTCATTTTATCACTCCTCCAGGCTGCTCAGTGCATCCTGAGGTGAAACCCTTCATGTAAGAATATAAATAATTATGGAATTAAACAGAGCTCAGCCAAAAATGAAAGCAAAGAACAAAGTAAAAAACATAACTGAGTGTTTTGTTTCATAACATCTACAGAATTGAAATGATTTATTGCATCTCCACATTCATGCTCAATTCATTTGATTATTGCTGTGGAAAGGAAACTTGAAACTTCCCATTTCGGCCTTTTCTAAACAACATTTTGAGTGGGTGTCCAAGATCCCCCCATTCACACATGAGGAAAGAAAAAGCAAAGCAGGAAGCTGCAATTTGAAAGTTAAGTGAAATAATGCCTTGCAGACAGTACAAAACATCTCACTTGATCTGAAAGAAATGTTGTTGGAGAGTTTGTCTGTGGCATTCACATTCTCTGAACAGAGAGAGACATAATTTTCTCTCTCAAGATTTTTCCTAGAGAAGCACAGAGAGACGAAGAGAAAACAATTCTTACCTCTATTTACTGCTCCTGTTGTTTTTGCACACGTGGAATGTGGAATGGAGATTGTTTGCCTGAAGTGATTTATCAATTAGATTCTGCTAAGGATTGTTTTGTTTCCTTGGCCAATTGGGTCAAAGCTGTGTCCTGACTGTCTGGAGACAGTCACAAGTTTTTCTTTACCATGTATCTTAATATAGTATAGTATAGTATAGTATAGTATAGTATAATATAGTATAGTATAGTATAGTATAGCATAGTATAGTATAGTATAGTATAGTATAGTATAGTATAGTATAATATAGTATAGTATAGTATAGTATAGCATAGTATAGCATAGCATAGTATAGCATAGTATAGCATAGTATAGTATAGTATAGCATAGTATAGTATAGCATAGTATAGCATAGTATAGCATAGTATAGTATAGCATAGTATAGTATAGCATAGTATAGCATAGTATAGTATAGCATAGTATAATATAGTATAGCATAGTATAGTATAGTATAGTATAGCATAGTATAATATAGTATAGTATAGCATAGTATAGTATAGCATAGTATAGCATAGTATAGCATTGTATAGTATAGCATAGTATAATATAGCATAGTATAATATAGTATAGCATAGTATAGTATAGCATAGTATAGCATAGTATAGCATTGTATAGTATAGCATTGTATAGTATAGCATAGTATAATATAGTATAGTATAGCATAGTATAGTATAGTATAGTATAGTATAGTATAGTATAGCATAGTATAGTCTAGTATAGCATAGTATAGCATTGTATAGTCTAGTATAGCATAGTATAGTATAGTATAATATAGTATAGTATAGCATAGTATAGCATAGTATAGTACAGCATAGTATAGCATAGTATAGTATAGTATAGTATAATATAGTATAGCATAGTATAGTAGAGTATAGTATAGCATAGTATAGTATAGTATAGCATAGTATAGTATAGCATAGTATAGTAAAATATAGTATAGCATAGTATAGCATAGTATAGTAAAATATAGTATAGCATAGCATAGTATAATATAGTATAGCATAGTATAATATAGTATAGTATAGCATAGTATAGCATAGTATAGTATAGTATAATATAGTATAGTCTAGCATCTCTTTAGTGCAGTTATAATATAGTATTAATACGATATGACATAGTTTAATAAAGCAGTTGTGCAGCATTCTGAATGGAGTCAGATGCCAATCATTCCCCACTGGGGAGGGTTGCCTGATTCCACTGTATTCATCCTGCCTGGAAGGCAAAAAGAAAGGAAGAAATAGAAAAGAACATTTTTTTTCTCCATTTGGGAGGTTTTCAGTGACCTGAACCAGGAGTTATTTCTGCAGCTCTGATCACAGAATTCCAGATGTCTCCTGGCCTCAGTGCCAGGATTCACTCCCAGCCCCAGGTGCTGCTCCTGCTTTGGATGGAAGAGTGATCCCTGCCCAGAGCTGAGCAGGCCTGGCTAAATCCTGCTGCCAGGTGGGAATGGTGGGACCCTGCAAAGGCAGCAGGGACTCCTCTCAGCAGAAACAGAGATCCTTGGGACTGGATTTGCTGTTTCTGTTACTGCCCAACTCCTGCAATCCCTTGGAAAGGCCATCCCTGTCCTTTCCTGCAGCCCCAGGGGGGCCTGGAGAGGTTTTCCCCAGGGATCAGCTCCTGTCCTGGGCATTGCTCAGGACCCAGCTCCTGTCCCTGGACTGGGCCAGGGAAGGCTCCACTCTGCTCCTGCACTGCCCCGAGATGGAGCAGGGAATAGAGGGAATAAAGGGAATAAAAGCTCCAGAGCACCTGGAAATGCTGATTCTGGAGTGGAACAGGGAATAAAGGCTCCAGAGAAGCTGGAACTAGGATGGAACAGGGAATAAAGGCTCCCAGAGCAGCTGGAGCTGGTGGTTCTAGCATGGAACAGGGAATAAAGGCTCCCAGAGCAGCTGGAGCTGGTGGTTCTAGCATGGAACAGGGAATAAAGGCACCAGAGCAGCTGGAGCTGGGGCAGCTGAGGCAGCAGAGCCAAGTTGCTGCTTTGCTCCCATCCCTTGGCCCAGCAATTCCCCCTGAGGGGCAGCCAGGGGAGCTCAGAAGAGTTCTGGGAGATCAGGGAATGGTTTGGGCTGGAAAAGGACTGTGGGAGCTCAGTGCAGGTGTGAAACTGGGTTGGAGAGCTCTGGTGATCTCAGCAGGGCAGGAGGGGAGGGCAGGGGCTGTCCCAGCACAGCCCAGAGCGGGGGATGCTCCTGGGACCCCACTGGGATTTGCCAGCCCTGGAAATCCTGAGTGGAAGGGACCCCCAGGATCATCCAGTGCCACCCCTGGCCCTGCCCAGAGCCCCAACAATCCCACCCTGGGCATCCCTGCAGCGCTGTCCTGGGATGCTCCTGGGACCCCACTGGGGTTTCCCCTGGGGCTGAATTCCCTGAGCCCCTGCAGTGCCTCAGCTCTCACACAGCCATGGAAGGTTCTGGGCTGGACCAGGCTGGGCTGGGCCTCCTGGGTCTATTCCAGCCCCTCTGGTTCTGGCTGCAGCCCCCAAGGACCCAGGGTGTGTCCAGCTGTGGGCAGAGGCAGAGCTGGGGCTGCTCTGCAGGCTCTGCTCCATGGACTCCTGGAGCAGCAGCCCCTGCCAATGGCCCAGCCCTGGTTCCTGCCCCCATCCAGCCCTGGAGCTGGGCTGGACAGACCTCACACAGCTCTGGATGTGCTGCCTGCTCTGAAATGAATCAGCTGAAGCATTGCAGCATCACAGGCTGTGCATTTATCTCCTTAAACACCCAGCAAAAACCTCCATAACTCACAGAACTCATCCGCTTTGGCAACTGAAAGAAAGGCTCTGCAGCAGGGAAGGAGAGAGAAAATCACTCAGAAATTATTGCAGCAATGTGGCTCCTTAGAGGAGTTGACAATAATATGGGTTTGATTATTTCTGAAGGAGCTTAACTGACCTTTACAGCCAGATTCCATTAAAAATGAATAATTTTCTATTTAAAAACATATTTTTCCTGTCAATGAGTAGGAAATGTAACCAGACAACTTTGTATCCTTAAAAAGAATAAAGTGTTATCTATATAATCTTTGGGAGGAATTAAAGAAAGGAACCAATCTCTTGCAGCAGTGAAATTTCAAAGCCTCATTTTACTGCAATTGTCTCTTTAAAATAAAGAGACAATTCCATTCCTGAGCTGGAGCAGACTTGCTTGGTCCCTGCTCCAGCTCAGGAGCTTCTGAACAGCTCTGGGGAACAACGATCCTGTTCTGGCCTGGTCACATCAATCAGTGTTGGGGAAGATGAAACAGGAAAGCATTACAAATATGATTGCCTGGCAAAAGATTTTGAGAATATGGAAACCATCAGCGAGATTGAAATGAAAGCAAGCTTTGAGATCCCTCAGTTACTGAACAACTGGCAAACAATGGTGTGGCCAGCTGAAGGTGATCCCCTTTTGATGGAACAACACCCTCTGCCTGCAGACAGGCCCAAGGCTCAGAGCAGACCCTGCCAGCTTGGCAGAAGGGGCCCAAAGAGGAGTTTTTAGGGTTTAAAATGGAACACAGTATGGTAATGTAGTGATTCTTACAGGCTGTATGGAAATGCTGTAGGATTTGTATATTGGACTAGATTGGTTAGTGAGAATTGGAATATTCAACACAGAAGAAGATTTATTTGGAATGTATTGGAATGGGAACCTCGCTCTCTTAGCTCTCACCCCTTTTACTCTCTCACCCTCTCATCCTCTCTCCCCCTCTCTTCTCTCAGTCCTGCTCTGAGCTGTGGCTGGCAGCTCCCAGCAGGGCCCTGCACCCAGGCCCTTTGCAATGAACCCCAAGTTCCACAGCCTGGCTGCAGAGATCTCTCATCTCCGTCCATCCTGACACTCCTACCCCCCCAAAGCTCCTGCAAATCAGGGTGAGCTCAGCAGGCAGAGGAGCTGGGGAGGAGCTGGGGAGGAGCTCACAGCCCAGCCCTGGCAGAGGAGCTGGGGAGGTTTTGGGTTTTTTGTATTTGAAATGGCTCTTGAGGAATTAGAAAGTTTTTTTTTCTTAGCCTTGTGACTGAAGAAGAATTTGAGATTCGTTGGTTTTGCTTTTCAAGGTTTTTTATTTTTTTTAATCTATTACATTCTTTCTCTGACATGAGATCTGTCTGGCAGGTCAGGTTGTACCACACTGACTGGTTTTGGGGTGGTCTTGGGGTCTCTGTGCTCAAGATGATCCTGAGGTGTTGGAAAGTCTCTTTTTCCCAGCCCCAAGATCAAAGAAGGAGTCAGGATTCCTCGACTGTGTCTTTCAAGGCTGTTTATTTTCTGTTATCTCTAACATTCTTTCTCTGACCTGCTGAGATCTGTCCAGCACGTTGGTTCATGGCACTCTGACCACCTTGGGGCGATGTTGGCTTTTTACACTAAAAACTCCATGTACTTTATTTACAATGATTTTCCAATACCTATCACCTGTGTTAGACAGTCTGTCTCTACTCTAAACTAATCTAGAAGTGCCACCATCACAGCAGAACATGGAGGACAAGGAGAAGAAGGAGGACAGGACATACCCAGATTCTCCTATTTTGCTTCTTGAACCCCCATTCTAAATTTCCAAAATTCTACTTTTCCACCCTGTGATAAATTCACTGTCATTCTATTCAAACCCTTGTGGTTTGTAACTCCTCACACAAGGTTGGTAATTGTTTCCATGGGTTAAAATCAAAGGCAGAGGTGTCTGTGACTCCATGCCAAGGTCTCTGAGCCTCCTGCCAGGGTCTGGAGCCCTCCAGGCAGCCAGAGCAATGTCCTGGGTTCTGACAGGGAGGAGCTCACAGCCCCAGCCTGGCACAGGAGCCTCCCCCAGGTGATGCCTTGGCCACTCCTGCAGCTCCTCCCTCCTCCCTCCGTGTCCTGGGGCCGGAGCTGCCTGGGGGATGCTCCGGGGTGGAGGATTTCCCCCAAGGCAAAGGAAATCCCGCTGGGCTCTGGGAGCCTCAGGGATGCTGGGAATGGCAGCAGGGACCTGCCAGGGCTGAGTGCTCTGGGTCAGAACAGCCCAGGTGTGCCCAGGGTGAGGTCAGGCTGAGCCCAGGTGAGCTCAGGGAGAGCTCAGGTGAGCCCAAATGAGCTGGGGCTGAGTCCAGGCCAAGCTCAGGTTAGCCCAGGCTGAGCCCAGGTGAGCCCAAATGGGCCCAGGCCAAGCCCAGACCGAGCTCCGGTGAGCCCAGGTTAGCTCAGGTGTGCCCAGGCTGAGCCCAGGTTAACCCAGGTGTGCCCAGGCTGAGACCAGGTGTGCCTGGGCTGAGCCCAGGCTGAGCCCAGGTGAGCTCAGGTAAGCCCAGGTTAGCCCAGGCTGAACTCAGGTGAGCCCAGACCAAGCCTAGGTGAGCCCAGGTGAGTCCGGGTGAGCCCAAGTAAGCCCAGATGGGCAGAGCTCAGCCTCAGCACTACCCAGCTCCCACAGAAAGGGTCCAGCAGCAAAGAAAGATTAAAACGAAATCTGGAAAGCAGGAAAATCGCCCCTATTCCCATGAAATGTGTGTCCCTGCTGCTTCAGGAGAAAGGAACCCAGATTTTGCAGGTTTTGCTTATTGATATCTGTTAATAAATGAGATGTGAGGGAGATTAAACACCGGGATGGCATTCCTGGCTGTGAGGGTGGGGAGGGCCCATCCCTGGAAGGGTTCAGGGTAGGAGAGGCTTTGGAGCAGCTGGGGACAGTGGGAGGTGACCCTGCCATGGCAGGGCTGGCACTGGATGGGCTTTAGGGTCCCTTCCAACTTACACCCATTCTGGAATTCTGTGATTTTATTCCAGCTTGACCAGTACCAAAGAATAATTTTTTAACCAGGGGTGCATCAGCCCACAGTGCTGTTCTCCCCATGGATTCCAGGGAAATGGATTTCTCCATTTTCTCTGGCACAAGGGAGGCAGGAACTGATCTGCTGAAATCCTGACCCACAAGGGCAGACACAGACATGGATGAGATCTGTTACCCTGGCCTTGGACACTGCCAGGGATCCAGGGGCAGCCCCAGCTGCTCTGGGCACCCTGTGCCAGGGCCTGCCCACCCTCCCAGGGAACAATTCCCAATTCCCAATCTCCCATCCATCCCTGCCCTCTGGCACTGGGAGCCATTCCCTGGGTCCTGTCCCTCCATCCCTTGTCCCCAGTCCCTCTCCAGCTCTCCTGGAGCCCCTTCAGGCCCTGTGAGGGGCTCTGAGCTCTCCCTGGAGCTTCTCCTCTCCAGGTGAGCCCCCCCAGCTCTCCCAGCCTGGCTCCAGCCCTGCAGCAGCTCCAGGTCCTTCCCCAGTGCTGGATGCAGGTCAGGAAATCTGGGGAAGGTTTTCAATCAGGGGCTGTGCAGGAGCAATGCAGGGCCAGGTTTCAGAGCAGTGGCCTTGGAATGTCACATTGCAGAGCTCCAGCTGGATGTGGGCTCTGAGGAGGTCCTGCCTGGTGACTCAGAGCACAGATAAGGTGTCAGTGTTTTCTCTTTTTGCTGCAATAACTGAGTTTAGTTCTATTCTCCACAGTTCAGAGCAGTAAATTGCTTTTAGGCCTTTCATGTCCTAATCCTGTGCTCCATCCATGGAGTTACTGGAAAAACCTTGAAGAGAAAACATCTCTAGGGCTGCTCTGCCCGGGGTTCCTCCTCGTCACTCACACAATTTTGGCCTCTCAGCCATTTGTTCTGGGCCTGCTTTTACAGAGTCCAGCCAGACACAAAACCCTGCGAGCCACAACAGCTCAGCTCCACTTGGAATTTTGCTCACACAAAGAATTTAATCAGTAATCCAAGGAATGAAAAACCTCAGCGAGCGCAGAGCTGAACACAGATCAAGCAGAGGCTGTAAAAAAGCTTTACATGGGCAGACTGCAGGGAGAGAAGAGAAAACTTCACTTGGGGACCATTGCTAAGTTCTGGTGTTCTGCTGACAGCCTGAGAGCTGCCCAGCCTGGGAATGGTGTCACTCCAAGCTGCAGCCCCGGGCATTGTTTGGGTTTTGTTTCAGCCTCACAAAGAGCCCATTAGGCAGAGCTGAGTGCTTCCAGCCTGGGCAGGGACTCACGATCTGGCTCCCATTCAGAGCTCCTGGCCCTCGGGACAGGCTTTGCTCATTGCTGCCCTTTAAAGGGATTTTGGTTTGCCAGAGGATGGAGGAATGGTTGTGCTGCAGCCATTTCCAGGCTCTCCACATCCAAACACGTTTTTGTTGGACTGGGATGGGATCAAAGCTTCCTCTGCTCCCTTGGCTGCAGGTTTGGCATCCCTAGGGCTGGCACATCCCTGGGCTCAAATTCCAGGGAGTTCTGTGGCTCTGCCAGCCCCAGGCAGCCCTGAGGGGGCTGGAGGCTCATCCCTGGTGCAGTCCATGCCCAGGAGAGTTATGGGGGAGCAGAGAGAGCTCCTGGTGCCCCCTGCCTCTCTGGCACCCTGGGAGAGACTGACTGGTGGGGAAGATGGAACAGAAAAGCCTTATCAATATGATTGCCTGCCAAAAGATTTTGAGAATATGGAAACTATAAGCGAGATTGAAATGAAAGCAAGCTTTGAGATCCCTCAGTTACTGAACAACTGGAAAACAATGGCATGGCCAGCTGAAGGTGATCCCCTTTGGATGGAACAACACCCTCTGCCTGCAGGCAGCTCCAAGGGTCAGAGCAGACCCTGCCAGCTTGGCAGAAGGGGCCCAAAGAGGAGTTTTTAGGGTTTAAAATGGAACAGAGTATGGTAATGTAGTGATTGTTATAGGCTGTATGGAAATGCTGTAGGATTTGTGTATTGTACTGGATTGGTTAGTGAGAATTGGAATATTCAACACAGAAGAAGATTTATTGTATTGTAAGAGAGAACCTTGTGCTCTCTTTTACTCTTCCTCTCTCTCTCATCCTCTTTACCTCTCTCTTTACCTCTCTTTCCCTCTTTGGGCCCTGCTCTGAGCTGTGGCTGGCAGCTCCAGCAGGGCCCTGCACCCAGGCCCTTTGCAATAAAGCACAGGTTCCAAGCCCTGGCTACAGAGATCTCTGGTCTCTGTCCCAACCATCCTACCCCCCATCACTCCTACAGCTGAGCATGGCCAGTGCTTGTGCTGTGTCTTTTCCTGAAGGGGAAAACTGCTGAGCTGGAGAAGCTCCCTGCAAACACTCCCCAGTGTCCTCAGTGGCCTCTCTGCTGTGCTATTCCAGTCCTCGTCCCCTGGGCACCTTGGCTCTCCTGCTGCCCTTTCACTGCCTCACCTGTGGCTGCTCTTCTTGGTGCTGCTGCCTCCCAAACGGCTTTTTAGGGTTAAAACTCTCCTGGGGGGTGAAATCCTCCCTGAGGTCCCGGGCACCCGGGATCAGCCACCGGGACAGCTCCCATCAAACTGGGACAGGGACAGCTCCCATCAAACTGGGACAGCTCCCATCAAACTGGGACAGGGACAGCTCCCATCAACCCAGGACAGCTCCCATCAAACAGGGACAGGGACAGCTCCCATCAACCCAGGACAGCTCCCATCAAACTGGGACAGGGACAGCTCCCGTCAAACTGGGACAGGGACAGCTCCCATCAAACAGGGACAGGGACAGCTCCCATCAACCCAGGACAGCTCCCATCAAACAGGGACAGGGACAGCTCCCATCAACCCAGGACAGCTCCCATCAAACTGGGACAGGGACAGCTCCCATCAAACTGGGACAGGGACAGCTCCCGTCAAACTGGGACAGGGACAGCTCCCATCAAACTGGGACAGCTCCCATCAAACTGGGACAGCTCCCATCAAACTGGGACAGGGACAGCTCCCATCAAACTGGGACAGCTCCCATCAAACTGGGACAGCTCCCATCAAACTGGGACAGGGACAGCTCCCACCAAACTGGGACAGGGACAGCTCCCATCAAACAGGGACAGGGACAGCTCCCATCAACCCGGGACAGCTCCCATCAACCCAGGACAGCTCCCATCAACCCAGGACAGCTCCCATCAAACTGGGACAGGGACAGCTCCCATCAACCCGGGACAGCTCCCATCAACCCAGGACAGCTCCCATCAACCCAGGACAGCTCCCATCAAACAGGGACAGGGACAGCTCCTATCAAAGCTCAGCTCCTTTGTCCCCAAGCCCAGCTCAGCCTTGGCTGCTCCCCAGCTCCCAAGCAGCTGGGATACAATTAATGGCACTGGGAATACAATTAATGGCACTGGGAATACAATTAATGGCACTTGGAATACAATTAATGGCAACTGGGATACAATTAATGGCAGCTCCAGCACGAGGCTCAGAACAGCCTGACTGGGCTCATATTTAACATTCCAAGCCTCCTCTGCTTCTCTGCACAGACACAACTGAACTGATTCTTTTCCTTTTGTCTGGAATGGATCGATCTGGATCTTTGGGGCTGATTTATGCCTCATGTTCCTTTCTGAAAGAGCTCGTCCTCCCCAAGGCAATTGGAAAACCTCAGTGAGAGGGAGTGGGGAGGGCTGAGGCTGCTTTTGCTGAGCTGCCAACTGAGAGTCCATCACGGGCTGATCCTTTCCACCCCTGAATTCACAAGGAATGGGATTCACCCCAGGGACTGAGTGTATCCACATGAGTGAGTTGTCCCAAGCTCCCAGTGGTCCCTGGATTCAGGCACTGGATGACAGAACATGATCCAGTCATGGGAAAACACTGTGTGTGGTTTTTAGGAATCCTGTGTGTGCATCTCCTGGGAATTTATTGTGCTGTCCCCCACTCCTAAACCTGGAGGAGGAGGAGGAGAATTGAAATTCCCCTCCAGATTTAGAAGAATTCAAGAATTCTCCTTTCTGTTTTTGTATTTCCTTGTGGAAACTTGTTGGGAAGAGACAGGATCAGCCCCCAAAGAGGACAACAGCATGTGTTGGCCACGGGCCAGGTGGGAGGGACATCATCCCTGGAAGTGTCCCAGGGCAGAGGGCTTGGAGCAGCCTGGGACAGTGGGAGGTGTCCCTGCCATGGCAGGGGTGGCACTGGATGGGCTTTAAGGTCCCTTCCCACCCAAACCCCTCCAGGATTCCATGATCTGGCTGTCAGCCGTGTGCCCAAAGCTGGAGGACACCCAGAGGGATGTTGGGGTTCAGGAGTGACACTGAGCATTGCCGAGGGCATGCTCAGCCCAGCAGCCCAGCCAGGCCTGCCCCTCCCTGGAGTCCATTTGCATTGGAGTGTTTCAATTTCCAGCACATCCCAAAAATCCCCAGTGTTTTGTTCAGGGTGGTGTCACCATCATATTTTCTGAAAAATCCCTTTGCTAGGATTTCTTCTCCTGGGAAGCTGAGAAGCCTCAGAGAAAAATGAAGACGTTATCTGATCTGCTTCTTCTGTGTTTTGCTGCTTTGGAATGTGGTGTGGAGATTGTTTACCAATTGGTCATTGTTTGATTGGTTTCATGTAAATTGTTTTTACCTAATGACCAATCACAGCCAGCTGTGTCAGCACTCTGGAGAGTCACAAGTTTTCCATTAGTATCTTGTTAAGCCTTTTGTCAGTATCCTTTCTCTCTTCTTCAGTACAGTTTAGTATAGTGTTCTTTAATATAATATAGCAACATAAAATAATAAATTAGCCTTCAAGAACATGGAGTCAGATTCATCATTTCCTTCCTGCCACAGGGGACCCTGCAAATACCCCAGGGTGGGATGGCCCTGAGCTGTGACAGGGCCCTGTGCTCAGTGACAGGGACATGTAGGGGGTGCTGCAGTACCAGTGATGAATCCCAGTTAACCCATTGGAAAACTGGAATTGAGGGTCTGGATTCCAGCCCAGCCAGGGCAGGATGATGCCATTTCTCTTGGAATCTCTGTCCCTGCCAGGAGAACATGGTGGAAAGTTGGGAATATCCTTTCAATGTGATTGGTCTGCAAGATTTGGTTGGCTTTTTCCCCCCCTGTTCTGAACACCTTTGCCCTGATGGACACTTGAAAGTTTTGTTGTTGTTGGGTTTTTTGAGGATTTTCTCTTTGTTATGGTTTATTCACTTTAATATCAATTCCTCATCAAAAATTCATCAGCATTTTTGGCCCTAGCCCACCACTTTCCAGCCAAGAAATGTCTTTTCTGCCTCAGAAAAAAAACCTTTTGCTCAGGTACAACTGACATTTTGTGAACTTGTCTTTTCTCCTGAAAAACCCTCAGCTGCATGCAAACAAAAATTCCTTTTGATGGATAGTCTTAGTCCAGTCCTCTTTGGAACATCAAGCTTGCAGTGTCTAAACTCTTCTGGCAACTTTTGGGGTTTTTTGGGAAGAGGTGGATTTTTGGAAACACTATTTCTCCTCCTTCGAGCCTGAGTGAGAGCACGGTGGAGGCACATCTGGAGCAGGCAGAGCCTTTCCTCTGCTTGTGCCACTCCAAAATATGAATCTCTGTCTCTTCCAAAGCTTTTAGGGACTGCAGCTCTGGAAAAGCTGTGAATTCCCACCTGGCTTTCTTCACTTGAAAAGTGTCCCTATTCCCAATTTACAGATAAAGGAACTGGGAAATGGGGGAATTAAAGTCAAAGCAGTGGTGGACATGAGGCAGCCCCAGACCCAGGCCCTTCATCTCATGCTTTCCCTGGGGGATGGATCTCAGTGATCTTTAGGTTCCTTTGGGGGATCCTCTCCAGGATTCCATGGGAACAGACTCTGGCACCCTCTGCCAGCCCTGCAGTTCCACTTTGGGGTCAGAGCCACGAGCTGCCTGCTGTGACCAGGCTGTGATCCCAGCACTAAGGATGCGCCATGAACAGGAAAAGAGCTCCAGGAGCTCTGTTCCTGCCCCCTGCAACTCAGCCAAGGAGCTCTGACTGAAGGGACTTTTGGGTTTAATGACATTTAAAGGTTTCTTTTGTCTTTTTCTCCCAGCTTTACCAGAGTTTCGGCCTGGAGCCACCAGATTTCAACTTCTGCTTTGTTTAATGCTCCCTGAGACTTCCCCAGGGCTGAGGAGCTGAGGCTTAATATTCCCACATCCCTTAGGAAACAGTGGGAGCTGCAGGGCTGGGAGCTGGCTGAGACCTGGCCTGGGCTTTCTGCTGCTTTTTGTCTTCCTTGCAACAAAGGTCTTTGTTCTTCTGCTCCCCTCACTCCAAGCCTTTCCCAAGGCCTCTCTGTCCCTGAGCTTTGTCTGATCCTGTCCTGGTTTAGGGTGAATTTGGCAGAAAACCTCCAAAGGGGGCCTCTCTAGAAAGCAAACCCACACGGCCCCTCCCCACAACCGGGTCAGGAAGGATTCTTCAGAAAGAAGTGGAAAGAACCTGTTTATTGAACAGGCACAGCACCCCCAGCACACAGAACCTGTTTATTTAACAGGCACAGCACCCCCAGCACACAGAACCTGTTTATTGAACAGGCACAGCACCCCCAGCACACAAAATGAACAATACCAGGTGACACCACTCTGTCACCGCTCTGACAAAGATGACAAATTCAGAAAGTCTCTCTTGGGGGTGCTCGCTCTGTTCTCAGTCCCTCCTGTGCTGGGGCAGCTGCTGCAGCCACAAGGTGCAAACCCTCGGTGTTCCCAGGTCCCATCCAGAGCAGGTTCAAGTGGGTCCAAAAATGGGAAAGGAGAAACAGTCCAGGGAAAATTTGGACTGCTTAGCTAAACTAACTAATGAGCAGAAGCAAAAAGCAAGAGCAAAGCAGGAGCCAGAGCAAAGTGAAAGCAGGTGCAAAAAGCAAAAGCCACATTATGGACTGCCCCATCTGTGTCCCCCTGACTGCTGCAGACTGATAACAAAACAAAACATTGGCTCTTCAGAGCCAGTCTTGAATGCACAGACTGTGATATCCAACATGAACAGAACACATGACTGGGGATACAAGCATCACACTAAGACAGACCCACAAAGTCCCAGAAATGAAATGTTCCAAGCCTCAAACTGGGGCTCTGCTGCCCCCAGCTCTGAGTCCAGCCTGGAAGGTGGAGGATGAAGCCAAACCCAAGGCGAGTCAGCTCAGCCTAGGAGGGGAGGGTTTCTGCCTCCCTCATTAACAGGAGCCGTTCATTAGCAGGGTCATTAGCGAGTCCCTAATTGTTTGATTACCCCAAGCTGGCTGTGCTAAGGACACAGAGCAGGAGGAAATCTGGGCTCTGGGATGAGGCAGAACCACCTGGTTTATTTGTGTGCTGAGCTTAGTGTGAGCTTTAGGAGCAGCCAGGCCTGGTTTGTTATTTTTGTGCTGAGCTTAGTGCGAGCTTTGGGAGCAACCAGGTGGGAAATGTGGGATCCAGAAGCAGGGCTGGATCCAGCAGCATAGAATTCACCTGTCTGTGGCAGAAAATGGAATAACATGGAGCGGGGCAATTGGGAATAAACAGTAATAGTGGGGCATGGAAGGAAAAGCTGATCAGTTCTTCCTCTCCTCCTCTGGGGTGCTGTTCCAGGTGTGATCCTCCTCCAGGTGTGATCCAATCAGGAATCAGAGAGGCACAGTCAGGCACAGGGCCCTGTTCCAGGTGGGATGTCTCCAGGGGGGCACTGCAGCTCTGGTCAGGAATCCTGTGCCGTTGCTGGGATTTGGATCCCTCCTTTAGGAAACTCCCTGCCCTCCCAGAGCAGCCCTGTCTGAGCAGTCAGCCCCTGCTCAGCCTGGGTTCCTGGCTATTCCCTCCATCCCTTCCATTTTCCAGCCCTGGGATGGTCCAGGACCAGCAGAGCTCCAGTCCAGCCCCTGCCCAGATGGTCCTGGGTGAGGAGAGCTGGCCTGACTGATTCCAGATGATGGGTATCAGATGTCAGGAATAAAATAAATCCAAGCAAAAATCAGATTTTCAACAAGGCTGGATCACTGGGAACCACGAGCACTCCCACTCTGTCACGGTGTCTGGAGCAATAAACCTCGGATTCTCCCAGAGCCAGCAGACCAAGTTAATTTGATGTGGACAGGACCATTGTGAGGGGTCAGCTGGGTGTTAACAGCAGAATCAGGGTTTTATTTTGCTGCTCTACACGGGCTCCATTATCCCTTCGTACAGGAACTGAGTTTAATCACATCTGGCAGACCTGCTGCCTGTAATGTGTCCCAATATCCCATTACATTTTCAATTTACATGTATTACCTTTCCCTGGAAAAGTTCCCTGCACTTCTGTCCGCGGAATTAAATGGCCATTATGAAAACAGAGCAGGACATTTCAGTGCACTGCGTGTTTGATCTCACCCTGGGAGGCAATTAGTGCTAATGAGACCTGAATCCAGTGTCTACCTCTGATTTGACTCAAAAGTAGAGCAGCTGAAAGGCCTCAAGCGGGATGGCAATTCCAGAGGGGGATTCCCTTCCC
The DNA here is from genome assembly GCA_024362935.1 of Setophaga petechia. NCBI lineage: Eukaryota > Metazoa > Chordata > Aves > Passeriformes > Parulidae > Setophaga > Setophaga petechia. The sequence goes on from JANCRA010000129.1 coordinate 852,027, forward strand.
ACAACAGCGATAATGGAGAACAGAGGGGCTGGGCTGGGCTCGCAGGGCAGGGCAGAGTCAAATCCAATCTTTAGACCAGAACGTGTGCAGGGACTGCCAGGGAGGGAGGAGCAGCATCCCAGCTCAAGGCTGGGTTAGGCTGAGCCTAAAAACAAACACACACCCGGGAGGCAGTGATGGTGCTGAGATAAGGAATTAAAGAGGAGGTGTTTGAAGGCTCAGCAGGAGAAGGAACACGTTCAGAGCAGGTTTAGGAGGAGATGAGAGCTTGATGCCCATAATCTGCATTGATCTGGGCATTTCCAACCGACAGAGAAGGGAGAGGAGAGAGCCATTGGTCACAGGGAGTCGTTAATCACAGTCATTAATGACAGTCATTAATCACCCGGAGCTGTGCCCCAGGGTTTCTCAGTCCCCTCCCTCTGCAGGAACACCCACCCTGCCTCGACACTGGCTCCAGGGTGTGTTTGACAGGCAGGAGCAGCAGCCTCTGGGATTCATTTCCAGCTGAGGCATTCCCAGCCTGGAGCTCAGGAGAAGGGCAGTGATCCAAGAGGAGCAGAGCACCCCAGGGAGCTGCAGGGAAAGCCCAGCCCCAGCAGAGGGGTGAGCAGGAGAAGATGCTGAGCAGGGACAGGGAGGGAAAATGCTGGAGCAGATCCACGGGGCTGACGCCAGGAATGTGCCCAGCACATCCCATGTGGGAGCTGCTGTTCTGGAAATGGGCACCAGGTGCTGGGCATGGACAGAGGCAGAGGGATGTTGCTTTGTTTTTTTAAAGTTTTTCTAAGCCTTTTGATGTTTACATTCTTGTCATGAACTTTGTTATGCTGTTTTATGTAAATAATTATTGTTTAACATTCTTTTCTGGAGGAGGAGAAATTTGATGGACTGTTGGTTTGTCCAGTGTCGTTGGAGAGGTGGCACTGTCACCCTCCAATCCACTGTCACTTTTGAAAATCTATAAATGTTGGAGTCAGAAATTAAACTTCTCTTCTTTTTGCCTTAGAAGTTCCAGAGTCCATGTGGTTTTATTTCATGTCTCATAGTGACAGAGGGCTCTAAGGACAGGAGCCTTCCCTGCCAGCTGCAAGGCAGCCATGAGAAATTCCAGCTGCTGCAGAGACATGCAATGACAGGACAAGATGTGCTGGTTTGAACTGGGGAAGGCAGGGTTTGGATTGGATTGAAGGGAGGAGATTTTCCTGCCAGGGGAGTGAGGCCCTGGCACGGAGCAGCCGTGGCTGCCCCATCCCTGGGAGGGTCCCAGGCCAGGCTGGGTGGGGTTTGGAGCACCCTGGGACTGTGGAAGGTGTCCCCATTCATTGCAGGGGGTGGGAACTGGATCTTCGAGTTCCCTTTCCACCCAAAGCTTTCCCTGATTCCTGGTCTGTGACCTCTGTGAGGGAGGTTCTGCTCAGGACCCTTGCATTGATTTAACAGATGAAAATATTCCCACATTTTTAATGAATAAACACATCAGTCCCACTGCTTTACTCCTCATCTGCAGCTTTTATAAACTTTGCAGCTCCTGAACACGCTGGGACCCTGGGGCCAGGAGCAAGAAAGGCCTTGTTTAATGCAGATATGGGCAGCAAGGAGAGCAGCAATAATGAGGATGAGAAATCAAAGGAATGGGTGAATATTCCACAGTGCATCATTCCCCTGAGCTCCCTGCAGGACCTGGTGAGATTTAGGGTTTGGGAGAACAAGAAATGAGAGACAGAATGTGGCTGTGCTTGGAGTTTTGTTTCCAAATGCAGGAACTGGAGCCCAGAGCTGTAGAAGCCCAGAGAAGCTGGTTTGGGGTGTCAGGTCCTCAAGGAGCAAGAAGGGTGGATATGGAGTAAGAACATCTCCCAGGACTGCTTTTGGGGGTGTTCACTGGCTTTTTAACAATTCCTCCAGAAAACCCTGATCTATTTTTAATGTAGAATCCCCAAGCTTTGGCTTTGGAAGTGTTTGAAATGGAATTAGGATTCATTTAACCAGTGGGAAGTTCAAAGGTGACAGAAGGAGTTGAGAGGGAGCAGAACTTCATGAAACAGTAACAGCAAATTCAGAGCAAGGAAAATGAGCAGATAAAAGGGGGATACTCATGGGGTACTCTGGGGATACCAGGGGGCTCTGGAGGGAGTGCACTCCCTGTTGTGGTGGTGTGGGTCCCAGGACCAGGTGAGAGAATCTGATTCCAAGTTCTCAGAAGCCTGATTTATTATTTTATTATATGATATGTTATTAAAAGAAATGATCTATTAAAACTATACTAAAGAAAGAGAAAGGAGACATCAGAAGGCTAGACAAGAATGAATAATAAAACTTGTGACTGACCAGAGAGTCCGACACAGCTGGACTGGGATTGGTCATTAATTAAAAACAATTCACATGGAACCAATCAAAGATGCACCTGTTGGTAAACGACCTCCAGAGCACATTCCAAGCAATCAGATAATTATTGTTTACATTTCTTTTTTGAGGCTTCTCAGGAGAAAAATCCTGGCAAAGGGATTTTTCATAAAATATCATGTGACAGACTCCCTCCTCACTTCACCTACAAAAGCACCCACTGCCCTCCTCTCAGGACAGGCTCCTGCCCCCTCTCCAGCCTTTCAGTACCTCACAAAGGCTGCAGCAATGTCAGGGTTCAGCACTTCTGGGGCTGCAGATAAAAGTTAAAGGCAGCACCGGCAGAATTTTCCTGGTACAGTGGAAATGATCCCCCCTTCCCTTTCTGTGGGAGTGAGGAATTCTTCTGGAAGCAAGAAAAAGCAAAGGGATCATAACAGACCAAGAACCTTGGAGACAAAGGTGTGCAGCTCCCTCCAGTACAGACCTGGATCATGAATCCCACACTGGGTTGGGATGGACGAGATCTCATCTGCCTCTGCCATGGCAGGGACACCTCCCACTGTCCCAGGCTGCTCCAAGCCCCAATGTCCAGCCTGGCCTTGGACACTGCCAGGGATCCAGGGGCAGCCCCAGCTGCTCTGGGCACCCTGTGCCAGGGCCTGCCCACCCTCCCAGGGAACAATTCCCAATCCCCAATCTCCCATCCATCCCTGCCCTCTGGCAGTGGGAGCCATTCCCTGGGTCCTGTCCCTCCATCCCTGGCTCACATCCCCTCCCTGTTCCCTGCAGCTCCCTTTGGGCATCCTCAGCTCCTCGTGGAGAGCTGTCCCCAGCCCCATTGCCCCCAGGAGGTTTCAGAAAGGGATTTTTTGAGCTGCTCCTCACTCACACCACGAATTCTGTGCTGGCAGAATCAGAGCCCTCCCAAGCCCTGCTGTCCCAAAATCCTTCCTGCATCCCCTGTGGAATCACCTGTCAGCAATCACTGCCCAGCAGAGCCATCACTGCCTCGGAGCAGCTGCTGGGGTAAAGCCCCCGATGTTCCCACCCTCCTGGGTTTGTGCCAGGCACAGCTGGCTCCAAGGCTCCTCCATCCCAGAATAACAAGCAGCTGTGTTAGGAAAATTAATCCACAAACACCAGAGGTTTATGTCCAAAAAAGAGACAGAGGAGTCCTTTTACTTTATTTGAATAAAGGGAGAGCCATGGGGCATTCCCCTGGGATCTCTCAGATTTTTGGAGGGTGCAGCCTCTTTTTTATCCCAATTTCCCACATTTCCATCTGTCTTTCCCCATTGGCTGAGGTACCTGATTCTTCCTGGAACACCTGATACCAAAGATTTTCCTCTAATGTATAACTTTCCCTTTTAATTTTTAATTCTTATGGAATTTAGGGGTTTTCTTCCCCATGGGCTGAGGTACTTGAGAGGTTCAGACTTCCCAGAACACCTGATACCAGAGATTCCTCTCTAATGTAGAACTCTTAATTTTTAATTCTTATGGAATTTTAGGGGTTTTTCTTCCCCATGTTTCTTTCATCTTTCAATGTCTAATTTCATTCGTCAGCAAACCTAAATTTTATTTGTAAAAGCAAATCTCTTTTTCCATTCATCAATCAGTGGAATCCTTCCCATTGTTCCTTTTATCTCCCAGTGCTGCTTTTATCTACCAGCAGACCCAGAGCTTGTTTGTAAAGACAAATCTGCTGTTCCTCTCAGCTGGAACACAGCAGGCCCAGCTCCCAGCCCCGAGCTGCTGTTCCAGGAGAGCTCTGGCAGCTCAGGGGCTCAGCACACCCTGCCTGCCCCGGGGGCTGCTCTGCTCCATCGCTCCTCCCCAGGCACAGAGCAGTGGGATTGTCCAGCAGAGCCCGGCAGCACTCACAGAGTATCTGGGCAAGGATCTCTCCTCTGTTGTGCAGGCAGCAAACAAAGCCAGGAACCTTTTGTGCTTGTGTGAAAAATGCCAATCACTTATTTTTAATATTTTAAAAATTTAATAGTAATAAAACGGTTGTAAAAATAATAATATAATCAGAGTAATAAAAATTTGGACAATTAGGATTCAGGACAATATGAGACAATAAAAACAAAGAGTTATGGACAGTCTGGGCAAAATAAGCCCAAAAAAGGACCCACGTTAACAGAGGATTAACCCTTAAAAGCAACAGCCTGTTGCATATTCATACACCTCATTACATGATGTATAAATTCCATCAAACACAGGATTCTGTCGGGCAGTGTCAGCTTCTTCCTCTGAATCCTGAGAGCATCTTCAGGGCTGAGCGAGGCAGGAACAAGTTCGTTTCTTTCGATAATGGAGCAATAAATTCTCTTTCTCTGAAACACTGAGGTGTCCTGTGGCTGCTATCTTGTGTGAGTATCTCATTCCTTTTTCGAAAAAAAAAAAAACCCACATGCATAGTTTCTATTTTAAGTTACCTTTTAACTACAAAACTACATTTACCATACTATTAAAATGTTAATACAGCACTACTAATCAACACAACAAAATATATGTAGTAAATAGCTGCATGGAGCCATATAAGATGCACTTTTCACATTTGTTGTGCAGGCAGCAAACAAAGCCAGGAACCTTTTGTGCAGAGGAGAGGGAGGAAGGAAGTGGCGGAAGGAAGGAAGTGGCGGAAGGAAGGAAGTGGCGGAAGGAAGGAAGGAAGTGGCGGAAGGAAGGAAGTGGCGGAAGGAAGGAAGTGGCGGAAGGAAGGAAGGAAGTGGCGGAAGGAAGGAAGTGGCGGAAGGAAGTGGCGGAAGGAAGGAAGTGGCGGAAGGAAGGAAGTGGCGGAAGGAAGTGGCGGAAGGAAGTGGCGGAAGGAAGTGGCGGAAGGAAGTGGCGGAAGGAAGTGGCGGAAGGAAGTGGCGGAAGGAAGTGGCGGAAGGAAGTGGCGGAAGGAAGTGGCGGAAGGAAGTGGCGGAAGGAAGTGGCGGAAGGAAGTGGCGGAAGGAAGTGGCGGAAGGAAGGAAGGAAGGAAGGAAGGAAGGAAGGAAGGAAGGAAGGAAGGAAGGAAGGAAGGAAGGAAGGAAGGAAGGAAGGAAGGAAGGAAGGAAGGAAGGAAGGAAGGAAGGAAGGAAGGAAGGAAGGAAGGAAGGAAGGAAGGAAGGAAGGAAGGAAGGAAGGAAGGAAGGAAGGAAGGAAGGAAGGAAGGAAGGAAGGAAGGAAGGAAGGAAGGAAGGAAGGAAGGAAGGAAGGAAGGAAGGAAGGAAGGAAGGAAGGAAGGAAGGAAGGAAGGAAGGAAGGAAGGAAGGAAGGAAGGAAGGAAGGAAGGAAGGAAGGAAGGAAGGAAGGAAGGAAGGAAGGAAGGAAGGAAGGAAGGAAGGAAGGAAGGAAGGAACTCAGGGAATGCTGTCATCTCTGGAGCAAGTGAACTCAAACGATTCTAACTTCCACAGCCTCCCAGTTCCACTGGGATACAGTCTGAAGTCTGGCCTGGAAGGGAGATTTCAGCCCTAATTCCAGTGGAATGAGGAGCAGAGATCCTGGAATCCCTCCCCACCCTTGAGCTGCCAGGCTCAGTCTGTGCCTGTGGCTCATCCTCTCAGTTTGTCTTTCCCAAAACTGAGGTTCCTTTTTCCCCCACCAGTGAAGACCTTTTAAGAGGAAGCAGAATTTCCCATGCAGCCTTTTCCTGATGAAAACATTCCCACTGAAATCTGGGACAGTAAAGGTTTCCTGTCTCACCTGGCAGAGGAGGGGGTTCTGAACCCCTCAGACTGAGCCTCTGCAGTTTGGTTTTTGCTGCACTTTCCCCACTGTCAGATATCACAAATCCGTCACTGTCCACTGAAGTGTCAAATCCCCTTTTCCTGAAAAATCACCCAAAATGACATTTTAAGGCCATGGGCTTTGCTGGGAGCCCTGTGTTCTCCCTGAGTTCTTTCTCACTGAGCTTGGCTCAAGAGAATTTGGCTTCCTCCCACCAGAAGCTGGGCAAGGTTTTGTTGTCCCAAAAGGGGAGGGGACAACAGGAGGAGCCGGGGCAGCACCATGCTCTGTTCAGGCAGTGCAGGAAGCTCCTGGGGCTGTTCCCCACCTGTGGGAGGAGAATCCCCCCCTCCAGGACACTGAGCTGGGCAGAGCCCCTGGGACTAAGTGGGATGTCAAGAGGATCAACCCTAAAAGCCCTGAGAGTGCTTCTGTCTCCTGACAGTGATTATTGCAAACCTCTCTAGCCTGGGTTTGCTGTGATGGTGGAATTGTGCAGTGAGGTTCTTCGGGGTTGTTGTTAACAGTTAAAGTATCCCCTGTGCCCTGTCTGGGTTTTTGCCATCAGCAGGAGGTTGAGCTCTCTGGGATCAGCTGAATTTCCCCTTTTTTTAGGGAAGGAATAACTCCCTGTGTGCCAGATCTGCAGGAGAGGGGCCTGACTGAAAGGGAAAACAGGAAACAAAAGATGTTATGGAATCCCAGACTGGGCTGGGTTGGGAGAGACCACAAATCCCACCCAGTGCCACCCCTGCCATGGCAGGGACACCTCCCACTGTCCCAGGCTGCTCCAGCCCCAATGTCCAACCTGGCCTTGGGCACTGCCAGGGATCCAGGGGCAGCCCCAGCTGCTCTGGGCACCCTGTGCCAGGGCCTGCCCACCCTCCCAGGGCACAATTCCCAATCCCCAATCTCCCATCCAGCCCTGCCCTCTGGCACTGGGAGCCATTCCCTGGCTCCTGTCCCTCCATCCCTTGTCCCCAGTCCCCCTCCAGCTCTCCTGGAGCCCCTTCAGGCCCTGCAAGGGGCTCTGAGCTCTCCCTGGAGCTTCTCCTCTCCAGGTGAGCACCCCCAGCTCTCCTGGGTTCCCAGGTCTCATGTCAGCTTTTGGCTCCATGTCCTGTTCCCGTTGCCAGGGGATATTGAGCAGAAATTGGAAACATCCCAGAGATTTCCAGGGTGGGTGGATTTTCCCTCAGGATCCCTGGGGATGTGCCCAGGGCTGCATGGAGGGAGCTGTAGCTGGGGAATGTCCCAGGGAGGAGAGGCTGCTGTTCCCTCAGCTGCTCCTCGGGAGAGGCTCTGTCTCCCTGGCAATGCTCTTTGGGAAATGTGAGCTGCTGGAGCAGGGATGTCTCCCTGGCAATGCCCTTTGGAGGGAAAAGCTTGGGAATAAAGCAGTTCGGAGTGGGGGGGGATGGCAGAGCTCACCAGGGCACCAGGACAGCAGCAGGGTCACCTGAGCCTCCCCTGCCCTGCTCCTGTGGAAAGCAGAGGGGAGGAAATCCTGACCTGGAGATCCTGAGTGTCCCTGACTGTGACAGTGTTCACAGGGGTCCCAGGATGAGGGAAGAGATGAGGATCTGACTCCATGTTTCAGAAGGCTGATTTATTGTTTTATGATATATATTATATTAAAACTATACTAAAAGAATAGAAGAAAGGATTTCATCAGAAGGCTGGCTAAGAATAGAAAAAGAAGGAATGATAACAAAGGCTTGTGGCTCGGACAGAGAGTCTGAGCCAGCTGACTGTGATTGGCCATTAATTAGAAACAACCCCATGAGACCAATCCCAGATGCACCTGTTGCATTCCACAGCAGCAGATAACCATTGGTTACATTTTGTTCCTGAGGCCTCTCAGCTTCTCAGGAAGAAAAATCCTAAGGAAAGGATTTTTCATAAAAGATGTCTGTGACACCTGACAGCTGTGGGAAAGGCAGATCCAGGGTGGGAGGTGTCAATCCTTGGAAAATGGGAGCCGGGTGAGCAGGGCACAGAACAGGGAGGGGCATTCCCAGGAGGGGAAGGTTCCCTGCCCCTGGCAGGGGTGGGAATGAGATGGTCCTGAAGGTCCCTGAAGGTCCCTGAAGGTCCTGTTCCATGGATCTGTGACTCCATCCTGAGCTTCCACTGCTCCCCAGCACTGCCCAGACCACCCTGAGCCACATCCACAGGGCTTTAAATCCCTGCAGGGATGGGCACTCCAACCCTCCCTGGGCAGTGCCAATCCCTGAGCCCCCTGTCCATGGGGAAATTCCTGCTGTGCCCACCCTGAGCTGCCCCGGCCCAGCCTGAGGCCGTTCCCTCTGCTCCTGTCCCTGTTCCCTGAGCACAGCCCGACCCCCCCGGCTGTGCCCTCCTGGCAGGAGCTGTGCAGAGCCACAAGGGCCCCCTGAGCCTCCTTTGCTCCAGGCTCAGCCCCTGCCCAGCTCCCTCAGGGATTCTCCAGCCCCTTCCCAGCTCTGTTCCCTGCCCTGGACTCGCTCCAGCCCCTCCAGGTCTTGTTTGCCATGAGGGCTCAAACAGAGCCCAGGATCTGAGGTGGGGCCTCACCCCACTCATTGAACTTTGCCTCTTTTCCTTCTTCAGCAGCACTGAAATTCCTGAGAAACCTCTTCCTGCAGAGGTACAGAGCTGGAAATGAAAGATTTGGTCCTGCTGGTCAGGCAGGTCCCCCAGCAGGACTCCTGGAGCCCCTGTTCCCCCATGGATTCCCTTGGAATGATCCTGTGTCTGTTTCTGGTACTTTGCTTTGCCCTAACCTAAAATTCAGGTGGAATTTGAGCTGCCTGGAATGGCCTTTTCACCCTGAAAGAATGTCTAAATAATTCTCCTGTTTGGAATTCAATGAAAGACTTCAAAAATCTCAATTTTTTTGTCACCGAGGAAGGGAAACCTTGAACAAGTCAAAACATTGGGTCTTCAAGCTGTTTATTTCCATTTGACCTTTAAAACCCATTTGTGGCGTAAACTCAGTGACATCCCTGAGCTCCGAGTTACTCCAAACAAAAACCATTTTGTTGGAAATTACAAAATGGGCTTTCAGCAATTTCTCAACATTTTTCTTCCTCCAGCAGGAGATTCATCAAATTGATCCTTTCCCTGGGGTATTTTTGGCTAAAACAAATTGACATTGCCTGGAAAGGGGAGATTTTGTCAGTGGGAAAGCAGCACCAGGAGTTTTAGGAATGACCCCGTTGGGCAGGGATGGAGGGGTTGGGAGTGTGGCCTCTGCTGTGGCCCCTCCGTGGGGTGGGGGATGCCAATTCCAGTTTGTCCCTCCTCAGCAGGTCCCTGATGGCCCCACGCCCTCCCTGGCTGCTGGGGGGTGCCCCCAGTGCCCCTGTGCTGGAACAAAGCCCTGCTGCCACGTTTCCTGCTCAGTCCTGGCACTGCAGCTCCAGCATTGATCAGGAAGTTTTTATGAAACATGAGTGGAATCCTAATTCCCGCCCTGGACTGATTCCAGTCTCTCTGCTGGTTCTCATCCACTTTGCCTGGGAACTGCTTGTTCTGCTTTGGGGCTTTTGGGGCTCTCAGCCTGGGCAGATTGGCTGGAGGGGGACTCACAGAAAAGCAGCATCAGAGCTGCCATTCCCATACCCACATCTGAGGCTGAAAATTCCATGAATTTTCATGAAAATTTCATGGAAATTCCATGAATTTTCATGGAATTATTCTGGACTGGGTTGAGTGGGAAGGACCCTTAAGGACCCTCTCATTCCCACCCCTCACCATGGGCAGGGCATCTCCCACCAAACCCAGTTCTCACTCTCTACATTTGGGGGGATTCCTGTTTTATCTGAAGCTGCTCTTGCTGACCCCATGTTTGGGTTTTTTGGGTTTGGGTGTCTCTGCTCTGTCCTTGTCTCTTCCCGGCTCCCTTTTCCCTGGCTGGTTCCAGACTCCACGTGTGTGCCTGGATTTTGGCACTGCAGGGAATTTTCTGATATTTTCCTGTGTTTAATTCACCACCCCTGTTCCTGGCGTGCTCCCAAACCGTTTGCAGGAGCTGCTGCTCTGGGAATTGAGGCAGAGAGTGGGGGCTGGTGCAGGGAGAGCAGGAGAGCAGCTCATTCCCTGGGGAAATGTGGGATCCAACCCTCCCTTCCCCAGCAGGAATCCTGCTCCCAGGGGCTGGAACATCCCTGGTGCAGCAAAGACCCAAATTTGCCTTCCCCAGCAAGAATCCTGCTCCCAGGGGCTGGAACATCCCTGGTGCAGCACAGACCCAACTTTGCCTTCCCCAGCAGGAATCCTGCTCCCAGGGGCTGGAGCATCCCTGGCTGGGCACAGTGGGGAAGGGGCAAGCAGGGCCCGAGGGCAGGCAGGGATTTGTTTGTGATGAGGGAGCTCCGGGTCCAGCCCTGGAAATCCCAAATTCCAGCTTGACAAATGTGCCCAGAGCCCTTCCAGGCCTTTGCTTTATTGCTGCTTTCATTTATTTAGGGAAAACCATGAGGATCTGCCATTCCCCTCCTGCTTTATTCCAGACACTTGTTGGCTCCCAGCCCATCCACCTGGATTTGCACCCTAAACACACCCAGGTGGAGAAACACCCGGGAATAAATGGCCTTGGGGCAGGATGTGGGGGCAGACTGAGAACCAGGGGGGTCTCCCAGCCCTTTATCTCCCTTTCCTTTGCATGCTCAGATCCAGCAGCTCCAGGCTGTGCAGAGGCCGAGGGCAGGGATTGATTTACTCTGCAATTGTCCCAGCTGGGGCAGAGGAAGGCCCAGCTCAGAGCAGTGCCCTGGCAGGTTCAGGATGTGCAGCACTGGGTAATCTGGAGTGAGGGTGCTCAGCCTTCATCACACAGACCCTGCCTGTGTCCCACAGCCCCCCCGAGCAGCAGAACACCCCCAGGAGCCTCTGGCCACCCCCTCCCTGCCTCTCCCCAGGGCTCAGGTGGGTTTGCTCCCTCCAGGAGCACAGTGCTCTGACAACAGAGCCCTCCTCCAGGGAGGAGCCCAGATGTGGGTGGGATGGTTGTATTGGGTCTATAGAAAGGTGTGAGGGGAACTGGAGCACGGGAGCCTCTGGAATATCTGAGACCAGCCTGGTGGGGAGGCTCCTGATGCTCAGCAGAGGATGTTGTTCTGCCAGGAGCCAGAATGCCAAGGACAGAGTCCCTGCCAAGGAGCCTGTCCCTGCCCCCAGGACTGACCCACCCTATCCCACCTGTCCCACCCTGTCCCACCTTGACCCACCTTGTCCCACCTTGACCCACCCTGTCCAACATTGACCCACCCTATCCCACCTGTCCCACCCTGTCCCAGCTGTCCCCAGTGTCCCTGGTGACCCTTGAACAGGCAGGGGAAGAGGGCACTGGTGCCAGCAGAGCCTCCTGCCCCTGCTCCTGGTGAGGGACTGAGGTTCTGCAGCTCCTGCCAGCCAGGATGGGCTTCCCAAGGGAGATGGGCCCTGTGCTTTCAGAGGCTGCTCCTGCCCCAGGCACGAGCAGGGGGCTGCAGAGGGCTGACAGCACTGCTGGGGAGCAGAGGGAACAGCCACAGGGACTGAGGGAAAGGGAGGGAGAGCCTGGAGAGCCCTCAGAGGTGTGAGAAGGTGGAGCAAAGGCACATCCAGGGGAACAAACCTGGCTGTGCCTGTACAGACACAGCTCTGGGGCTGGAAGGACCTGGGGAAGGAAGGATGTCCTGGGGCTGTGGGCAAGGATGGGCTCCAGGAGGCTGATCCTGAGCCCACAGAGCTGCTCAGGGCACAGGAGCTGGTTCCCAACACATCCCATCAGCCAGGCTCTGTCCCAGCACACAGGGCTGGCCAGGATCACCTGAGAGCAAAGCCCAGCTCTGAATCACCCAGAGAGCAAAGCCCAGCTCTGAATCACCCAGAGAGCAAAGCCCAGCTCTGAATCACCTAGAGAGCAAAGCCCAGGTCTGGAATCACCCAGAGAGCAAAGCCCAGGTCTGGAATCACCCAGAGAGCAAAGCCCAGGTCTGGAATCACCCAGAGAACACAGCCCAGCTCTGGGATCACCCAGAGAGCAAAGCCCAGCTCTGGAATCACCCAGAGAACACAGCCCAGCTCTGGGATCACCCAGAGAGCAAAGCCCAGCTCTGGAATCACCCAGAGAACACAGCCCAGGTCTGGAATCACCCAGAGAGCAAAGCCCAGCTCTGGAATCACCCAGAGAGCAAAGCCCAGCCCCTGAATGACCTGGAGAGCAAAGCCCAGCTCTGAATCACCCAGAGAGCAAAGCCCAGCTCTGGAATCACCCAGAGAGCAAAGCCCAGGTCTGGAATCACCCAGAGAGCAAAGCCCAGCTCTGAATCACCCAGAGAGCAAAGCCCAGCTCTGGAATCACCCAGAGAACACAGCCCAGCTCTGAATCACCCAGAGAGCAAAGCCCAGCTCCTGAATCAACCAGAGAGCAAAGCCCAGCTCTGGAATCACCCAGAGAACACAGCCCAGCTCCTGCAAGCCCCGCAGTGTCTGGGGCTCCATCCCCAGATGCAGAAGGAAGGAACTGGAGCTCAGCAAAGGCCCCATCAAGGGGCAGCACACCCCCCTGGCAGCCCTGCAGGTGTGTTCAGTGCTGGCAGAGCTGAAGCAGCTCCCATCCTCTCCCCTTTAGCAGGGCTGGATGCCAACCAAAGGCAGGAGCCTGGATTGTGGCTCTGCAAGCCTCCAGCAGCTCAGCTCCTGCTCAGCCAGGCAGGGAAAGGGAAGGGCAGGGTCCCACTGCAGGGCTGTGGTGAGTCCCACACTTCCCTAGAAGCAGGGCCCAGGTTCAGGAGAACTCTCAGGGCGTTCATTCCCTGCTCTCCATCTGTCCTTGCCAACAATTACAAGTTTCCCATTCGAGCTGGGGATCAATGCTGGTGATTTAAGGGAGATGTTGTCATCAGGATCCTTCTGAGGGCTGAAAAATGGCATGGGCAGCGTTCAGAGAAAGGGAGGAGCATCCATCAGGGGAACTTTGCCTCCTCTTGCTTTCCCTTGGCTCCCAGGAGCTGGGCTGTGCTTGGCAGGGACAGGCTGTGGAGCCAAGGTGACCAATTCTGCCTGTTTGTCATCCCCTGGCCCTGCCAGCTCCCTGGGACAGTCCCAGGGCCAGGGCTGCAGCTCAGCACAGCCTCAGCACCCTGGGCTCCCACCCCAGGCACTGCCCACCTCTGCAAACCAGGGGAGCTCTGTCCCTCTGGCCTTTCCATCCCCTCTGCTCACCCCAGGAGCCACTTGGGGGGCATCACTGGCCTGGCAGGGCCTTTCTTGGGCCTTTTGCTCCCTGGCATCACCAGGGCTGCAGGGGTTTGTCACCTCCTGGGGCTGTTGGGGTTTGTCACCTCCTGGGGCTGTTGGGGTTTGTCACCTTCTGGAGCTGCAGGGGTTTGTCACCTCCTGGAGCTGCAGGGGTTTGTCACCTCCTAGGCCTGCAGGGCTTTGTCACCATGAGAAGCTGCAGGGGTTTGTCACCTCCAAGTGCTGTGAGTCTGTCCCAGTCCCATCCTTATCTTCCAGCCCCCAAAATTTCCTTTTTCTTTCCTTTTCCTGAGCTTCTGTGGTGTTTTCCTGCACTCAGCACAAATCTGCAGCTCCTTCCAGTCCATTTGAAATCCCGCTGGTATTTTGGGGCACATAAATGATCTGCCTGTGGAATTTCCCCTGGCTCTGGAGTGGAGATGTGCACAAACACAGTGCCAGGGAAAATCAGGAATGCCACATCTGATTTATCAGAAAACCCAACACAGCCCCTCCAGCCTGGATTGGGCTGGGAATATCCAGCAGCACCAGGGCCAGCAGGAACAGCTAAAGGGATCTGTTGGGAAGGATGAAAGTTTGACAAGAAAGTCTCACAGATATCTGTGTGTGGCAGAAAGATTTTAGAATGTAGAATCTTAAGAAGGAATAGAGATGGAAGCAAGTTTTGATACAGAAGAAAAGAATTGCTGAGCCAGTCTCACTGGATAACCAAGGAGACAAAGGGTCTGTTAGTTAGAAGGGGTTTTTATGGCTTAGAGCAAAGGATAAACCCACCTCAAACAAGAAGATGTTTTTACCAAGCCGAAGGACAGCACAGGCAAGCAAGCCTGCCAATGTGGCAAGTAGAAAAAAGATCTCAGAATTTTCCACTGCAAGAAAACTGAAAAACAACTTCTAGCTTAAACTGTAATGTACTGACTGTTAGTGATTGGAGAACAGTAACATGAATATGGTAATTACAGTAGTTATGATAGGCTGTAGGGATCCTTCACTCCCTCACCCCAAAAAATTTTAATTCTTCTCTTGAAACCAGAAGACATCAGTGACTGCCAGGGGGTTTTGTGTTTAGGGGCAGAACAGGGAAAGAAGGGACAGGAGGGTTCTGCAGGGCACCTGGGGTGTGACTGCTGCCCAGGCTGCATTTCTGACACTGCAGTGCCACAGGGGAGACCCAAAGGTGTTGGAAGTGTCCAAAGGAGGGACACGAGGGTGGGGAAGGGTCTGGAGGGGCCACACGAGGAGCAGCTGAGGGCACTTGGTCTGTTCAGCTGGAGCAGAGGGGGCTGAGGGCTGAGCTCAGGGGCTGCAGCTCCTCCCCAAGGGCAGCTCTGATCTCTGCTCTGGGACAGGGACAGGACCCAGGGAATGGCTGGAGCTGGGCCAGGGGGATCTGGGATGGATCTCAGGGAAAGGTTCTTCCCCAGAGGTGCTGGCACTGCCCAGGCTCCCCAGGAATGGTCCCAGAGCTCCAGGAGGGTTTGGACAGCACTGCCAGGGATGCCCAGGGCGGGATTGTTGGGGTGCAGGGCCTGGGCTGGACTGGGTGATCCTGGGGGGCCCTTCCAGCCCAGGATATTCCAGGATTCCATGAGTCCAAGGAACAAATAAGCACCATTAGAAGGAATTATTTGCTAAAAGCCTCTCTAAAGGCCCAGCAGCTCCTCAGCCCCACCTGCAGCGCTGCCAGCCCTGCCTCAGTTTCCCGGTTAATGAAGTGGGAAAGGGAAGATGATGCAGACAGGAGCCGGGGGGGTCATTAGCAAAGCTCAGCCAGGAGTGAGCTGAACATCAGACCCAGGGCATGAATTATTTATCCACGTTAACATTTCCAGCACAATGAGGAAAATGAGCTGGAAATAGCTCGGTGGTTCCTGGGCTCTGCCCAGCACCTCCAGGATCTGATCTCTCCTTCCTGGAGCAGTGGATGTTCTGTCTGGCTGGGGGATTTTGCAGGACCTGACCTGTGCCCTGAGAGAGCACTGTGATTGAATCCCAGGATGAGATTTATTGGAGCTGGAAAGAAAACCAAATTGACAAGCCTTTGCAGTCCCCTCCAAAATTACACTGAAATTCTTATAGTGCAGGGAAGGCTGGATGCAAAATGCAATGAGAAAGTGAAAAAATGTTTGAGGAGTGGTTTGAGCTGCCACACAATCCCCAAGGCAAGTCCGGGTTTGGTCAGATTTACAGGAAAGCTCCAATATGAGAAGATGAAAATAAAATTTCACATCTCCCCTGGCCTCATTTCTGCCCTTGCAAATGTAGCAGCCTCCAGCTTTCTGTGTCTGATCCTTCAGTGCAGTCACATCCATATTTCCATGGATTTGGGAATCTGGTGAGCCCACACAATGAGAGAGGAAAATAACAGCAGACGAGCCCAGAGCCATGAACACAGGGAGCTCTGGGTGCCCAGGTCAAGAGCTCCACTTTAACAGAAATGTTTGTTCAGCAACGCTGGTTTGGAGCAACAAACAAAGTGATTTTTATTATCTTTTTCTCCCCCCACAAACGCTTCTTTCCAAGGGAAGAGGTTTAATATGCAGAGCTAGTTGGAATCTGCTTTGCTGGGTTTATTTGTCATAAATTGGAATCAGTGCAAAAATCTGCACTATCAGTTACAGATCGAGGCCTTTAGAGAGAATAATGAGGAGCAAACTCCCAGCTGGGGCTGCAGGGGAGCTGGGGATGAGCTGGAGATGGATGCTCAGAGCAAAGCCCAGTGTGGGTGCCAGGGTGGGCACAGCACAGGGGGTGCCGTGGGCAGGGTTGGCTCTCGGGGTTTGGTTGTTCATTGCTGCCCCAGATGTGCAGGGTGTCTCTGCTCCGGCCCGTGCAGCTGAAGAACAAGTCTGGACTCTTCACTTTTCAGTCTTGAGGTTGTTTATTAATTCTTATCTATAAAATTTTCTTTCTGCCCAGCCGAGGTCTGCTCAGCAGGGCAGCCACAGGCACTGTGACCGCCCCCGAGGCGGTGCTGTCCTTTGGTACTACAAACTACCTGTAACATATTTACACTTAATTCCCAATACCCATCACCTGTGTTAGACAGTGCACCTCTACTCTAGACCAGTCCCAAAGTGCCAACATCACTGCAGAAAATGGAAAACAAGAAGAAGGAGACAGGCTGGACATGCCCAGATTCCTCCATCTTGTCCCCATAACCCCCATACCAAAAATCCTAAATTCTACATTTTCACCCTGTGATAATTTTATTATTATACTATTTAAACTTCTGTGACTTTCATGTCCTCATACAAAGCTGGTAACCTGCTCCAGGGGTCACAATCAAATCCCCAGGTGCTCTGGGCTGTGTGCCAGGGGCTCTGAGCCCCCCGGCGGGGTCCTGGGCAACTCTGGACACCCAGAGGGATGTGCTGAGTTCCCACAGTTCCAGCCAGGAGAGCCCCAGGCGGGAGCAGAGAGCAGCCAGAGCAGCCCCAGCTCCTGCAATGCCTCAGGGAGGGTCCCCATGTTAGCCACGGTGTCACTGACATGATTTATGAAAATCCCTTTGCCAGGATTTTTCTCCTGAAAAGCTGAGAAGCCTCAGAAAAGAAATGTAAACAATAATTATCTGATTGCTTGGAATGTGCTCTGGAGGTTGCTCACCAACAGGTGCATCTTTGATTGGTTCCATGTGAATTGTTTTTAATTAAGGGCCAATCACAGGCCAGCTGTGTCAGACTTTCTGGTCAGTAACAAGGTTCTATTTTCATTCTTGTCTGGCCTTCTGATATCTCCTTTCTCTTTCTTTAGTGTAGATCTAGTATAGCATATAATATATAATATAATATAATATAATATAATATAATATAATATAATATAATATATATAAGATATAATGTAATATAATATAATATAATATAATATGGTATATGATATGATATAATGTAATATAATATAATATAATATAATATAATATAATATAATATAATATAATATAATATAATATAATATAATATAATATAATATAATATAATATAATATAATATAACATAATATAATATAATATAATATAATATAAATCAGCCTTCTGAAACATGGAGCCAAGATTCTCATCTCTTTCCTCGTGCTGGGGACCCTCAAACACCACCACAGCAGGGCTGGTGCTGAGGGTGGGGTTTGGGGGATGGGGCTGGACACGCTGGGGAGGGGCTCTGGGTTCCCCTTGTTCCCCTCTGGATGTGCTGCCCAATTTCAGTAAATCTGGCCCAGTGGTTAAAAATTCAAAGCTTGGCCAGGAACAGGACCAGGGAATGGCTGGAGATGGGACAGGGCAGGGTCAAGGTGGATGTTGGATATTGGGAAAGGTTCATCCCCAGAGCTGCTGGCACTGCCCAGGGAATGGTCCCAGAGCTCCAGGAGGGTTTGGACAGCGCTGCAGGGATGCCCAGGGTGGGATTGTTGGGGCTCTGGGCAGGGCCAGGGGTGGCATTGGATGATCCTGGGGGTCCCTTCCACTCAGGATTTCCAGGGCTGGCAAATCCCAGTGGGGTCCCAGGAGCATCCCCCGCTCTGGGCTGTGCTGGGACAGCCCCTGCCCTCCCCTCCTGCCCTGCTGAGATCACCAGAGCTCTCCAACCCAGTTTCACACCTGCACTGAGCTCCCACAGTCCTTTTCCAGCCCAAACCATTCCCTGATCTCCCAGAACTCTTCTGAGCTCCCCTGGCTGCCCCTCAGGGGGAATTGCTGGGCCAAGGGATGGGAGCAAAGCAGCAACTTGGCTCTGCTGCCTCAGCTGCCCCAGCTCCAGCTGCTCTGGTGCCTTTATTCCCTGTTCCATGCTAGAACCACCAGCTCCAGCTTCTCTGGAGCCTTTATTCCCTGTCCACCCCAGAATCAGCAGTTCCAGGTGCTCTGGAGCCTTTATTCCCTTTATTCCCTTTATTCCCAGCTCCATCTCGGGGCAGTGCGGGAGCAGAGTGGAGCCTTCCCTGGCCCAGCCCAGGGACAGGAGCTGGGTCCTGAGCAATGCCCAGGACAGGAGCTGATCCCTGGGGAAAACCTCTCCAGGCCCCCCTGGGGCTGCAGGAAAGGACAGGGATGGCCTTTCCAAGGGATTGCAGGAGTTGGGCAGTAACAGAAACAGCAAATCCAGTCCCAAGGATTTTTAATTTTTTTTTTTTATGATTCTGTTACGGTTTAGTGGAAAAAACACTCCAGAAGATGGGTTGGTTTATCCAGTGGGGGAAGCAGAAAATCCTCATAGATCCAGCCCAGGAACAGCTTTGGGAAGCCCAGGTTCCCCCAGAACCCAGCACAGGAACAGCTCTGGAATAAGGCAGTCTCCTGCTGTTCCAGGCAGGATTTGCTCTCTAATCCCAGTCCACATCTACTTTTTAAAGCTGAGTCCCACCCATGGCCTGAGGAGTTTTGCAGCTTCCCAGAAACCACTGGCACAGCAATAAAAATTACCTGCTTGTATTGAGAGTTGTATTTTTAGCCTGAGATTGAAGTGTTCTGCTCCAGAAGCAGCCACTCCTGCAGGGAAGGAGGGGTTCTCAGCACTAAAGCTGGAGGATGAAATCCTGAGAAAATCCTTGCTTAGGGTGTTCCTCCCCCCAAAACTCCTGTGGAAGGACTGGCCAAACATTTTGTGCTTTGGTTTTTAGGTAAAAATTGAGGGGAGTGGCTGCTTGCCCCCTAAATCCTCTGATTTTCTTCATGGAAGCAAAGCCACAACATTTGTTTTACACATGAACCTCCC
Organism: Setophaga petechia; assembly: GCA_024362935.1. Lineage (NCBI taxonomy): Eukaryota > Metazoa > Chordata > Aves > Passeriformes > Parulidae > Setophaga > Setophaga petechia. The sequence goes on from JANCRA010000129.1 coordinate 871,037, forward strand.
ATTTCTCTCTCTGGTTTGTTTTGGGTTTTTTGGTTTTTTTTAAGGCTTTTATTTCCAATATTGGATTTCAGCCAAAAAATATTGGTCCTCAATTACTGAAAATCAATTTATTCTCTTTCTGAGCACTTGGCTTAATCCAGTGCAGAAAAGTCCATTAATGAACTCTCTCCCAGATGAAAACAGAAGCAAAGCTTTGCATTTCATCAGCGCTTAGGGGAAGCTGAGCAACTTAAGCAGGGCCAGCAATATTTTAATTAAGCCTTGCTGAGATTGTCTCCTGCTACAAGAGCCCTGTTTAATTACATTTGTTAAAATACCCTACAGTGGATTGAGTCCCAGCTCCAAGGGGTTTCTCCATGGTGGGAATGCCAATAAATGCCTGTCAGAACCCAGGACATTGCTCTGGCTGCCCTGGAGGACTCCAGACCCTGGCAGGGGCTCAGAGACCTTGGCACAGAGTCACAGACACCTGTGCCTTTGATTTTAACCCATGGAAACAATTACCAACCTTGTGTGAGGAGGTCCAAGCCACAAGGGTTTGAGTAGAATGACAGTGAATTTATCACTGGGTGAAAATGTAGAATTCTGGGGATTTAGAATGGGGGTTCAAGAGGCAAGATGGAGGAATCTGGGTGTGTCCTGTCCTTCTCCTTCTCCTTCTCCTTCTCCTTCTCCTTCTCCTTCTCCTTCTCCTTCTCCTTCTCCTTCTCCTTCTCCTTCTCCTTCTCCTCCTCCATCTTCTGCTGGGATGGTGGCACTTCTGGATTGGTTTAGAGTGGAGACAGACTGTCTAACATAGGTGATAGGTATTGGAAACTTATTGTAAATAAAGTACATGGAGTTTTTAGTATAAAAAGATAACACTGCCCCAAGGTGGTCAGTGTGCCTCAATCCAATGTGCTGGACAGATCTCAGCAGGTCAGAGAAAGAATGTTAGAGATAACAGAAAATAAACAACCTTGAGAACCAGAGCTGAGGAATCTCAATTTCTTCAGTCTGGGGGCTGGGAAAAAAGACTCTTTAATACCTCGGGAGCCATTCCAGCAACACAAAATCCCAGAAATGCCAGCATTTCCCTTGGCACTGCAGCCCAAGTGAGGCCAAACTGGGAGAGAGCCCTTGGGGCAGCTTTAATTCACCCCTAAACTGAGGGTGAGGCATTCCTGGGCTGCCCAGTAGGGAATTCCCTCCTCCTTCCCACCAGGACAGCCCCCAGTGCCAGGATCCCTGCCTGGGATGTGCCAGACGAGATCCCACCTGTGTGGGACAGCATCCCCCTCACCAGGGCACAGCTCAGCACCTCTGGGCCAGGAGAAACCTGGGGGATGAGTCCAGAGGGGGGAAAACATGGGGAGTGTGTCCAGAGTGGGGGAAATGTGGGGATTGAGTCCAGGGTGGGGGAAAACACAGGGAATGTGTCCAAAGTGGGGGGAAGTGTGGGGGATAAGTCCAAAGTGGGGGAAAATATGGGAATTGTGTCCAAAGTGGGGGAAAACAGTGGGGATTGTGTCCAAAGTGGGGGGAAATGTGGGGGATGTGTCCAGAGTGGGGGAAAATATGGGGGATGAGTCGAAAGTGAGGGAAAATGTGGGGATTGTGTCCAAACTGGGGGAAAGTGTCCAAAATTCCTCCCCACACAACCAAAGCTCCTCAAGCCTGACTCCCAAGGTGTGCAACAGCTCTGTCAGGTTCTGTCTGCACACACAGAACTGCCCCATGGTACCAAAAGAAGCTGGAGCAGCTGGATTTGGGTGTTTTAAGGCACTGCTGAAGCTGTTTCAGAGGAATTCTGTGGGCTCTGTTTGTAAAAGGAGGTGGGTGCACTGCTGGGAGGGGAGATGGGGCTCACACAGCTCCTCAGAGCAGGGTCTGTGCCTGAAGGGGTTGGAAGTCTGAACCTCTGATCCTGCTGTCAGGGCCAGGAATTTCCTCTAAGCAAAGGAAATCTTGTGAGGGACATAAGAGTAGGGAAAATGTTGCCTGGTTAGTTCCAAAATCAATGGCTCAGGGAAGCCCATGGTACAGGCAGCTCTCTCATCAGAAACCAGCACAATTTAATTAACTCTGAATAGCACTTGGAATGGGGAACACTGAACCCACTGATGGATGGGCTGAAGCCTCCAGGGAGCCTGGGGTTGGAAGCTCTGTCTGATTCCCTGAGAGCTCCAGCAAAAATCTGTGGTCGAATTTCTCTTCACAGGGAAAAGCAAGGCACAACTTCCTAAGGATTTTCTGGGATTCACATTCTCTGAACCTCAGAGAAAGAAAAAAACAATTCTTATCTCATTTACTGCTCCTGGGCTTTGGAACACGTGGAATGCATGGTGGAAGATTGTTTACCTGCAGGGAATTGGTGGCTGGATTCTGGTGTGAGTGCTTGGATTCACCAGCCCATGAATCCAGGTGTGTGTGGGGACTGTGGGCTGACAGGCACGGGATGCTGGGCAGGTCAGTGGAGCTGGGTGCTTGTGCAGATTGAGTTTAGATGTAATGTAATATAGTATAGAACAATACAGTACAATAAAGTCATTAATTATTCTTCTGATAAGATGGAATCCTCCTCGTCACTTTCTCCCCTTGTCAGGGGTGGCCCTGTTTTAGTATAAAAATTAAGGAAGGGATCCTTTCAAAAGCCTTGGGGCTGAAGGCTCTCAGGTTCATTTCCAAATAACATTTCCCCTTCACAAGTTACTTTGTCCTTGGTCCTCCCAGGAATGTGAATATTTTCTGAGTCTTGAGCCAAATTCCTTTCCCCTTCTCCAAGGTGTAAATCAGGAGTGGCAGCACTGCAGTTCCACACAGGAGAAGGGATCAAGGCCCTGGAGCCACAGGCCTGGGGCTGGCAGAGACAATTCCCAGGAGGCAGAACAAGGGAATGGCTTCAAACTGACAGAAAGGAGATTTATATGGGTACTGAGAATTAGGAATTGTTCCCTGGCAGGGTGGGCAGGCCCTGGCACAGGGTGCCCAGAGCAGCTGGGGCTGCCCCTGGATCCCTGGCAGTGCCCAAGGCCAGGTTGGACACTGGGGCTTGGAGCAGCCTGGGACAGTGGGAGGTGTCCCTGCCATGGCAGGGGTGGCACTGGGTGATTTTTAAGGTCTTTTCCAACCAAACCATTCTGGCATTCCATGATCTTCACGGGAGTCTCTTTGATTCACATCCACACCTGGATTCCCACCACACCTGTGGAGGCTCCGTGTCCCATCCCACCCCACAGACTCTCCTGGGGAGCCCTGCCCGTGGCACACAGATCCTCCAATTCCCAACAACCCTTGGCAGGGCTGCTGGGGGCTGCCCTGAAGCTCAGGTTCACCTCAGTTATCCCCACCTGTGTCTACAGTGGTTCTGCCACAGGGTTCCAAAGCTGGGAGCTGTGGCCCCAGTGCTGTGTGGCAGCTGTGGCACTGCAGCTCCCAGGGGGCACAGGGCTGTCCCCAGCCCCGGGGGGCACTGGGTGACTGGGAGCTGCCAGAGCTGCTCAGTCCTGGTGTCACCCACATCCTGAACCCTGGTGTCACCCACCTGCTCAATCCTGGTGTCACCAACCCTCTGAACCCTGGTGTCACCCACCTGCTCAAACCCAGAGTCACCCACCTGCTCAATCCTGGTGTCACCAACCCTCTGAACCCTGGTGTCACCCCCCTGCTCAATTCCAGTGTCACCCCTGCTCATTCCTGGTGCCACCCACCTGGCTCCCCTTTGCACACAGGATTTTGTCCCCTGCAGGCATTTCCAGAGCCCTGAGCACATGGGGTCCCAGCAGAACCCCCAAAGCCCCCAGAGGGGTTTTGCAAGGATTGGGGCAGCAGAAGCTGTCCCCCCTCAAGGAGCTGTGGCAGCAGAGGCAGGGCCTGGCCTGCTGCATCCCTCAGCCCCTGCCCAGGGCACTTCCCTGGCTCTGCTGCTCCTTTTCCACTGCAGGGATGTGGGGCTGGAGACATGGGAAACCAGACTGGACCAAAGCTGGGGCAGGCTCAAGGAGAGAAATGAGTCAGGGGTGAGTGCAGGTGCCCTTGGGCAGCTCCTGCTCTGTCTGTCCTGGCTGGGCTCACACTCAGCACCTGCTCTGTGCCAAAGAGAAACTCAGGAATCTCTGGGGCTGCAGCACCCAGCCTTCCCCAAACCCACCCAGCCCTCCCTAAATGCACCCAGTCTTCCTTAAATGCACCAGCCCTCCCTAAATCAATCCAGCCTTCCCCAAATGCACCTAACCTTCCCAACACCCATCCAGCCCTCCCTAAACCCACCCACCTTTCCCTAAACCCACCCAGCCTTCCTAAATCCATCCAGCCTTCCCTAAACCCACCCAGCCCTCCCTAAACCCACCCAGCCTTCCTAAATCCATCCAGCCATCCCTAAGCCCACCCACCTTTCCCTAAACCCACCCAGCCTTCCTAAATCCATCCAGCCTTCCCTAAACCCACCCAGCCCTCCCTAAACCCACCCAGCATTCCTAAATCCATCCAGCCATCCCTAAGCCCATTCAGCCTTCCCCAAACCCACCCAGCCCTCCCTGAACCCACCCAGCCCTCCCTAAACCCACCCACCTTTCCCTAAACCCACCCAGCCTTCCTAAATCCATCCAGCCATCCCTAAGCCCATTCAGCCTTCCCCAAACCCACCCAGCCCTCCCTGAACCCACCCAGCCTTCCCTAAACCCACCCAGTTCTCCCTAAACCCATCCAGCCTTCCCTAAATGCACCCTGAATTCCCAGCTGAGGGCACAGGGACACCTGGGCTGAGCTGGGCTCCCACTGCAGTGTAAGAGAGAGGAAGAGCTTGGAGAAATCACACTGAAGAACTGGGAAGTCACATCGAATATCTGTAAAGTCAAATTGAGTATTTGCGAACTCATATTGAATATTTTAAGTTCATATTTAATATTTTTGAATCCACATTGAGTATTTGTGGAGTCACATTGAATATTTGTTAGCTGTGACTGCAAACACCTTCCCAGGACCCAGGGGAGGCAGTAACTTATCCCAGCCAGGGAATGATACAGTGAGAGAATTCACCAGGTGTCAGAGGATGTTTATCTGAACTTCCTGGAGATTCCACGCCGAAATATGAGAAGTGTCAAATTAGATCAGGCCTGAGATCCATCTTAGACCTGGACTGCAGCTCAGAGAGGCCCCAGTTCACCATCCAGTCCAGGTGGGAAATGTCCTGTTTTCCATCAGCCCTGACAGCTGTGGGGAGCTGTCCCTGCCCGTGACAGGGGTGCTTGTTCCAGCCCCAACCTTTCCATGATTCTCTGGGATTATTCTGACTTCTGCTCTCTTGTTGGCCATTAACCATTGAGTCCAGGTTCTCTTCACTGTTTGGGTACAGCTCAGTGGCCTCACACCTTCCCCAGGCCCTGACCCATCCCAATCCCATTCCCCAGGCCCTGACCCATCCCAGTCCCATTCCCCAGGCCCTGACCCATCCCAATCCCATTCCCCAGGCCCTGACCCATCCCAGTCCCATTCCCCAGGCCCTGACCCATCCCAATCCCATTCCCCAGGCCCTGACCCATCCCAATCCCATTCCCCAGGCCCTGACCCATCCCAACCCCATTCCCCAGGCCCTGACCCATCCCAATCCCATTCCCCAGGCCCTGACCCATCCCAACCCCATTCCCAGGCCCTCACCCATTCCAATCCCACTCCCCAGGCCCTGACCCATCCCAATCCCATTCCCCAGGCCCTGATCCATCCCAGTCCCATTCCCCAGGCCCTGATCCATCCCAGTCCCACTCCCCAGGCCCTGACCCATCCCAATCCCATTCCCCAGGCCCTGATCCATCCCAGTCCCATTCCCTGTTCCCCAGGACATGGGCAGGGGACAGGACACACACCTGCACTTGTGTGGGATGGTTCAGTCACTGATTCTGGGATCCTCTCCTCCTCGCAGGCACTGAAGCCACAGCAACATTGGCCAAAAGTCCTTTCCTGGTCAGGGAGAGCAGATCCTCCCTGGCTCATAACTCTGAAGAGATGCAGGAATGCATCCAGTGTTTTAGGGTTGTTGAGAGTTTGGGGTTTGTCCTTCTGGACAGAACCACAATTTTCCTTCCTGCAAGCTAAGCAAGAGTTCCCTGAGCTGAGTGTGGATCTGGAGAGGAGGGAACAACTTGGAAATGAAAGATGTTGGGAATTAAACGTGATGTAAAGTCGCTGTCACATTAAAACGCAATTTAAGGTCTGGTACCTCCATTCTGCAGGACTTGGACACGGAGTGCAGGCAGCACTGAGAGGGAAGGCTCACCCCGATCCCAGGCACATAAAGCACTGCCTCTGCCTGGGAAGGGCTTCCAAGACCCAACAATAAATAAGAATAATGGAGCCTTAAACACGTCCCTAAGCAGGGCTGAGAAATGCCTCCATAACCTGCAGAGCTCCCTGGGGGAGCAAGGCAGGGTCTCTGTGGTTTGTTTGGGAAAAACAAAGGCAGACCCATGGCAGGGTGGCCAGGCCGGTGGGAGGTGCCGCCTCCTCGGCTGGACCCCGACCCGAGCGCAGGGGGAGGGGACAGCGCCAGCCTCGGCTTTGCCTCGTTTCCATGGCAACGCGGGGAGCATCTGCGAGCAGACAGCTCGGGGAGAGGAGCCCAACTCCAGCTCTGCCTTGGGTTCCATCCCTGCTCCATCCACCCCTGTCCCGAGGCAGGTTCAGCCGCCGAGGGGAGCTGGCTGTCCCTGCTGGCTCACCCTGCAGGCCCTCAGATTTGCCATCCCATTGCAGAGTGGCTTCCATGGATCTTCCCTCCTGCCCAGCCTCCTCCACACTCCACACGAGGCCCAGGGCTGCTTTGCATTCCAGACAGGCTCGTGCTGCAAGAGCCAAGCTCAGAAAATTCATCCAGCACAGTTTGGGAATGCTCTGGGTTAAGCCTAACTGGGTTAAGCCTGACTTGCCTGTCACTGACAGGGACCATGGGCAGTGTACTGGGTGTCACCTCATGCAGGAAAAAAGGGACGAGGCCATGTGTGCTTGCAAAAACAGATAATTATTGACACATGGCTGGGGTTTATTCTGCCAGATCCTCTTAAAGAGTTTTTGAGCTCTTGCTGAGGGCTGAGGAGCATCCCCTGGATCTGGTGTGTGCTGGGATCTCCGTGAGAGCTGCTGGGATTTGGGAAGCTCAGGCTGGCTCTGTGCAAACTCTGTGGATGTGTCACAAGAGGGATGCAAGGGGGTGGTTCCAGAGGGAGGATGATGAAGGAGCTGGGATGGGAACAATCCTTGGAATATGGAGGAGGAACCAGGGAAGATTTACTGCCAAATGTTTTCCTGCCCATTGCCCCCAGAAAATGCAGCCTGTGGCTCCCTGGATTCCACAGCCATCCCAAAATATTTCCTGCAGTTCTCCCCACCTCTCCTTCCTCCACTTCTGTCATTTCTCTGGGGTGACTTCATTGTGACCTTCCAGTGCCTGAAAGGGCTCCAGGAGAGCTGGAGAGGGACTGGGGATAAAGGATGCAGGGACAGGACACAGGGAATGGCTCCCACTGCCAGAGGGCAGGGATGGATGGGAGATTGGGAATTGGGAATTGTTCCCTGGGAGGGTGGACAGGCCCTGGCACAGGGTGCCCAGAGCAGCTGGGGCTGCCCCTGGATCCCTGGCAGTGCCCAAGGCCAGGCTGGACATTGGGGCTTGGAGCAGCCTGGGACAGTGGGAGGTGTCCCTGCCATGGCAGGGGTGGCACTGGACGGGCTTTGGGATCCCTTCCCACCCAAACAATTCTGGGATTCCTGATGATCCCTGCTGAGCCTTCGTGCCCTGTCCCTGCAAATTCCCAGTTGTTCCAAGCCCTGCTGGGTTCCCTCACTCCTGGTTTCCATCCCAGGGGTTTCCAGACTCCTCATCCTCACAGAACTGTGCTGAGGCTCTGGGAGCAGCAGGGGGGCTCTGCCCTTCCTGGGAACCTGCAGGAATAAAGGACTCCAACCCCAAAGTCTTTATCCAGGACAATTTCCTGTGGGTTGTGCACCTGGGGCTGTGAGGGGACGGGATTTGTCTGAGGCTGAATCAGTGGGGTGTGGTATTTGCTGGGTCCCCAGGACGAAGGAGGACTTGAGAGTCTGACTCCATGTTCTTAGAAGACTATATTATATTATATTATATTATATTATATTATATTATATTATATTATATTATATTATATTATATTATATTATATTATATTATATTATATTATATTATCTATACTAAAGAATAGAGAAAGGATACTTACAGAAGGCTTAACAAGATACTAATTAAAAACTCGTGACTGACTGCTCAGTCTGACACAGCTGGCTGTGATTGGTCATTAAGTCAAAACAATTCACCTGTTGGATAAACAATCTCGAAACCACATTCCAAAGCAGCAAAACACAGAGGAAGCAGATCAGATAATGTTGTTTTCGTTTTTCTCTAAGGCTTCTCAGCTTCCCAGGAGAAGAAATCCTGGCAAAGGGATTTTTCAGAAAATAGGATGGCAACACCTGAGGGTCAGGAGTGATGCAGAAATTGTTTTCTCTCGGTAGAGTGATGTGACTGTGAAGCAAAGCCCTCCCTGCAGCCTCCCTGCCACTCCCCGTGCCCCTGGTGAAGGACTCTCCTTGTCCCTGAGTGCTCCCAGGCTGCTGCAGGCTGAAAGATGCCTGAGGACAAGGGACCCCAGGCTGAGGTTTTGCTCACAATCTCTGTCCCAGCTCTCCCTGTTCATCTCCCCAGTGTTCCCAGAGTGGATTGAGCCCCTGGTGGATGTGATGTTGTTTCCCTCCATGGAGGTAACGCTGCCTGTCCTTGGCTTACACAACCACAGAATCCACAGGCTGGAGCATCAGAGAATTCCACCTGGAATGCATAACATTCATGTTCAGTTATAACATTTATAACTGAATGCTATAAAGGACATTGAAGCCCCTCCAGTGCCACCCCTGCCATGGGCAGGGACCCCTCCCCATGTCCCAGGCTGCTCCCAGCCCTGTCCAGACTCTGTGTAGACAAAATCCACTGTGGGGAGAGGAAGGACTGGATACTGAGGAAGGGAGAGCAGGGATTTTGATTTGAGCCATGAATTTCTCTGTTTAAGTAATTTCTCCATTAAAGGTCCAGGTTTTTTTACAAGTTGTCTGTTTTTAATGTTAATTTTTTAGCAGAAACAGGCACCACATGGGTGTTGGGCAGGCACTAACCCCGAGGGCATTCCCTCTCAGAGGCTCTGTCCACAGCCAGGATTCCCCTCAGAAAAGGCTGCTCACATCCCCGGGGTCCCCAGCTCGTGCCTCAGACTCACAAACTGTTCAGAACCTTCCTCTGATTGCCCTTCCTCCGTCTCAGCCCTGGGCATGCACAGGCAGAGAAATGGGAACTCCCAGGTCCTGCTCTGCCCCGTTCCTGGGTGAGCATGAATGGGGAGAGTTGGGAATAAAATCATTCCCTGAGGTTTTACAGGATTCATTTATTTTGTACTTGAACCGTGAGCCTTGAAGAACCCCTTGAAGACCCCTCAGTGTTCAGGGGTACCTCAGGGACACAACATCAACCCCAAAGCTGTTCCCCCTCACCAGCCGGTGTCCAGAGGGGCTGAACCCCCAGAGCTGAATGTCCTGAGTCTCTCTGCCTGCCTGGAGCTGCAGGGAGGCTTTTCTTAGGACCAGAGCCAGCCCAGCCACTTGGAGCTCCTGTAATTAGTCAAAAAGTGAGAGTGAGTTATTTTCCACAGAAGCCGTGGGCAGACAGGAGCTTTAAGGCTTCATTAGCCCTGGCAGGGACAGGGTCAGTCCCCTGGGCTGGGTGGCCTGAGCTGTGCTGGAGAGCAGCTCCTGTCCTGGATGATCAACGAGCAGGGGCTGATCTGCCAGGCTGGGAACACATGGCAGGGTCACCCCAGCTGAGGGACACCGTGGGGCTGCTCCCTGCTGGGGCAGCTGAGCCGGGGGGCTCTGGTGTGCCCCGGGGGGCTCTGGTGTGCCCCGGGGTGTCTCTGTCCTTCTGGGAGCCTCTCAGGAACCCTCAGCCAGTCCCGAGCTGGCAGAGGGGAGACACTCCCTGTGCCCCAAGGGTACTGAGGGCACCTGGGCTGGTCACCTTTGCAGCACAAGAGACACCAGAGACATGGGTAGGAGATAAAGGGCCGACTCTAGCAGGGTTTTGTGGGGGAAGATGAAACAGAAAAGCCTTATCAATATGATTGCCTGCCAAAAGATTTTGAGAATATGGAAACCATCAGCGAGATTGAAATGAAAGCAAGCTTTGAGATCCCTCAGTTACTGAAAAATTGGAAAACATTGGCATGCCAGCTGAAGGTGATCCCCTTTGGATGGAACAACACCCTCTGCTTGCAGACAGGCCCAAGGGTCAGAGCAGACCCTGCCAGCTTGGCAGAAGGGGCCCAAAGAGGAGTTTTTAGGGTTTAAAATGGAACACAGTATGGTAATGTAATGATTCTTATAGGCTGTATGGAAATGCTGTAGGAATTGTATCTTGTACTAGATTGGTTAGTGAGAATGAGAATATTCAATACAGAAGAAGATTTATTGTATTGGAATGGGAACCTTGCTCTCCTTATCCTTTTACTCTTTTACCACTTTTTACTCTCTTATGCTTTTACTCTCTCACCCTCTCATCCTCTCTCCCCCTCTCTTCTCTCAGTCCTGCTCTGAGCTGTGCCTGGCAGCTCCCAGCAGGGCCCTGCACCCAGGCCCTCTGCAATAAACCCCAAGTTCCACAGCCTGGCTGCAGAGATCTCTCATCTCCGTCCATCCCGACCATGCTACCCCCGATGCTCCTACAGGGATTAATCCAATTTTTTTTTCTGGGAGTCCCAAAGGAGCTCCTGCACCTCAGGGGGCTCCTGCTGAGAGCCTGGGGAGAGGTGCCAAGGTTACATTTAAAGGGAGGTTGAAATCAAAACCTTACTGACCAATAAGGGACCCTAAAGGATGGGTATTGGGGGATGGACATTTAGGACAGCGTATGGGGCAAGGCTTGGGGGGCTGACCCCTGGCCTCTGGCTGATCACTCCACGTCCTAGACTGAAAGTTCTAGATGGAGGGGATGGGATGCTGAGTGATTGACAGAGAGCCAGGGTGGGGATTTGGGGATGATCTCATCCAGGGAGAGGGATTACACAGGTAAAGGAAGGGGAGTACAATCTGGGATAAACCATTTGGGAAAAATATGGGGATACAAAACAAAACTGCTTCAAAGTATTACAAAGTATAAAAACACACTACAACACCAGGGGAGCCGGCAGTGCACGGGTTAAACCCCAGGGCTGATACAGTGGGGCATTCCCAGGAGGGACCAGCTGTGGCTCCCCTGCTCTGTGCCTCAGTTTACCCCTTTGCAATGATTCCATTCCTGCCCCGGAGCTGCTCAGGCACTGCCCAGGGAAGGATCCCAGCCCCGAGGTGGGTTCAGACAGCGCTGCCAGGGGTGCCCAGGGTGGCATTGTTGGGGGGTCTGGGCAGGGCCAGGGGCTGGGATGATCCCTGGGGTCCCTTCCCACTCAGATTTTCGCTGATCCTTTGTGTGCAGTGCAATCATCCACGCTGCTCCACCATGGCCAAGTGGCACTCCCAGCCCAGGCTGCAGGGTGAGCTCCAAGGGCTCCCAGCCCTGGCCTAAACACAACTCCCTGCTGGGCTGATTTGCCCCCGAGCAGGCAGCTCAGTCCTTCACAGGGACAGAGTGTCCGAGCACCCAGGCCGCTGTAGCCGTGGCTACCTTAGCAAGCTTCATGGATATCAGCTCTTCAGTGATTTAACTCTCTTTGGATTCCAGCTCTCTGCTCGCTGAGGCCCCCAGGCTAGTTGGGAAGCAGACGTGAGAGAGAAGAAAACGTCCTGGTGTTCCACAGCGATGGTTTTATTGACGGGCTGTGAAGGGTTTCAGGGACAGCTCCTCTTCTCCCGAATGGGCTAAAGCAGCCCCTTGTTATAGGGTATGGGGGATCCAAACTTGTCCAATCACAGGGGTCAAGGGAAAGTGACCTGCGGGGTTACAGAGATAAGCTGGGGTCCAAAAGGCAAAAGACAGGGGCTTCTTTTGCTATTTATCACCACTCAGCAATTCTTATTGTTAAGTCTCAGCCCTCGATGGGGCCAGAGCAAACTCGGAGCCTGCTACAACGGCCAGAGCTGCCCCGAGCTCAGGTTCGTGGCAATCAGGCTGTGATCCCCTGTCCATGAGGCTCATTCCAGCAAAGCCAGCCCTGCTCCCCTGCCCCAGCGACAAAAGCCAGAACTGGCTCCTGTCACCCAGACTGCTGCCAGCCCCAGTGTTAAAAATAGGTTAGAAACGGCTGTAAAAGAGTTGATAATTGTTAAGTGTGGTAGATGAGTAATGAGATGATTGACTCTCACAATTAACAGACAAATATCATGTATATAGGATAAAAAAGTTTTAGAGGTTTCTAGTTATGTTTTATAGGTTTCTAGTTATGTTGTACCCCCTCATGTCGTTATCAAGGGACAGCTGGGTTTGGGACATCTGGGAGGGTCAGATTGTCACTATGGAACACCTGACCTCCCATCAGGATTTGAGGAAGAGATCACCACTGAACAGTGAAGAAGGGGTTGATGGACAGAACTTTGGGAGGGGTTAAAGAGTCAAAAGGGAAAACCTCCATTGTGTCAGAGGGAAAATCTTTTGCTCCCAGCACTGTAACCTTTTTTCTCTATTCAGTCTTCTGTTGTGTTTTTGATAAGGTTTAATAAACTCTCCTAAACTATGAAAAGTAAGTAGCTATTTCTCACACTAAGCATGTACTGTTAGTTTGGGTATGATATTGTAAAAGGGCTTAGAAGGGTAGTTATAAGAAATGACACCTAAGTAAAGTGCACCACTCCCCAGGCAAAATGAGCCAGCCTGGACAGAACTGTAATGGGCCAATCAAGCACCTTAAACCTTTTTGAAAAGCACCAATCACTTGTTTTTAAAATTTTTAAATAGTAATAAGATGGTTATAAAAATAGTTATATAATGAGAGTAATAAAAATTTGGAAAATTTGGATTAGGACAATATGAGACAATAAAAAACAAAGAGTTACAGACAGTCCGGGTACCTTTTCTGGGTAAAATAAGCCCATAAAAGGACCCATTGGCAGCTATTTATCAGAAGGTACAGGAAGAACTCCTGGGTCATCCTGCCCTGCCTCCTGAAGCCTCTCTGTCTGTCTGTCTCCCCTTATCTCTGTCCTTCAGCTGAAGCAGTTTCTTCTTTTTTTGCAAGAACAGGCAGTCAGACTAAACAGCTATGTTCACAAGCTACAGACTTATTTCAAAGATGTACGTTTTTACCTAAATCAGAATGGATTTCTACTCTGGATAATTTCCACTCTGTCTCACCAGAGACCTTCTCCTTTTTTTTTCATCCCTCTCCTGCACACGTTAATCAGACTAATTGAAGTTGTTTGTCATGTTAGATGTTAATTTCACATTCTCTTTAGTTCCTAAGGAAGGGTGGGAGTGGTGCAGAGGTACCTTGAGTCAGCTCAGGCCCAGCAGAGCTCCTTTGTGCTGGTTTTGTGATGGTGCCCCTGATCTACTGCCTGGTTTGCTCTCCCAGCTATCTCAAGTTTTCTGTGAAGCAGAGGAGCCCAAGACTCTGTTGTTAGAAACTCTCCTGACCCTGTGGCAAGTGAAAAGCAGCACCTAATAATCCACCACAAACTGAGAGAAGGAGAAATTCCTTCTGAGCTCAGAGCTGTTTCTCTTCCCACGTGTCATCATTTTTGTCTGCCTTGGAGCATCTCTCCAGCACCAGGGCTCAGTCACAGTACTTTTGTTTCACATCTTTTTGTTTTCCATTTTTGATTTCTGTAGATGAATATCTGCAATAAACCCCATAATAAAATAGCTCCAGAGGATTTGGGTGAAGCTGTCCCTGAGGTGAAGGTCCAACGTGGTTGAAGCAATGGCTGGAGCTGGTCCCTGCCCTGTTCCAGTGTAGGAGCTCTGGTGGGAAGCACGGTTGGGATGGATGGAGATGAGAGATCTCTGCAGCCAGGCTGTGGAACTTGGGGTTTATTGCAAAGGGCCTGGGTGCAGGAACCTGCTGGGAGCTGCCAGCCACAGCTCAGAGCAGGACTGAGAGAAGAGAGGGGGAGAGAGGATGAGAGGGTGAGAGAGTAAAAGCATAAGAGAGTGAAAGGGGGGTAAGAGCATGAAGTTCCTGTTGCAATACAATAAATCTTCTTTGTTGAATATTCTAATTCTCACTAACCAATCTGGTACAAGATACAAACCCTACAGCATTTCCATACAGCCTATAAGAATCATTACATTACCATACTGAGTTCCATTTTAAACCCTAAAAACTCCTCTTTGGGCCCCTTCTGCCAAGCTGGCAGGGTCTGCTCTGACCCTTGGGCCTGTCTGCAAGCAGAGGGTGTTGTTCCATCACAAGGGGATCACCTTCAGCTGGCCACACCATTGTTTTCCAGTTGTTCAGTAACTGAGGGATCTCAAAGCTTGCTTTCATTTCAATCTCACTTATAGTTTCCATATTCTCAAAATCTTTTGGCAGGCAATCATATTTATAAGGCTTTCCTGTTTCATTTTCTCCAACGTTCCAGGTCATTGCCTGGCTGCTGTTCCTGTTCTTTGCTCTGGTTGGCTTTGGAATCCTGGTTCCTCTCCTGCCCCCAGTGTATCCTTGGATGGAGAGGGGAACAGGGGCTGGTACAAACTATCACTGGTAGTTGTTAGCAGAGAAAACTTCTTAGGTAGCACAGAAAGAATAGGAGAAAAGCACCTGAGCCAGAATGTTTCTCTGAACAGTACCCATCACCTTGATCATCTCCTGACTATTAAAAACCAGTTGCTTTGATATCCTCACTTTAGGTCATTGATGTTCTGCTTCATCACTCTCCATTAAAGTTGCTGCCTTTGCCTGCAATGCTCTTCTGCTGCCTGCCTTTGCCTGTGTGTCTCCCATGCTTTATATTGGTGTTACCAATATTGTGGAGGGGACGTGCCTTGGCTTGTGTGGCCCTTGCTGCTGAACCAAACAGCAGCAAAAGCTGAGCTGAATTATGGGCAACTTTCACTGTTTTTAAGCTAGGAGAAATATCCCTGCTTGTCTCTCTGGCAGTGCTTCTCTCCTCTGCAAATGAGCAAACAAGGTGGGGGAGTTGTTGGGAGCAGGTGCCAACATCAGCCAGTGACACAGCAGGAGGAACTTCTCTGGGTGCTGCCACTTCCAGCCCAAAGGAGTCAGGATCAAAAGGGCTGGAGCTGCTTGGAGGCTCATAAGAAATATCCAAAATGTTTAAGGGTTTTAAGGCTGATTCTGAGCTAATTGTGGGGGATGGGAGTGGTGTGAATTAGGTCTTTGCCAGCACGGGTTTCTCCTTTGCTGGAAATGAGTGTGGTTCTTAAAAATACATACAGAATAGAGAAATGGTGCATCTGAGAATGGAGATGGAAATGTCTGGTTCTTAAAAATATGTACAGAATAGAGAAATGGTGCATCTGAGAATGGAGATGGTTTGGTTTGGCTGATTTATCAGCCAAAAATGTTGATGCTTTTGAGGTCCTTGCTGAGGCTGGGGGCTCCTGCACCCCCGATGGTCAGGAAAGATCTTTGCTGGGGGAGGAGCTCCCCTCCTTGGGCATTTCCCCTGGCACCCCTCGGTGACACAGAGCCCTGTGAAACTGTAAAACTTCACCTTTAGCATTCAGCTCTGGAGGAATGGGAATGCAGGCAGGGAAAGGAGGATTGGAGCTGAGCAATTCAGGCATTACCAGAGCCATGAGCCCCTGCTAGAGCTCATCTCCAGCTCCAGCTCTCCATCACCCCCTCATCCTCCAGTTAGAACAGTCATTTTCTTGCTTCCTTTTGGCCTTCCTTGTGGTTTCTTCACTGGCTGTGGCTCCACAGCATCCTATGAGATAACAGCTGTGTTTCCACCATCCTCCTGGGATAAAAGGAGAAAACCATTTAAGCAGGATGATCCCTGAAACAATTTACAATCTCTCATTCTGGTTGGTCTTGTACTGCCTTACCCCACTAAGAGCACCCAGAGCCCTAAAGAGCTGGTTGTGTCTGCTTTTCCAGCTGTGGAGTGCATTAGAAGATGATCAGCAATACTCCTGCCCCTTTTTCTCTTTTGGGCTGGGGAGATGACTAAGTTCCAAGAACTCTGGCCAAGGGGCCTTGCCTGTTCTATGCAATTACTGGTGCAGTGTGGCAATGTTCCTCACTCAGGGTTCACCAAATGTGGTGGTGTTCACAGGGCTCCCAGGATGAGTGAAGAGATGAGAATCTTGACTCCATGTTTCAGAAGGCTGATATTATATTATATTATATTATATTATATTATATTATATTATATTATATTATATTAATTATATTATATTCATTATATTATATTTATTATATTATATATTTCTATACTAAAAGAATAGAAGAAAGGATTTCATCAGAAGGCTTGAAAGGAATAGAAAGGAATGATAATAAAATCTTATGACTGACCAGTGTCCAAGCAAGCTGACTGTGATTGGCCATTAATTAAAAACGACCACATGAGACCAAAGATGCACCTGTTGCATCCCACAGCAGCAGATAACCATTGTTTACATTTTGTTTCTGAGGCCTCTCAGCTTCTCAGGAGAAAAAATCCTAAGGAAAGGATTTTTCATAAAATATGTCTGCGACAGTGCAGAAACAGAGGATGATGACAGTGAAAGTCTCCAGGCTAGAACAGAGCCCCGGCCAGCCCCTCTCGCACATGTCCTGGCTGAACTGTCACTGCCTGTCACACCAGAGGTGCCTCTGAGGCCAGGAGCCGAGGTCTCCCAGGGTGCAGATCCCACTGCTGTCCTGGGTAGCCCCAGCATTTACCCCAGAGCACCTCTCCTTCCCCTGTCCTTGTTAGCAAGCACCTTCCCAGGGCTGCCTGCAGATCCCATCAGGCTGCTGCCCTGTCATCCTCAGGCATCCTCTTGGGGTGATGTTCTCTCACCTGTGGTCGCTTCTTTGGTCTCCTCATCTTTCTCTTCAGCCAAATGAGGTTTGCTGTGGGGAGGAGAGGGGGCTCAGAGCAACACAAGGGGCTTTTTAAAGTGTGTGATGCTCGTGCTGTGAGGAGCTGTGACCGTGCTCACAGGGGTCCCAGGATGCGGGAAGAGACGAGGATCTGACTCCATGTTTCAGAAGGCTGATTTATTGTTTTATGAGATATATTATTAAAACTATACTACTAGAATAGAAGAAGGGATTTCATCAGAAGGCTGGCTAAGAATAGAAAAAAAAAGAATGATTAACAAAGGCTTGTGTCTCAGACAGAGTCTGAGCCAGCTGACTGTGATTGGGCATTAATTAGAAACAACCACATGAGACCAATCCCAGATGCACCTGTTGCATTCCACAGCAGCAGATAACCATTGGTTACATTTTGTTCCTGAGGCCTCTCAGCTTCTCAGGAAAAAAATCCTAAGGAAAGGATTTTTCATAAAAGGTGTCTGTGACAGAGAACCTTGTGCTGGTACGATTGTGTGTTTTGGTGTTTTATCAGGCTCTATCTTGCATATGCTGAAGTCATTGGAAATATGACATGGTTTATAATAAAGTTGCAAACACTCATGTGGTTCTCTGGGCGTCCTGGATAAGAGGGGAAGGAGGCTCTCTGCTCTGTGGTGGGCCTGAGAGCAGGGGCTGCATGCAGAAAGTGACCAACACTGCTGCATTTAAATTAAAGAGGAATTCCCTAATTTAGGCTGATCACAGAATCATGGAAGGGTTGAGGATCTTAAAGGCCAGGGGCAGGGACACCTTCTCATCTTCCAGGCTGCTCCAGGCATCATCCAGCCTGGCCTTGGACACTTCCAGGGATCCAGGGGCAGCCACAGCTGCTCTGGGCACCCTGTTAACAGAGGATTAACCCTTAACAACTATAACCTGTTGCATATTCATACACCTCATACATGATGCATAAATTCCATTCAAACACAGGATTCTGTCTGGTCAGTGTCAGCTTCTTCCTCTTAATTCTAACGGTGTCTCCAAGGCTAAGCAAGGCAGGAAGAAGTTCGTTTCCTCTGATAAGGGAGCAATAAATTCTCTTTCTCTGAAAGATTTAGGTGTCCTGCGGCTACTATCTGGTGTGAGTCCTCTCTTTAAAATAAGCATCTTGCATAGCATCGTTTCTATTTAAACATTATGTTATAACCTAAACCTATATTTAACACAATACTTAAGAAAATTAATACAGCATAACTTTCTAACACAGCACATATAATATTCATTTTAATATGTGCAACAGGCCAATCATAAAATATGCTTTTTTCACATTCCTCTATACTATATTATTACTATATTCTTAAGAAACTTGTAACCCCTTCCAGCCTGTCTGATAGAGCTTTGACCTCATTAGTGAGCCAACCAAAACACCACCACCCTTTGGTAAACCAATCTCCATAACACATTCCACATTTGCCTAGCAACAGGTGCAGCAAGTGGAGATAAGAATTGTTTTAATTCTTTCTCTGAGCTTTCTCCCAGCTTCTCACAGCTTTCCCCAGGGAAAACGCCTGGGGAGGCCTGAGCCTGCTCCCTGTGGAGAGAGCTGCTGCCATACTCTGGGAAGGGATAGCCGGGGTTCAGAGGGAGAGGAATCGTGCATTTGTCTTTACAAACAAGCTCTGGGTCTGCTGGTAGATAAAACTAGTACTGGGAGATAAAGGAAACAACTGGAAAGATTCTACTGATTGATGAATGGAAGAAGAGATTTGCTTTTACAAATAAACTTCAGGTTTGCTGATAAATTCAATTAGACATTGAAAGATGAAAGAAACTAATTCGGTTTTCTGCTGGGAGCAGGTTTGTCCCCCAAGCCGGCTGCACGGGCTGGATAGCTCAGTCCTTTATGGGGACAGACTGCCTGAAAACCCAAGCAGCTCTGAGCCACTGGCAACCTTAGCAAGCTTAAGGGATATCCGTTCTTTTAGTGACTATCAGCTCTTTTAGTGATTATCAGCTCTTTTAGTGATTATCAGCTCTTTGTGATCGCAGCTCTTAGCTTGCCAGGTGCCACAGGCAGGCAGATGCAGGGTGAGAGAGGAGAGGGCCGTTCTGATGTTCCACCGCGATGTCTTTACTGGGGGTCTGTCAAGGGTTCCAGCAACGGCTCTTCTAACCAGAATGGGCTAAACCAGCCCATCATATAGGGTGTAGGGGGATCCAAAATTGTCCAATAGCAGGGGTTAAGGGAAAGTGACCTATGGGGTTACAGAGAGATAAGCTGGGGTCCCAAAGGCAGAGGAAAGGGCCTTGCCATGACTTGGCATTTGCTGTCTTTAGGCCTCTGCTCTGCACAGGGCCCTAGCCAGGCCCCTGCCTGCTACAACAAACAGCGGGGAAGAAAAACCCCTAAATTCCCTAAGAATTAAAAATTAAAAGGGAGAGTTATAGATTAGAGGGGAATCTCTGGTATCAGGCGTTCCAGGAAGTCTGAACCTCTCAAGTACCTCAGCCAATGGGGAAGAGAGAGGGAAATGTGGGAAATTGGGGTAAAAAGGAGGCTGCATCCTCCAAAAATGTGAGAGATCCTAGGGGAAAGCCCCATGGCCTCTTCCTTTATTTGAATAAAGCCAAAAAGGACTGCTCTGTCTCCTTTCTGGACGTAACTCTGGTGTTTGTGGATTTATTTTCCTAACACGAGGGACAGAGAGCTGGCTCTCCTCGGGCACAAACTCTGGCTGGAGCAGCACTGCTCTACTTCTCTGGGTGCTACCAGAGGAAAAGAGAAAATCAGGGACTGCACTGGAGGCAGGGCTCAAGGTTCCAGGTGCTGCTCTGAGGTGCAGAACTGTGGAGGATTTTCTGTGTTGAGGAACAGAGTCATGGTGTCCCCTCAGCTTGTGCTGATCCCCAGCTCACACAGCCTGGGGACAACAGGATCAGCATGGGAATTCCTGCTCTTGGCTTAATCATCCAAACTGCATCCCAAATGTCCCCAAATCCATCCCAAATGGCCCCAAATCCTATAAGTGTGATAGGCTCCCAAATGTCCCCAAATCCATCCCAAATGGCCCCAAATCCTATAAGTGTGATAGGCTCTTCCAGCCCCTCCCTGCTGCCTGTGCAGCTCTCAGGAGCTGGAAAACTCCCTCCTCACTTTGCACCAAGTTTATGGAAAAAGAGGAGAGATGATTTTATCCCCCCTTTGCCTTCGGAAATCACAAAATTATTGTGGGGTCATAAAATCCCAGACTGGGCTGGGAGAGACCTCAAAGCCCATCTAGTGCCTCGGGCAGGGGCACCTCCCAGTATGCCAGTGTCCTGGTTTAGGGCAAATTTAGGAGAAAACCTCCAAAGGGAGCCCCTCCAGAAAGCAAACCCACATGGCCCCTCCTGCCCCAACCAGTTCAGGAAGGATTCCTCGGAGAGAAGTGGAAAGAACCTGTTTATTGAACAGGCACAGCACCCCCAGCACACAGAACCTGTTTATTGAACAGGCACAGCACCCCCAGCACACAAAATGAACAATACCAGGTGACACCACTCTGTCACTGCTCTGACAAAGATGACAAATTCAGAAAGTCTCTCTTGGGGGTGGTCGCTCTGTTCTCAGTCCCTCCTGTGCTGGGGCAGCTGCTGCAGCCACAAGGAGCAAACCCTCGGTGTTCCCAGGTCCCAGTCTGGAGCAGGTTCGAGTAGGTCCAAAAATGGGAAAGGAGAAACAGTCCAGGGAAAATTTGGACTGCTTAGCTAAACTAACTAATGAGCAAAAGCAAGAACGAGCAGAAGCAAAGCAGAAGCAAGAGCGAGAGAGCAAAGCAAAAAGCAAAAGCAGCACCATGTACTGCCCTGTCTGTGTGTCCCACCAGCCATGGGGGAGCGGCTGAGAGCAAAACCAAACCAAAACATTCACTGTGCAGAGCCAGTCTGGAATGCACAGAACACGATATCCAGCATGAACAGAGCACACGGATGGGGATACAAGCACCATAACGTCACCCTAGGACAGCCAGGCTGCCCAGAGCCACCCCAGCCTGGCTTCGGGCACTCCCAGGGATGTGGCTGCAACAAATTCCATCTCTTTCCCTGCTTGGGAAGTTTCCCAGGAGGGCCCTCATGGTCACAGTCAGAGGTGCTCCCAGGGCCACAGGGATCTCCCAGCACGGGATTGGCCTCAGTTCCAGCCCCTTTGCTTTAAATGCTGCCAGGAGATTCCCTCCTCACCCTGGCCATGTCCCAGGAGAGCCCCTGGCTGATCCCAAGGACCCAGCTCAGTCCAGGTGAGTGATTCCCCATCCCTCAGGTGAGTCACAGCTCAGGGAACATCCCGAGGGACATTCCCTGCCAGAGCATCCTGCAGGAGACTTTCTAAGCTTTGCAGCTTTTGGGGCTCTTTGGCAGTTTTTCACCAATCCTTTTATTTCAAACAACACCACTAAGAGCTGCTTTGATGAGTGAGGCTGTGTTTTAAAAGAGAAATAAGGTTTCTTCCGTGCAGTTTTGGGGATTTGGATTACCTGTGCGAAGGTTGCTGTAGATTTACCCTGCAAAGGTCGGGACAGGCTGAGCAGTGATGGGTACAGGAGGTGGAGGAGTTGGTTACAGATGTGCTGGGCTGGACAGGGACCCCAATCGAGCCTTTCGTGAGTCCTGGTGGGAGAATCCCCCCTGGAATTGCTCCTTCCCCAGCAGCTTTTGATCTGAGCTCAGATCAAAAGCTGCTGGGCAGGGAGGGCAGACAGACCTGTGCCCCAGACAGACCTGTGCCCCTCTGGGCACCTCACAGAGCAATTCCTGCTTGGCAGCCACTCTGCTGTCACTGTCATATTTTCTGGAAAAATCTCCTTGCCCAGGAATCTTCTTCTGGGAAGCTGAGAAGCCTCAGAGAAAAGGAAAACAATTCTTATCTAAATTGCTTCTCCTGTGTTTTGCTGCTTTGGAATGTATTTGGAGATTGTTTGTCCAACAGGTGATTGTTTCATTGGTTTCATGTGAATTGTTTTTAATTAATGGCCAACCATGCCCAAGCTGTGTCAGGACTTTGGAAGGAGCCACAAGTCTTCATTAGTATCTTTTCTCTGTATCCTTTCTGTATTCTTTAGTATAGTTTTAGTATAGCATTCTTTACTATAATATAGATCATAAAATAATAAATTAGGCTTCTAAGAACATGGAGTCAGATTCATAATTTCTTTCCTTCAATGAGGGTCCCAGAAAATACCACACTGTTCCCAAGGACAGCAGAAAAAAGGGATTTCTGTGTCTGTGGGCAGGGCTGGGCTGGGATCTCACAGGGATCCCAATGAATGAGGCACAGCCACACTGCTCCCTGCTTTGGGAGGCAAGGAGGACATGGGAACAGACACTGGGGATAAATCCTTCCCTGGGAGGGTGCCCAGAGCAGCTGGGGCTGCCCCTGGACCCCTGGCAGTGCCAAGGCCAGGCTGGGCAGGGCTGGGAGCAGCCTGGGGCAGTGGGAGGTGTCCCTGCCATGGCAGGGGTGGACGGGCTTTGAGGTCCTGTCACAACAGGACAGGAAATGAACAACACAAACACTAAAACCACCAAGGTTAAAAAAAGAAGGCTTATTTCTCAACCTCAATATTTCTAGAATTCCAAAGGTGACCCTGGATTGGAGGATGAAATTGCCACCTCTTCAACCACACTGGTCAAGCCAACAGTCCATCAAATTTCTCCTCCTCCAGAAAGAAATGCAAAAACAAACATTATTTACATGAAAGTGTGTGAGAAACTCCATTACAAAAATGTAAATGTCAGAAGGCTTAGAAGAACTTTAGAAGAACAGGGTGACAAGGTCCCTTCCCAGCCAAAGCATTCTGGAATTTCCTGAAGGTGTCGGGTAGGACATCCCTACCAAGGGTTACCCCACCACCCTGAGCAGGGAATAAGTTGGAATAAATCTCTATCCCAAGGAAACAGCTGCTCCTCATGGAAAGAGGAGCTCTGTAAAGACTCTGGCTACAGAGTGAAGTTACTTAGAAATAAGGACAATTCCATTGAAATGTAGTTATTCACCATTAATTTTCTGATCTTCTTGTGTTAAAGAAATATTTGAGACATCACAGTGAGAAGCAGAAATGGTGCCACAAGAGATGGATGAGGAATTCTAGGGGAAATAAATGATCAGTAAACAGCTGAAGAGCACCTCGGTGCTCACATGTCCTGGTTAGCAGGTCTGAGTAATGAGGAAACTTGTAAAAATTAAACTGTGGGTTGTTTGTACCACAATGATTAAAAAAAGAAGAGTCAAACAGTTGGTGAATTTATATGCAATGAATAAATGAATCAGTTCTATTTTCTCCAGAAGAATCAAAGCAAACAAGAGAGGGGCTCTGTATCTGTGCACACAGCATTGTTTTCAAACCTCAGCTGTTACAAAGCAGAAAATATTTGCAATGGGGAGAACAATTTGAGAAATTAAATCAGTGTGGGAGGGGGAGTTTGCAGTTCTGCTGCTCTCCTGATATCAGCAAAGCCCATCAGGATTTTGTCTTGGTGTGGGGAGCAGAAGGAAATGAGAATGTCAGGGGAGGACAGCACCTGGAGGAGGAATTATTGCTTCATTGTCTCCTGCAATGCCTCTAATGGATCCTCTGGGAATGGGAGCTACAAAATCAGCCTGCAGCACAGGGATGGGGTTATTACCTCCATGTCCAATTAAATGTTTGGTGATTTGTTAGGGGCCATGGTCCTGCCTTGGCCGGGGCACCCCGTGGGGCTGTGGCTGCTGTGAGGCTGTGGGGGAGACTCAGGGACATTCCTGGAGGGGCTCAGGGACATTCCTGGGGGGGCTCAGGGACATTCCTGGGGGGGCTCAGGGACATTCCTGGGGGGGATCAGGGACATTCCTGGGGGGGCTCAGGGACATTCCTGGGGGGGCTCAGGGACATTCCTGGAGGGGCTCAGGGACATTCCAGCCTGGAGGGGCTCAGGGACATTCCTGGGGGGGATCAGGGACATTCCAGCCTGGGGATACTCAGAGACATTCCAGCCTGGGGGGGATCAGGGACGTTCCTGGGTGGGAGGCTCAGGGACATTCCTGGGGGGGGGGGCTTAGCTCAGGAACAGGAATTTTGGAGGAGATGCCAGGTTTGTGCCTTTGGGACCTGCCAGCGTGGGGGACCTTGGCATAGTGGGAGTGTTCAGCCCTGAGACCCTGCCCTGACCCCTTCCCCACCTCCTGGAATCACTGTTCCACTCCCAGTTAAAACCAGTTCTAGACTGGAGCCCAGCCTGGGCTCCCCACACTGCACCTGGGCAGGTGGAGCCTTTTGGAAATTGCTCTTGGATCACCCACAGGGCATCAGCCTCCATCCCAGCACGAGGAACATGCTCCAGCACGAGGTTTGGGATAAAGCAGACCCATCCTGGCCTCTGTGATGCTCTTGGGCAAACCCCTGAGGCACGGGCTGATCCCAGAGCCCAGGGGCTGATCCCAGAGCCCAGGGGCTGGTCCATATCCCTGAGCTGGCACAAAGCTGGCTGAGGGCATGTGAGCATCCCTTGTTCCCTCCTTGAACAGTGTTTGCATGAAAACCCCTCCACAGCTGTCCAGTGCTGAGGACAGACTGCTCCCCACTCCTTCCCCGTGCCCCGGGCAGCACAGGGCCTGTGGAGATGTTCCATTTTCTCCTCACACTGCCTGGCTGCCTTGTCCAGCTTGGCAAACCCTTCCTTTTCCCTGCTCTGTTTGCTGTGAAGCAGGAACAGATTGTGATGGCGGCAGACAGCAGAGCTGACAGCTCTCAGCTCCCCCAGCTGCCTCAGCTCCTTCAGCTCCCACAGCTCCTCCAGCTCCCTGATCTCCCTCATCTCTCTCATTTCCCTCTCCTTTCTCAGCTCTCCTTTCTCAGCTCTCCCAGCTTCCTCATCTCCCTCATCTCTCTCATTTCCCTCATGTCCCTCTCCTTTCTCAGCTCCCCCAACTGTTTCAGCTCCTTCATCTCCTCCATCTCTCTCTCCTATCTCAGCTCCCCCAGCTCCTTCAGCTCCCTCAGCTCCTTCATCTCCCTCACCTCCCTCATCTCCCTCTCCTCTCTCATCTCCCTCATCTCCCTCTCCTGTCCCAGCTCTCTCAGCTGTCCCAGCCTTGTTTATGAATTAAGCTAATTTTCCAGTCCCCAAAGTGCCATCCTAGGAACCCTTTGGAGCTGCTCAGCTCCTTCCCAGCACCACCCAAATCCTTCATGCCCTGACTTGGAGCTTCCAGTTCCTACTTTTCCACAGAGCCCCAGAATGCTTTAGCTTGGAAGGGACCTTGATGAAGATTTTGTGATTTTATGCCACCCCTGCCATGGCAGGGACCCCTCCCACTGTCCCAGGGTGCCCCAAGCCCCAGTGCCCAGCCTGGCCTTGGGCACTGCCAGGGATCCAGGGCAGCCCCAGCTGCTCTGGAATCTGCTGCATTCCCTGCATCCCTCCCTGCTGGGGGAAGAGTGGCAAACCCTGAGGGCTCTGACTCTCCATGGCACAGGAATTCTCATCCCTTCTTAGGCTGCTTTGCCCATTCCCCACAGTCCCATCCCTCCCTGGCAGGGTCAGGAGAAGGGGCTGGATGGGATGAGAGCATGGGAGAGGCAGGAGGAGCCAGGAATGTTCCAGAGCCCCAGCACAGGAGGAGATGCTCCAGGCATGCAAAAATGAAGCCTAATTAAAATGAATGAGAATTATTTTTATCTCCTTAAACAATTGTACGATCACATTTTAATTAAAATAATGTTAAAACATTTCTCCTTTTTTTGGATTTTGCTAATGTAGATGCTCATGGCCTTATCACAAATAGACAAAGAGCCTGGGAGGACTTTTCCTTTTCCTAAGAGGCTTTTAGTGGCAGTAAATTAAGATCTATGGATATGTGTGAGGAGAATGGGCATGAAAACATCCCCGAGTTAAAGTCTGTGTCTGGCTGAGGTTTTATTTTCTCTTTCCCATCCGTTAACTGGGTTTTGATGTTGTGAAGTTGTTCCTGCACACAGAGCTCTTGGCTGAGAGAGAATTGATGCTCTGGGGCAGCACTGGGCTCCTGGGATGCTCCTTGCAGCAGTTCCAGCTCCTTTTAGGGAGGTTCTGAGCCCTGTGGGGACCAAATCCCTCTGGGATTCCTCCTGTGTTCCTCAGGAAGGTGCAGTCCCTGTAGAACGTCTGGAGCTGGGCTGGAAGGAGAGGTCTGGGGAGGAGGATGGAGTTGGGAGAAAGGGGAATCTTGGGGAAATACGAGTGGAGGAGATGATATTTGAGTGGGTAAAAGATCCTGTGTGTTAAGGCTGAGGGGAAACATGGAACCATTAAGGCTGGAAAAACCTCCAAGTTCATCAAGTCCAACTGTGAATCCCATCATTCCCACTAAACCCCACCATGAAGTGCCACATCTGCTGAGCATTGGACTCTTCCAGGGTTTGGGGACTCTTCCACTGCCCTGGGCAGCCTGGTCAGGCTTTAGCCACTCTCCCAGTGAAGAAATTTCCCAAAATCCACCCTGAATTCTGACCCCAGCTGATTCCCTTGTTACCCATCCGTGGGCTCCAGGGTCAGGAGCTTTGCCTGGTGAGGTCCCAGCTGAACAAACCCATCTGAAATTCCCATCCCAGGGGTTGGTGGGGCTTTTAAAGACCCCAAGGGATGTTTGGAAATGTCAGCTGACACATGCAGGGCTCACAGCCACACTCTGAGCTTGGCACAGTTCATTTGCTCATTAACATTCAATTAAATTGGGTTGGAATGAAGCTGCTTGAGCAGAGCTCAGGCTGAGGAGATTGGGGCTGCTCAGCCTGGAGAGAGAAAAGTTGTGTGGGGTCCTCATGGCAAAATTGCAGTGTCTGGAGGGGTTACAGGGGATCTGGGAATGGAATCTGCACTGGGAACTGGGGTGACAGGACAGGGGGAACAGGTCCTGAGTGGGAGAGAGGAAATTTTGGATGGAGAAGGAAATCCTGGCTGGGAGGGTGGGCAGGCCCTGGCACAGGGTGCCCAGAGCAGCTGGGGCTGCCCCTGGATCCCTGGCAGTGTCCAAGGCCAGGTTGGACACTGCGGCTTGGAGCAGCCTGGGATAGTGGGAGAGGATGGAGCAGATGATCTTTAAATTCCCTGCCAACCCAAACCTCTCTGGGATTCTTTGCACCAAAAACCCTGAGGGAGCACAGTAGAGCTGCCTTTACAATGAGAGGATTTAGAAATCCAGATTTTTTTTTATGCTGAAAAGGAAACAGAATTTTAATCAAGAAACACTTTAAGTGGTTTGAAACAGAAAATTTCAATGCTCCGGATTTTTGAAGGCTGGAATTAAACCTCTCCAATTTACTGATTTTTTTATTTATTTCTGGAGGTTTTTTCCTAAAAATCAGAAACCTTTTATTCCCATACATCCCATTCCCAGCACAGGAGGAGATCAGGGCCCTGCCTCAGCCAAAGGGCAAAGGCACAGCGTTAGCAAGCCTGGTTTATCAATTAACCCCATTTCCCAGCTCCAGAATGCCACCCTAGGAGTTCTCTGGGGCTGCTCGGCTCCTTTGCTCCTTCACAGCAACAGCCAGTTCTTTTTCTGCTGCCCCAGAGCAAACCCTGAGGTTGAAATCAGATCATTTCTGCAAATAAAACTGCAGGGCCTGAGCCAGCCCCCTCAGTGCCAGCACGGATTTCCATCACAGCGGGCAGAACTGCAGTGACATCTCTGCAGGAAGGAGCAGCACCAGAGCTCCCCCAGCAGCGATTTCCTCATCCCTGAGCTGCTCCAGGAGGACACAGACCTGCCTGTCTGCTCTGGGACAGCTCCATGGCACAGGTGGGACAGAGGGATGGAAGGAGACTCAGCAGGGGACACAGCAGTGTCACAGACTGTACATATTCTGTATGTATTTTTAAGAACCACAGTCATTTCCAGCAAAGGAAAAACCAGTGCTGGCAAAGACCTTATTCACACCACCTCCACCTGTGGAATTTGCAGGCAACCCCAACAAGGGAAGAGATGAGAATCTTGACTCCATGTTTCAGAAGGCTGATTTATTATTTTATTATATACATATTATATTAAAAGAAAATTATATATTAAAATTATACTAAATAAAAAGAAAGGAGACATCAGAAAGTTGGTAAAGGAATGATAATAAAACCTTGTGACTGCTCAGTGTCCCAACACAGCCAGACCTGCGATTGGTCAAAAATTAAGAACAATTCATGAGCCCAATCAAAGATGCACCTGCCACATTCCACAGCAGAAGATAACCATTGTTTACATTCTGTTTCTGAGGCCTCTCAGCTTCTCAGAAGAAAAAATCCTGGCAAAAGGATTTTTCAGAAAATATGTCTGTGACACCTTCCCCCCACAATTAGCTCAGAATCAGCCTTAAAACCCTTAAACATTTTGGATATTTCTTATGAGCCTCCAAGCAGCTCCAGCCCTTTTGATCCTGACTCCTTTGGGCTGGAAGTGGCAGCACCCAGAGAAGTTCCTCCTGCTGTGTCACTGGCTGATGTTGGCACCTGCTCCCAACAACTCCCCCACCTTGTTTGTGACCACTGAACTCATCCCTGCTCCCCACTGGGGACGGGGAAGAACAAGGAGCTGATCCTTGGTCAGTGGTCACAAACAAGGGGGGGGAATTGTTGGGAGCAGGTGCCAACATCAGCAAGGAGAAGGAACTTCTCTGGGTGCTGCCACTTCCAGCCCAAAGGAGTCAGGATCAGAAGGGCTGGAGCTGCTTGGAGGCTCATAAGAAATATCCAAAATGTTTAAGGGTTTTAAGGCTGATTCTGAGCTAATTGTGGGGGATGGGAGTGGTGTGAATTAGGTCTTTGCCAGCACGGGTTTCTCCTTTGCTGGAAATGAGTGTGGTTCTTAAAAATACATACAGAATAGAGAAATGGTGCATCTGAGAATGGAGATGGAAATGTCTGGTTCTTAAAAATATGTACAGAATAGAGAAATGGTGCATCTGAGAATGGAGATGGTTTGGTTTGGCTGATTTATCAGCCAAAAATGTTGATGCTTTTGAGGTCCTTGCTGAGGCTGGGGGCTCCTGCACCCCCGATGGTCAGGAAAGATCTTTGCTGGGGGAGGAGCTCCCCTCCTTGGGCATTTCCCCTGGCACCCATCGGTGACACAGAGCCCTGTAAAACTGTAAAACTTCACCTTTAGCATTCAGCTCTGGAGGAATGGGAATGCAGGCAGGGAAAGGAGGATTGGAGCTGAGCAATTCAGGCATTACCAGAGCCATGAGCCCCTGCTAGAGCTCATCTCCAGCTCCAGCTCTCCATCACCCCCTCATCCCTGTCCCCTCTGCTCTCTCCAGGGCTGCTTTCCCTGTCTCCACGTTTTCAGAACATTCAAACAAAATATTCTCAAACCCACCCAGAGCTCTGCCCAGGGCAGAGTTTGTGCTCCCTGAGATGTGGAGGGCAGAACCCCCCCCAGCCTCTGGAATTGCTCTGAGGGGCAGGAATCTCTCATGAGCTGCTGGTGTGGGAACAGCTGAAAGAGGTGGATCCTGCTCAGCGTTCCTTGGCTCATCACCCAGAGGATTAGAGGAGAAATAATGGAATCCTGGAGTGGGTTGGGTGGGAAGGGACCTTAAACCCACCCAGAGCCACCCCTGCCATGGCAGGGACACCTCCCACTGTCCCAGGCTGCTCCAGCCCCAATGTCCAGCCTGGCCTTGGGCACTGCCAGGGATCCAGGGGCAGCCCCAGCTGCTCTGGGCACCCTGTGCCAGGGCCTGCCCACTCTCCCAGGGAACAATTCCCAATTCCCAATCTCCCATCCATCCCTGCCCTCTGGCACTGGGAGCCATTCCCTGGGTCCTGTCCCTCCATCCCTTGTCCCCAGTCCCTCTCCAGCTCTCCTGGAGCCCTTCAGGCCCTGCAAGGGGCTCTGAGCTCTCCCTGGAGCTTCTCCTCTCCAGGTGAGCCCCCCCAGCTCTCCCAGCCTGGCTCCATGGCAGAGGTTTCTCACCCTGGGATCATCTTCTTGGCCCTGGCCATGCTCAGCAGGATGACAGCTCCTGTTCCCTGAGTCTGTCTCCATTCTCATTACCTGGGCCATGGGGCCATGGATCCCACCCCTGCCTGGCATTTGGGGCCATGTATCCCATCCCTTGGTGGCATTTGGGGCCACGGATCCCACCCTTTGCTGCCATTTAGGGCATGGATCTCATCCCTGGCTGCCATTTAGGGCATGGATCCCACCCCTGGCTGCCATTTGGGGCATGGATGCCACCCCTTGCTGCCATTCCTGCAGCTGGAAGGTGAATTCCTGGTTCCTCCATACAGGGTCCAAGGGAACAGCTCCACAATGGAACAAGGGCGCAGTTCCTGCCCGGCACAGCCCCGTGCTCCTGCCAAGGGCTGCACTTTCCTGTGTCCCTGAGCTGCAGCCACAGCTCACTCCTGCCCCAGGCACCTTCTGGGTTCCTGAGCCCTGCAGGAGTGATGGGCCCTGCCCTCAGTGCATGGATTAGCCCATGAAGGAGGGGTGGGAGAGCAGAGGGAGCCAATCCATGGAATCGCTGCCTCCCCGCCAGGGCAGCTCCAGCTCCTCTCCTCCATCTCCTCCTCCTGCTGCTGTGCAGCTGCTTGGGCTCTGGGAAGGGCAGCTCCAGGGCAGCTCCAGGACAGCTCCAGGACAGCTCCAGGACAGCTCCAGCTCCTCTCCTCCATCTCCTCCTCCTGTGCTGTGCAGCTGCTCTGGGCCCTGGGAAGGAGCCCCTGAGCTCAGGGCTGGTGCTGCTGGAGCAGTGGCAGGTCCAGCCCTGTCAGAACCCAGGACATTGCTCTGGCTGCCCTGGATGGCTCGAGCTCCTGCCAGGGGCTCAGAGACCTTGGCACACAGTCACAGACACCTGTGCCTTCGATTTTAACCCATTAATTTAACAATTACCAACTTTGTGTGAGGAGTTCCAAGTCATGAGAGTTTAAGCAGAATTGACAGTTTGTCACAAGGTAGAAAAATAGAATTTTGGTGTTTTAAGAATGGGGATTAGAAAGCCAAGATGGAGGGATTTGGGCGTGTCTTGTCCTTCTTCTTTCTTCTTGTCCTCCATCTTGTGGGTGATGTTGGCACTTTTGGATTGGTTTAGAGTAGAGACAGACTGTCTAACACAGGTGATAGGTATTGGGAAATTATTGTAAATAATGTACATGTAGTTTTTAGTATAAAAAGATAGCACCACCCCAAGGGCAGTCACTGTGCTATGGACTGATGTGCTGGACAGACCTCAGCAGGTCAGATAAATAAATAGATAACAGAGAATAAACAACCTTGAGAACCAGAGCTGAGGAATCCTGACTCCTCCTTCAATCTTGAGACTGAGAAAAAAGAGACTTTCCAACCCCTCGGGGTCATCTCGAGCACAGACACCCCGAGACAGCCCCGGTGAGCCCAGCAGAGCAGCAGAGGAACATTCCCTGCCCCCAGCAGAGCAGCAGAGGAACATTCCCTGAGCCCAGCAGAGCAGCAGTGGAACATTCCCTGAGCCCAGCAGAGCAGCAGTGGAACATTCCCTGAGCCCAGCAGAGCAGCAGAGGAACATTCCCTGAGCCCAGCAGAGCAGCAGTGGAACATTCCCTGAGCCCAGCCTGGCTCAGCAGAGGAACACTCCCTGAGCCCAGCAGAGCAGAGTGGAACATTCCCTGAGCCCAGCCTGGCTCAGCAGTGGAACATTCCCTGAGCCCAGCAGAGCAGCAGAGGAACATTCCCTGAGCCCAGCAGAGCAGCAGAGGAACATTCCCTGAGCCCAGCCTGGCTCAGCAGTGGAACATTCCCTGAGCCCAGCAGAGCAGCAGTGGAACATTCCCTGAGCCCAGCAGAGCAGCAGAGGAACATTCCCTGAGCCCAGCAGAGCAGAGTGGAACACTCCCTGAGCCCAGCAGAGCAGCAGAGGAACATTCCCTGAGCCCAGCAGAGCAGCAGTGGAACACTCCCTGAGCCCAGCAGAGCAGCAGAGGAACATTCCCTGAGCCCAGCAGAGCAGCAGTGGAACACTCCCTGAGCCCAGCAGAGCAGCAGAGGAACGTTCCCTGCCCCCAGCCCGGCTCAGCAGTGTCTGTGTGAGCCCAGCACCAGGTCTGGTGTTTCCTCACAAGTCCCACAGCCCAGCTGGAGCGCGGCACCTGAGAGCATCAACAGCGGGAGGCAGGGCAGGGGAGGTGGGAATGAGAGGGATGGAGCTGCTCCTCCTGCTGCTCCGGGAGCGGCAGCTGCGCCTTCAGTCACCGCGATCCCAGCGAAAAACCTCGGGAAACCAAACACAAACCTGAGAGCTGGCTCGGGCACGGGAAACAGCTGAGCTGGGCTGGAATGGGAATGGGAACAGGAATGGGAACGGGAAACCAGCTGAGCTGGGCTGCAGTGGAAATGGGAAAGGGGATGGGAATGGGGGATGAGAATGGGGATGGGAATGGGAACAGGAACAGAAACAGGAACGGGAATGGGAGCAGGAATGAGGATGGGGATGGGAATGGGAATGGGAACTGGGAAGGAGAAGGGGGATGGGAATGGGAGAGGGAATGGGAATGGGGACTGGGAATGGGGAGTGGGAATGGGGGATGAGGATGGGAATGGGAACAGGAACGGGAACGGGAATGCCACAGGGAGGATCCTTCTGAGGGTCACCGGGGGGCAACAGAGCTTCAGCAAAGAAAGGAAGCTCAGGCAGGGGACAGTCGAGTCCTGAGGGAGGAGAGGATGAGCTCAGCTCAGGCTGATCCCAGCTCCCTGCTCCTCCTGCTGCCCCCAGGCTGAGAGCTGGAGTGAGGAGATGCTGCAGGAAGACATTGGGAAAGCCTCAGCACCATGGAAATGCATTTGTCTGGCTGGAGTCACTCCCTGCTCCTCATCAGCAATTAGAGCTGCTAATGAAGAGCTCATTTACTGAGATTTAACAGAGCCCCTTGTCCCCAGCCCTGCTGCCCAGCCCTGCACCCCCATCCCCTCCCCATCCCCTCCCATACCTGCCAGGGCTCTCTGGGCAGTGCCAGGGCTGGACAGAGCTCCCAGCCCAGCCAGGAGCCTTTCTCACATTGTGGGCAGACAGAGAGCACAAAAAAAGGAATCAATTTGTCAGAAAGCTCATAATGAGCTGCTGCAGAGAGCTCAGGCAGGTTCTGATGACCCCTTGGGTTAATTAACCTGCAGCAGAGCCCCGGGTCTCCTTCTCTCTCCTTGGCTGATGTTTGTCTCTCTGGCTGAGGAGCTGCTCCTCGTGTGGCACCTCCAGGTGCTCTCCTGCCTCCCTGCTCTGCTGGCAGCCGTGCCAGGAGCTGACCTCGCTCCCAGCAGAGCTTCAGCCCTCATTTATCACAGCTCTGTGATCACAGCTGGCAGGAGAGCTCTGCCTCCAGCCTGCTGCCATCCCAGCTCCAGGGACATCCCTGTTCCAGGGACAGCCCAGTTACAGAGATATCCTGGTTCCAGGGTCATCTCTGCTCCTGAGACATCCCAGTTACAGGGACATCCCAGTTATAGGGACAGCCCAGCTCCCAGAGATGTCCCAGCCTGCTGCCATCCCAACTCCTGAGACATCCCACTTCAGGAGATATCCCAGCTCCAGGGACATCCTGGTTCCAGAGACATCTCTGCTCCCAGGGACAGAGATGTTCCAGTTCCAGTGACAGCCCAGTTCCTGGGACATCCCATCTTCAGGGACATCCCAGCACCTGAGACATCCTGGTTCCAGAGACATGCCAGCACCTGAGACATGTCTGTTCCAGAGATCTCCCAGCTCCAGAGACATCCCTGTTCCAGAGATGTCCCATCTCCCAGGAACACCCCAGCCTGCTGCCATCCTGGCTCCAGAGACATCCCGGTTCCAGGGACATCCCAAATCCCAGGGACATCCCAGCCCCTGAGTTTCCTGCCAGGAAAGGGCCTCAGTGCCAGGCAGGGCAGGGTGGGATGGGGGGAGAAGGGAGCACACGTGGCATGGCCTGGGATGGGAGAGCTGATGCCATGACAAGGAGGAACTCCTGGAATGGGAACACCTCAGAGTTCTGGTGACATTTCAGCTCCTTCTGGAAAGAGGAGGAGGGGGTTCAAACACTGAACCTGCAGGTGCAGCTTCCCTGGTATGGATGGATTGTGGAGTTTCCCTGTTATGGGAATATTTAGGTCCTTTTCACCTTTGGGAAAGCAGGAATGGGAGAAGAGGGGGCAGCCCTTGGAGCTGGGAAAGGACAGGAGGGGTCAAACTCCCGAGGTTCCTCTGGGCCCAGGCAGTGAGTCCTGAGCCTCTCCAGAGGATGAGGGAGATTCCCACAGGGAGAGGCTGTGGAGCTGAGTGAAAGCAGCTCCTGAGGGTGGCACCTCTGCCAGGGACAGACTTGGCTGTTTCTGAGCTGGAAGTGTGACTGGGAATGGGGAAGGAGCTGCCCTGCAGAGGAGCAGCACCAAGCACTCTGTGCTGACAATTTCAGTCTCAGCTCCCTCCTCCGCCCCTCTGGCACTGACTGAGAGCCTCCCAGGGTCAGGAATTCCTGCTCCTCCCTGCCTGGGGATGTGCTCCAGCTGATGCTTCCTTTGCATGGATGCACTGAGCAGGATCAGCTCCTTGTTCTTCCCTTTCCCAGTGGGGAGCAGGGATGAGTTCAGTGGTCACAAACAAGGGGGGGAATTGCTGGGAGCAGGTGCCAACATCCTTTTGTCTCCAGGGACAGTCACAGCCATGGATCTGTCAGGCAAAGGATGTGGACAGGTGGGAAAAGGATATGGGCAGGTGATAAAAGGACATGGATAGGCACTAAAAGGACATGGCCAGGGGAGAAAAGGACATGGGCAGGTGACAAAAGGATGTGGCCAGGCAGAAAAATAACACAACCAGGTAGTAAAAGGACATGTTCAGATGGGAAAAGAACATGGCCAGGTGATAAAAGGACATGGCCAGATTATAAAGGGACATGAACAGGTAGGAGAAGGACATGTACTAGGAGGTAAAGTGGGAGCAGCCCAATTCCCAGGGACCAGGCTGTGAACACTTCATCCAGAAAGGGTCCCCAGGCTGTGAGTGCAGACATGAGCTGGATTTCAGGAATGTGTTATTACATCCCTGTAGGGCCAGGGTTTGGGAATGTGTTACTGCATCCCTGTAGGGCCAGGGTTTGGGAATGTGTTACTGCATCCCTGTTCAGCCAGGGTTTGGGAATGTGTTATTGCACCCCTGTTCAGCCAGGGTTTGGGAATGTGTTACTGCACCCCTGTTCAGCCAGGGTTTGGGAATGCTCTATTCCATCACTGGAGGGCTCTGTGGCACAGCAGGGATGGAAGGGGCAGAGCTCAGCCCCTGCTCACCCCCAGCAGCTGCAGGGGCAGGATTTTCCAGCATGGGGCTCGAGGCTGCTCTGGAGCTGCTGGAGCAGTTGGGCCAGGCTGTTTCCTCTGGATAATGCTGGAGAAAGGAGGCCTGGCCGTGCCCTCCCCCTGCCCTCCCCAAGCCCCAGGGTGCTGCTCCCCCAGCTGGCACCTCCCAGCTCCCCTCGCTGCTGCCCCCACCCTGGCAGGGTTTGATGTTTGTTAAACCTGCCTGGCTCCCCCAGATCCCACAGTGTCTCAGTTTGGAAGGCCAGGTGTCTGTAAGGAAGGCAGTAGCCTCCCTTGAAATGGAAAATATAAACCCCCTCCCTCCAAACTGTTATAATTTTGAAATTAAGGGGCTCTCAGACAAAGATATGGGAGCAGGAATAACAGTGATTTATTAGGAAAAATAAAATATAAATGCAATAGTACAAAAAAACCCCACAACCTCTGCCAGAGTCAGCCCATGCCCTGCCCCCTGTGTGCCAGGGTGGTGTCCCAGCCCCATCCCAGGGGGGCTCAGCCCTCCTGCAGTGCCAGCTGTGGTTCTGCTGGAGCAGGGATCCTGCACAAGGGGGGAGTTTTCCTCTGCAGCTCCAGGGCTGCTGGAGATGGACCTGGGCTCCCTCTGGCCATGCAGGGCAGCAGAAAGCTGCTCCTCTGGCAATGCAGGGGGCAAAGCCTGCTCTGGTGTCCCAAAGCTCAGATTGGATCCAGGTAGGAATGCTTGGCTCCTGCCCTGGGCACAGCATCTCCCCATGGGATGGGGGAATGGGATCAGCCCTGCAGGGACAGTCAGTGGCCATGGACAGAAGAGATCTCCTGGAGGGAGGATTGGGTATGGAAGAGATAAAGAAAATGCCCAAAGAGCAGCAGAGAACTGCCCCAGCTCTGACAGATGATAACAGAACACACACTTACCCTGCAATCCAGGACACACAAGGATTGCTGGGGTTTCCCTCCCAGCTGGGACAATGGGATTTTGGAGCAGACCACTGGAGTTTTCTCCTGCAGGACATTGAGCTGCCCCAGTTCTACTCAGAACCTGCCAGGGCCATGTCTGGAGGCAAAGTCAGACCTTGAAAATCTCTGAAAGGTTTGTGTAGCTCAGAAAGACAGGACTCAGTGCTGGAAGCGGGAGCTGGAATTTGCTTTCAGCTTAACATACAAAAAAAGCACCTAAAAGAGGCTCTGGATGACTGCAAAATGAACATTCCTGAAGTGTTCTCCACATGATAAAAAAACCATCAGTAAAACCAAAGGACATCAATGACAGGAGACATCAATAACCCATCGATCAGGGGGATTGCTTGGGACTGCACTGGAACATTTATTTGTCATTAGCAAGCAGATAATAATTATAATATTATTAATAATATTGTCATTTTTCTTGGATAAAGCACACTGGATGGGCTTTAAAGTCCTTTCCAACATAAACCAGTCTGGGGTTCCTCCAGGACCTCTCCCAGCTTTCTGATAAATTAAAGAGCTGGACCTGGAATCTCTCAGCTTCCTTCCTGAAGATCTCCTGGGGATTTTGGCTCCATTCTCCAGCAATGGGAAGAGCTGTTGAAGCCCCAGGCGTGGGGAAGGGCCTTGCCCATCTGAAGGAATCAGTGATGGACTAAAATCCCTTTTCCAGCAGTGCTGTCAAGTCCAAGCATCCAGAAATTTTCATTCAGCTCTGCCTCCATCACACAACCCTTCCCAGGATCATCTCCCTCCAGCAGCCCTGGGTCCTGCAGACATTGTGCTCCTCTGCTGCTCAGGGGAGGAACCTGAAACCCCCTCCCCAAGAGCCACCTGGGAAGTTCTGCACCCCCCAAAACTTCAGAGCCACTTTCTCCAAGATCTGGAGCTTGCCTTTGGAAGCATCTGCCTTTTAAATGGAAAATGTGTCAGATCCTCCTTTGTGACTGATTTGGGGACTTGGGGAGCTGGAGGGGAGGTGTTATTTTTAAGTTTTGTCGGCAGTGCTGAAGTTACTGAGCTGGAAGCTGAATCTCATCACATGCCTTGGAGTCTTGAAACTTTCATAAAAATAGAGCTCAGCTCCCAGTGCCACCTGCAGAGGTGAGCTCAGACTGCAGCAATTGGCTCAGGAAGGCTCCTCCTCAATTCCTAAAAGTTCTTTTTCTGCCAGCTTTAAGAGCCCCTGGATACCAGAGATGATCAATTACTATCAAGATAATGAGGGCTGTTTATTGGCTGTTGAATCTGTTCTTTTTCTAAGGAACATAAAGTGGGTGAGGAGTGCAGTGTAGCCTTGGAACGCTGTCATTGCCCTGTCAGGACCCAGGACATCCCTCTGGCTGTCCTGAGCAGCCAAGACCCTTGCCAGGGGTCTCAGAGACCCTGGCACAGAGCCCAAAATGCCCCTGTGGGTTTGATTATGGCCCGTGGAGCAAATTACCAACCTTCTATGAAGATCACCAAGCCACAACAGTTGAAGTAGAATATTAGTGAAGTTATCACAGGGTGGAAAAGTAAATTTTAGGGTTTTTGGTATGGGGGTTCAGGAGGCAAGATGGAGGGAACTGGGTGTGTTCAGCCTTTCTCCTTCTTCTTCTTGGCCTCCATCTTCTGTAGTGATGTTGGCACTCACAGATTGGTTTAGAGTAGAAGCTCACTGTCTAACATAGGTGATGGGTATTGGGGAGTAATTGTAAACATTGTACACGTAGTTTGTAGTATAAAGACATAACACCACCCTGGGGGCAGGGAGAGTGCCCTTGGCTGCCTTGCTGGTCAGATCCCGGCTGGCAGAGAGGAAAACTTTGTAAGATAAGAAATAGTAAACAATCTGAAGAAATAATAAACAATCTGAAGAGCGAAATGTCGAGGAGTCCAGACTCGTCCTTTGAACCACGGCTGCCCCGAACCATCCTGCGCGTGTCCGAGCAGAGACAGCAGCCAGATGGGACATTGCCCCTCTCTGGGTGTGAGCAATGTGTGATAAATCCATGTCCTGGGATGCTCCTGAACTGATCAGAGCAGGGCAGGTCTGGCCTGAGCCACATCCCGTGGCTCTGGAGCTCCCCAGGGTTTTCTGCTTTGGGAAGCCAAGGCTGGAACTGACCCTGCCTGTGTTCTCTGGCTCCCATTGCTGAGCTGAGCCCCTGAGGAGGAGGCAGAGCAGGGACAAGGGCAGCCCTGGCTGCCAGCCCTGCCTTGCCCAAGGCCTGGCATGGCCCCTGCAGCTCCTGGCTGGCCCCGTGCCACCCCTGCCATCCCTGCCATCCCTGTTCCCCTGCCATCCCTGCCATCCCTGCTATCCCTGCCATCCCTGCCATCCCTGTTCCCCTGCCATCCCTGTCATCCCTGTCATCCCTGTTCCACTGACATCCCTGTTCCCCTGCCATCCCTGCCATCCCTGCCATCACTGTTCCCCTGCCATCCCTGCCATCCCTGCCATCCCTGCCATCCCTGTTCCCCTGCCATCCCTGCCATCCCTGCCATCCCTGCCATCCCTGCCATCCCTGCCATCACTGTTCCCCTGCCATCCCTGTCATCCCTGCTCCCTGCCATCACTGTTCCCCTGCCATCCCTGCCATCCCTGCCACCCCTGCCATCCCTGCCATCCCTGCCATCCCTGCCACCCCTTCCATCCCTGCCATCCCTGCCATCCCTGCCATCCCTGCCATCACTGTTCCCCTGCCATCCCTGTCATCCCTGCTCCCTGCCATCACTGTTCCCCTGCCATCCCTGCCATCCCTGCCATCCCTGCCATCCCTGCCATCCCTGCCATCCCTGCCACCCCTGCCATCCCTGCCATCCCTGTCATCCCTGTTCCCCTGCCACCCCTGCCATCCCTGTTCCCCTGCCATCCCTGCCATCCCTGCCATCCCTGCCACCTCTGCCATCCTTGCCACCCGTGCCACCCCTGCCTTCCCTGCTCCCTGCTCCCTGCCATCCCTGCCACCCCTGCCATCCCTGCTCCCTGCCACCCCTGCCATCCCTGCCACCCCTGCCATCCCTGCCATCCCTGCTCCCTGCCACCCCTGCCATCCCTGCCATCCCTGCCATCCCTGCCATCCCTGCTCCCTGCCATCCCTGCCATCCCTGCCATCCCTGCCATCCCTGCCATCTCTGCCATCCCTGCTCCCCTGGCACTCAGGACATGTGAGGCTGCTCCCAGCTGCTCAGGAACTCAAAAGGAGGGCACAGAAACACCAGGAAAAGCAGGAGGGAGAGAAGATGAAAGCTGGCACTTCTCTCTCGAGGCAAGGCAAGAAATAAACCCGAGTCCTCCTCCTTCCCCACTGCCTTTTTGTATGAATTACCACATTTGTTTTCTCTCTTGGCCTAGGAGATGGGTTTGTGCCCAAAATGGATCATGAGCTCCCTCCTCGCTGGCTGACAGCTCCTGAGGGGAGCAGGGAGCTTCTCCTTTGTACTCCTCCATGGAGGCCTGGCTGGGGCTGAGGCCCAGGGCCCCAGGAACTCCAGGGAGCTCCTTCAGGCACTTGGACAGGCTGGGAAAAGGCTGTGATGAATTACTGGGGGCATTTAGGATTTATCCTGTCCTAAAGCACCAGACTGGGGGTTGGTTCTGCAAAGGAGATGATGCTGCCTGCTTCCCTCAGGGCTCTGAGGAGGAGCTGGGGCAGAAGGAGCTGGAGCTGCTGGAGTGACTCCAGAGGAGCCACGGAGCTGCTGCAGGGCTGGAGCCAGGCTGGGAGAGCTGGGGGTGCTCACCTGGAGAGGAGAAGCTCCAGGGAGAGCTCAGAGCCCCTTGCAGGGCCTGAAGGGGCTCCAGGAGAGCTGGAGAGGGACTGGGGACAAGGGATGGAGGGACAGGACACAGGGAATGGCTCCCAGTGCCAGAGGGCAGGGCTGGATGGGAGATTGGGAATTGGGAATTGTTCCCTGGCAGGGTGGGCAGGCCCTGGCACAGGGTGCCCAGAGCAGCTGGGGCTGCCCCTGGATCCCTGGCAGTG
The DNA here is from genome assembly GCA_024362935.1 of Setophaga petechia. Classification (NCBI taxonomy): domain Eukaryota; kingdom Metazoa; phylum Chordata; class Aves; order Passeriformes; family Parulidae; genus Setophaga; species Setophaga petechia. Next base: position 911,212 of record JANCRA010000129.1, read on the forward strand.
CCCAAGGCCAGGTTGGACACTGGGGCTTGGAGCAGCCTGGGACAGTGGACGGTGTCCCTGCCATGGCAGGGGTGGCACAGGGTGGGTTTCAGGTCCCTTCCCACCCAGACCCCCCCAGGATGCTGTAGAAGTGTCTCTCTGATCCATCTGGGAAAGCTTGGGGCTCTGTCAGTGACCGAGTGTCCCAGGCCAGCCCTGAGGGTGACAGAGTTTGCTCCTTGTGTGTAAATTCTCTGCCCAAGCCCCAGCTCACCTGCAGTCATGGCTCCTCAGGGCTGATGCTGGAGGACAAGGAGAGCTTCAGGAAACCAGGAGGGAATGGGGAAAAAGCAAAAAGCAATGGAGTCTTTGAGAGAAACTGCTCTGAAGGGAGGAGCTGCTGGAACTCGAGCTGCTGTTCCATGTCCTGACCACAAATTCAGGCAGCTCCATTTTAGAGCCTCCATCTCCTTTGTTGCCTGGAGAGAAATGGGAGCTCCTGCTTTGGGTGCTGTGGCCAAGGCTCCCAGAGCCAGGAGTCAGGACAGCCCAGCCCTGGGGGTTGTGTGGCTGTGCTGGCTGTGCCTCTGCCTGGGTGGCTCCCAGATGGAAGCCAAAGAGGGCTTGGTCACAAGATCTCACATTTTTAGAGGTTGTTGCTCCTTTGCCAAATTGGACTTAATTGTCTAATTACAGCCCCAGCCCATGAAGTCCCTTCCTTCTTGTTTTCCTCTCTTCAGCCCACGTTGTTTATACTCTTGGGCCCCCAGATGGGACCTGAACCCACAATCACCAGCCCAGGAAAGTGAAGTGTCCTGGGCCCTCCCAAATCCCTCTGAGCTGCCTCTGCCAGGGCTGCTCCTGCTGCCTCTGTCCCAGCTCCTGTCAGAAATTCACAACTCTGGGTCTGAACCTTGGAGCTTTGGAGCCTCTTCCAGACAAGGCAGAGTCTGGGGTTTTGGTTGTTCATTGCTGCCCCAGATGTGCAGGGTGTCTCTGCTCCGGCCTGTGTAGCTGAAGGACGAGTCTGGACTCTTCACTTTTCAGTCTTGAGGTTGTTTATTAATTCTTATCTATAATAATTTTATAATTTCTATAATTTTATAATTTCTATAAAATTTTCTTTCTGCCCAGCCGAGGTCTGCTCAGCAGGGCAGCCACAGGCACTGTGACCGCCCCCGAGGCGGTGCTGTCCTTTGGTACTACAAACTACCTAGAACATATTTACACTGAATTCCCAATACCCATCACCTGTGTTAGACAGTGCACTTCTACTCTAGACCAATCCCAAAGTGCCAACATCACTGCAGAAAATGGAGAACAAGAAGAAGGAGAAAGGCTGGACATGCCCAGATTCCTCCATCTTGTCCCCATAACCCCCATACCAGAAATCCTAAATTCTACATTTTCACCCTGTGATAATTTTATTATTATACTATTCAAACCTCTGTGACTTTCATGTCCTCATACAAAGCTGGTAACCTGCTCCAGGGGTCACAATCAAATCCCCAGGTGCTCTGGGCTGTGTGCCAGGGGCTCTGAGCCCCCCGGTGGGGTCCTGGGCAACTCTGGACACCCAGAGGGATGTGCTGAGTTCTGACAGCAGAGAACAAAAGAAACCCGGGGAAGGAAGGAAGGAATGAATGAATGAATGAATGAATGAATGAATGGCTGAGCATTCCCAAATCTCTGTATCCCATGTTAGGAAATAGCAGTGACATTTGTGAGGCTGATCCCAGGATTGATGTGTGCAGGGACATTTGTTCAGTGCTCACAGCAAACACCTTCCAATCGATGCCAGGAAATGCAGCTGGGGCTTTATTGTGCTCGGGCTTTGTCTTCAGAGAAGAATTGGAATTTTCTCTTTTTTTCATCGCCTCAGAAAGTTTAAGAGAGTGATTATTGAATGAAGCACAGCAGGTGAAGGATGGGACAAAGGCAGGAACCATCACTGGCAAAGGTCTTATTGCACATCTTGGGATTTATTTTTCTTCTGCTCTCCCCACGCCCCCAGATCATTTCCAGAGACCAAGAGAGTTAAACCCACAACAGGGAAAATAAAGGTTGGGAATTGAGAATTATTGAGAGAAAGAAAAATGGGGAAATCCTTGAACTTGGCCGAGGTGATCCCAATCCTCCAAGTTCTGATTCTGTGGGTATTCCCTAACTCAGCTCAGGAAATGGGCAGGAAAGCAACCCAGAAATAAAATACAACAATGGGAATATAAAAATAAACCCCCCAGAATCCCAGCCTGGTTTGTGTCAGAAGGGACCTTAAAGATCAACCCTGGTGCCCGGGGGTGGAACAGTCCTGGCTTACCTGGATGCTCTGGCCTAGCCTTGGAGTGGATCTTGGTTTAACAGTGGCAGCAGTGCTGCCAATTCCTGCTGCAAATCCCTCCAGAGGAGCCCCTGGCATTTCTCACTGGGGCTCAGGGTGGTTGCTCGAGAACTTCAACACCTTTCTATGAATTCCCTGTATCTCCACCAGCTCAGCCAGGAGCTCCTGCCTCTGGAGTTCTCCCAGGCCCAGCTGCTGACCCTGGGCTGGAATTCCTGCCCTGGGAATGGCACTGCAGGGAGCCCAAGGGGGAGCCTGGGCAGAGCAGGGGGTGTAGAGCTCTGCTCCCCTGACTGAGACACAGCAGAGCCTCCCCAGGGCTCTGTCAGGGGCCTCATTTCTCAAACTCTTCCTGAAAAGCCCTGGAAATAAAACTGGACTTTGTTGCTAACTCAGCCAAAAGCTGAGCTTGGTTCTGCTGACTTTGGGATGAGCTCCCTGAGAGCTGAGGTTCATGCTCAGACTGCTAAAATCAGTTCTTCTACTCAGGTTTAAGCTGGAGTTGAAATTGTGCTGAGAGGAGGGGACTAGCTGGGCCCAGCCTGAGCTCAGCCTCACCCCAGTCCATCCATGCCCAGTTCATCATCGGGGCAGGGAGGCTGCAGTGCCAGGCAGTCCTGGCATGGCAGCCAGGGGGTTTCATATGCAAAACTGCTTCTCCATGCCAGAATATTTGTAGGAAAGAGAAGGAAAGGTCATCACAGCCCCAGAGCCCCTTCCTTGGCCTGAGCCTGGCTCCCTCTGGGGGCAGACAGTGCTGGGAATGGCCCAGGCAGGATCAGGGGGTTTGGGATCCATTCCTGGGTATGGCCCAGGCAGGATCAGGGGGTTTGGGATCCATCCCTGGGGAGCCCAGGCAGGATCAAGGGGTTTGGGATCCATCCCTGGAGATCCCAGGCAGGATCAGGGGGTTTGGGAACCATCCCTGGAGATCCCAGGCAGGATCAGGGGGTTTGGGATCCATCCCTGGAGGGGACTGAGAGCACAGAAAAGCAGCAATGTATGCACAGCCCATTGCACTTCCTTATTAATGGAAATGTAACAAGTGGGGGGAATCCACAGATTTCAGAGCCAGGGCTTTCCAGGCAGGGAGAAGCAGCAATTGCCACCTTTGGGTTTACAATGTCAGGGTGATTCAGGTGCCTGAGCCTGGCTGCCCTGGCACCCCAATGCCTTGGGCAGGGCCTGGCTCTGGGAAGGCAGAGGAAGGGGCTGGGAGGGGCCTTTGCTCCCTTTGATCCCCAAATTCTCACAGCAGTGGGGGCTGCTCTCCTTCTACAGGGGATCCCAGCTCTGCTTTTATTTCCCTGGAATTATTAAAAATATGGAGATTGATCTAGTACTGATATCCAACTGTGAGGGACCAAAACTGTCTAACAGGTTAGAGTTAGAAAGTGAATGCTTATTGTGGGATAATTCCCAAATACACGCCTGCAGGTGATCACAGAGTCCTTTTATCTATACAGCTACTAAATACCCAAAATACAAATGTATATTCATCACTTTGGTACATCCCATTCCCAATATGAATATTGATCTAGTACTGATATTCAGCTGTTACAGACAAAAACTCTGTAACAGTTTAAAGTAAGAAAGTGTGTGTTTATTGTGAGATAACTCCCAAATACACACCCAGTTTACAGGTGATTACAGACTCCTTTTATCTATACAAGTATTGAATACCCAAAATACAAATGCATTTTCATAACTTTGGTACATCCCATTCCCTGCTTGGTATAATTCAATTCTTAGTTCAATTATTAGTAATTAGTTCAAAAGATATTAAGCATGGTAATTAGTTCAAAAGCCATTAAGCATGGTAATTAGTTCAAAAGCTATTAAGCATGCATAGTTTTTTCCTTGAAATGGGTCGGTGGTCCCTTTCATGGGGAGGGGTCCCAAAATGAGGAATTAAATGAAGTCTTCCTCGTTCTGACCTTTCTACCTTTTCAATGCAAGTATGACAAATGAACCCATTGGGAGAACTCCCATTCTGCTCTTCAATTGGTTTCAGAACAGAGGAGGCCACAATTGTGTTATGTTCCTAAAAGCCATTTATCAGTTTCTATATTCTTCATTATAAACCCTGCTAACCAAACATTTTACTGACAAGCATTCACTGACAAGCATTCAATTATTAGTTAACTACTAACTCTTAACTTCATTAAGGCCTACCCTTTTATTTTAATTAACTCCAATAAAGCTTATCTCTAATTAAAATCTTAGCTCCTCTAAAATCCCTAAATTCCTTAAAGTTTATGTCTCACCCTTTGCCCTGGGTAAAGAGGAGCCTTCTCCACGTCCCCTGTGCTGGGCTGGTGCTCAGAGCCAGCCCTGGGGGACACTGAGTTTGTCCCCAGAGCAGCCCCGGGTCCCTCCCTGCAGCCCAGCCCAGGCCCCGGCATTGCCACTGCCCTGTCCCCTGCAGGGCTCCTGTCCCGGCACAGCCCCATCAGGAGCCCTGAGCTGCCAGGGGCAGAGCTCCTGCTGCAGCACATCCCTGGGGAGAGCACATCCAAAACACCCAACACATCCATTGGGAGAGCACATCCAAAACACCCAACACATCCCTGGGGAGAGCACATCCAAAACACCCAACACATCCCTGGGGAGAGCACATCCAAAACACCCAACACATCCCTGGGGAGAGCACATCCAAAACACCCAGCACATCCATTGGGAGAGCACATCCAAAACACCCAGCACATCCCTGGGGAGAGCACATCCAAAACACCCAACACATCCCTGGGGAGAGCATCCAGCACATCCCTGGGGAGAGCACATCCAAAACCAGCACATCCCTGGGGAGAGCACATCCAAAACCAGCACATCCCTGGGGAGAGCACATCCAAAACACCCAGCACATCCCTGGGGAGAGCACATCCAAAACACCCAGCACATCCACTGGGAGAGCACATCCAAAACACCCAGCACATCCCTGGGGAGAGCACATCCAAAACACCCAATACATCCACTGGGAGAGCACATCCAAAACACCCAACACATCCACTGGGAGAGCACATCCAAAACACCCAACACATCCCTGGGGAGAGCACATCCAAAACACCCAGCACATCCCTGGGGAGAGCACATCCAAAACCAGCACATCCCTGGGGAGAGCACATCCAAAACACCCAGCACATCCCTGGGGAGAGCACATCCAAAACACCCAACACATCCACTGGGAGAGCACATCCAAAACACCCAACACATCCCTGGGGAGAGCACATCCAAAACACCCAGCACATCCCTGGGGAGAGCATCCAGCACATCCCTGGGGAGGGCACCCAGTGCGTCCAGCACATCCCTTGGGAGATCACTCCCAGCTTTGCACACCCAGCACTCCCAGTCCATCCCCTGGGAGAGCACACCCAGCGCTCCCAGCACACTTTGCACACCCAGCGCTCCCAGCACACTTTGCACACCCAGCGCTCCCAGCACATCCCTTTGGAGGGCACACCCAGCACACCCCCTGGGAGAGCACACCCAGCACTCCCAGCACACTTTGCACACCCAGCACTCCCAGTCCATCCCCTGGGAGAGCACACCCAGCGCTCCCAGCACATCCCTTTGGAGGGCACACCCAGCGCTCCCAGTCCATCCCCACGAAGGGATCCCGGGGCTGTCCCGGAGCTCTCGCCGGGCACTCCGAGCTCTCCCTCCCTGCTGCTGCCGCCCCGTAGCCATAGAAACGCCGGGAATTTATAGGAACCACCCGGAGCTTGGCTGGGTCTGAGTGCCAGGAGCAGCAGTGCCAGGGCCCCAGTGTGCCCTTCGCCACAGGGTGTCACAGAGCTGTCCCTGCAGGGTGGCACAGAGCTGTCCCCAGGGTGGCACAGAGCTGTCCCCAGAGTGGCACAGACCTGTCCTCAGGATGGCACAGACCTGTCCTTGCAGGGTGGCACAGAGCTGTCCTCAGGATAGCACAGAGCTGTCCCCAGGGTGGCACAGAGCTGTCCTCAGGATGGCACAGACCTGTCCTTGCAGGGTGGCACAGACCTGTCCTTGCAGGGTGGCACAGAGCTGTCCCCACAGGGTGTCACAGAGCTGTCCCCAGGGCTCTGCTGGGCTGGGGGACAGCAGTGGCTCCTGTGGGAATCCAGCCTGGATCTGGAGCTCTCTGGAGGGGGATGGGGTCTGCTCCCAGCTGGAGCTGAGGGGGCAGCGTGGTGACATCCAGAAATTGTCACACCACAGTGATCTCTGCTGGATTGGCACCAACACTGCCGGGCCAGGAACATCTGCTCCTCACCAGCTGGCCCCGGGGGGACAGGAGGGTGTTTGGAGCCTTCTGCTGCAGTGGGAAATGGCCTTTCCCTGGCTGGGCTTTGGGGTCCCTTCCCACCCAAACCATCCTGGGATGCTGTGATTCCATGGAAATCTGCTCCCTTTGGGGCCCTCAGTCCATTTGTGCAGTACCCCAATCCAAAGGTCTGCTTCCAAATATCTCCACATGCAAATTTGCTCTCTAGGATCGAGTTGGAATGCTCCTTCTGGAGCAGGAGCAGGGATTTGGAACCAATGTGTAGCATAAGACTCTAAAATTAAACCTGTCTGTGAAGGGAGTGGAGTTCAAAGCCAGGACAGACCAAAGAACCTCAAGTGAACCTGAAACTTTGGAAATAGAAAATAAGCTTTGGATTTTCCCATGTTTTTCCAGGAAGGCACCAGCTCCTCCTGTGTTCTTTAGGCTCCGTAAAAAAACCCTGAAGTCAAAACCCAAATAACTCTGAACAAAAAGACAGAACTGCACAGTGAGGGAAGGGTGGGAGGGAACATTTCACCAGCAGCTCTGCTCAAAACAAAGAGGGTTTTCAGCTCCCTGCTCACGAGGAGGACGTGAATAAAGGAATTAAAGCTGGGGATATTTTCTGTGATCACACAGCTCCAGGAGAGCTGATGAAGTTCTTGGGAGATGCAGAAAGCAGCTGAGAAATGTCAGAGCAATGAAGGCATTTCAGGAGTGGCTGTTCCAAGGAAGTGACAGCAAAGGCTCAGCGCAGAAACACAGACTGTGTGCTGAGCTGGAGCTGGGGTGACAAGGAAAGGGGGAATTAAAAGATAATAATGAGCCAGCTGCTCTTTCCAGTGGCTGGGAATCCTTTGGACATGTTGGTATCACAGTGCAGGAGCCAGAGCTGAGCCTGTGCCAGCCAGGAATCCCTCAAAGGCACCCAGTGCCACCCTGCCATGGCAGGGACACCTCCACAGTCCCAGGGAGCTGCAAACCCCATCCAGCCTGGCCTGGGGCACTGCCAGGGATCCAGGGCACTGCCAGGGATCCAGGGGCACTGCCAGGGATCCAGGGGCAATGCCAGAGATCCAGGGCACTGCCAGGGATCCAGGGCACTGCCAGGGATGGGCACTGCCAGGGATCCAGGGGCACTGCCAGGGATCCAGGGGCAATGCCAGGGATGGGCACTGCCAGGGATCCAGGGGCACTGCCAGGGATGGGCACTGCCAGGGATCCAGGGCACTGCCAGGGATGGGCACTGCCAGGGATGGGCACTGCCAGGGATCCAGGGGCACTGCCAGGGATCCAGGGGCAATGCCAGGGATGGGCACTGCCAGGGATCCAGAGCACCAGAGTCCCAGGAAAAGCAGAGTTTGTGTTCACACTCAGGGCAGTTCTTGAGCTGTTCCTCACTAAGCTGGGGAGAAGGGGATGATCCCTTTTTATTTGTCATTGTTCTATTCCTTCAATTAAAAACTGAAGCAATCATAAAAAGTGTGGTCACATCCCATCTGCTGGTCACATCCCATCTGCCGGTGATTTTTCTGGGACTTTGTGTCCCTCAGCCACTGCTGTCCCTCACTCCCCCCTCACCATTTCCACCCCTTGAGCACAAATCCCCTCACCCTAAAGCAGACAATTTCCTTGGGAAAGGTGACCTTGAAAGGGACTTTTTTTCTAGATAAAAAGTTTCTCTGCATCCTCCAGTCCCAAAGCAGTCCTGACATGGAGCTGGGATGGAGAGGGATCCATACATTGATTTATCCAGGACGTTGGGATCAGTGCAAAGCTGGGTTTAAGTCTTTCCTGAGGGAATTGGTGTTCCCTTTTGGGCCCAGCTCTGTCCCACTGCACCCTCTGGGTGCTGGGATCAGCTCTCAGTGTTCAGTGCTTTGGTTCCTGCACAGGGGAAAGAGGTGGGGATTGAACTTTGTCTGGGGACACCAAATCAGAGAGCAGGGCTGGGTTTGGGGAGCAGGGCTGGGATTGGAGAGCAGGGCTGGGGTTGGGGAGTAGGGCTGGGGTTAGAGTTGGGAGAGCAGGGCTGGGGTTGGAGAGCAGGGCTGGGATTGGAGAGCAGGGCTGGGGTTGGGGAGCAGGGCTGGGATTGGAGAGCAGGGCTGGGATTGGAGAGCAGGGCTGGGGTTGGAGAGCAGGGCTGGGGTTGGGGAGCCTGGCCACTGAAGGCCACTTTACTTCTCCACATTTTCCACTTCTCAGGGATGAAATATGGAATTTGACTCCTGAATTTCACTCTGGGCTTGGGCAGGGCAGCAGCTTAGGCAAGGATGTGCTTTCAGCAGCTCAGTGCTTCCAGGAGAGGCTGGAAAGGACCAGGGCTGTGCAGCAGCCACAGCTCCCCTGGAGCCAGGCTGGGAGAGCTGGGGGTGCTCACCTGGAGAGGAGAAGCTCCAGGGAGAGCTCAGAGCCCCTTGCAGGGCCTGAAGGGGCTCCAGGAGAGCTGGAGAGGGACTGGGGACAAGGGATGGAGGGACAGGACACAGGGAATGGCTCCCAGTGCCAGAGGGCAGGGATGGATGGGATATTGGGAATTGGGAATTGTTCCCTGGGAGGGTGGGCAGGCCCTGGCACAGGGTGCCCAGAGCAGCTGGGGCTGCCCCTGGATCCCTGGCAGTGCCCAAGGCCAGGTTGGACACTGGGGCTTGGAGCAGCCTGGGATAGTGGGAGGTGTCCCTGCCATGGCAGGGGTGGCACTGGGTGGGTTTCGGGTCCTTTCCCACCCAAAGCACCCCAGGATTCCATACCAGGATCTCTGCTGTTCTTTCCACACTCCCTGCTCAGACCCTGCCACGGGAGCTTTTCCAAGCTGTTAAAAGTCAATGTCAGCCCCTTCCAGGCTGTGCTGACATCGGGCTCTGCAGGTTCCTGGTCCCTGGGGATCCCTTTTCCTCCCTCACCATCGGGCCGTGCCTGAATCCAGATGTTCAGCAATCTCCAAATTCCTCAGCTCATTAACTGGCATCCAGTCTGACCTGGGAATTTCTGCTGCAGCCTCATTTCTCTGCCCCAAGGTCAGGGACAGGCATTTGAAAACCAACAAGGTTCTTCTTGCAGTGCTTGAGTGTGAATTATTATTATTATTATTAGTAGTAGTAGTAGTAGTAGTAGTACTAATTATAAGAATATAACAGCATTATTATTATTTCATTAATATTATTTTTATTTAATTTCATATAAATATATAATAATAATAATAATAATTATTATTATTATTATTATTATTATTATTATTATTATTATTATTATTTAATATTTGTATGAAAATATAAATGTTAAATAGTGCAGTGCTGGAGGATGAGTCCCCTCCCAGGCTGTGGAGCAGATTATGGATCACCCTGTGCAGGGACACAAAGGACAGGGGCAGGAGGGATTATTTTAGCAGAACTATCAGGATGGGAATTGTGCTGTTTGGTGGGTTTGCCTTTGCCCATGAGCATCCAGGGATTGGGTCTGAGGTTTTTCTCTGGAGACTGAATTTAGGGAAGCAGGACATGGGAACAGACGAGGATCTGCTCAATAAATTGTAAGCACAGAGCAAAAAGTGAAGTTTGTGGTGTTCTGCTGCATGGGGAAAGGCTGGATATGGCCGTGGTAAGCCCGGCTCAGCCAGGCCTGGCCTGCTGCTGGGAAGTCAGGGGCAAGATCAAGGATAAAAGACATCTCTGGACATCCCATCCCCATAAAGGACATCCCTGGATATCCCATCCCCATAAAGAACATCCCTGGATATCCCATCCCCATAAAGAACATCCCATGCCAATAAAGGATGTCCCTGGGTATCACACCCCAATAAAGGACATCCCATCCCCATAAAGGACATCTCTGGATATCCCATCTCAGTGAAGAACATTCCTGGATACCCCATCCTAACAAAGGATATCCCTGGACATCCCATCTCCATAAAGGACATCCCTGGACATCCCATCCCCCCCACAAAGGACATTCCTGGACATCCCACCCCACAAAGGACATTCCTGGATATCCCACCCCACAAAGGACATTCCTGGATATTCCATCTCCATAAAGGACATTCCTGGATATCCCACCCCACAAAGGACATCCCTGGACATCCCATCCCCCCCATAAAGAACATCCCTGGATATCCCACCCCACAAAGGACATTCCTGGATATTCCATCTCCATAAAGGATATTCCTGGATATCCCCCCCACAAAGGACATTCCTGGATATCCCACCCCACAAAGGACATCCCCAGGGGTTTAGCACAGCAGGCATTAGAACGACACAAACTCCTGGCTGGGAGGGCTCTCAGGTCTTGGCTTTGCCAGGGAAAGGCTCATCCAGGCTGCTCCTTCCCAAGGGATGCTCACCCCATCCATCCTGCACAACTCCAGGGATGCTGCTTTCCCCCATTCCCAGGAAATTCATCCCAGTATTTCACCAGCCCCAGGACAGAAGAGTTTTTCCCAATGTCCAACCAAACCTCCCTTGTTAGGAATGAATCCAGGAACGAATCCTGGTTAATCCAAAATCCTCATTTGTCAGGATGGCCACAGGGACTGCAAAAGGCAGTCCCAGGAGCAGGAGCTGTGTGCTGCAGCTTTTCCTGCAGCTCTGAGCACAGCAGGGATTGAATCCCGAGGCACTCCTGGAGGAGCTGAGGTGAGGGACGGGGTAACTCCTTCCTTTTGCTGCTCTCACTGGGGCACAGCTCAGAGCAGTATTGGATTTGCTGGGAAATGTCCCAACAAAAGCAGGAATGATGAATCTGACTCCATGTTCTCAGAAGGCTCATTTATTATTTTATGATCTATATTATATTAAAGAATACTATATCTACCATACTAAAGAATACAGAAAGGATACTTACAGAAGGCTAAAAATATAATAATGAAAACTCCTGACTCTTTGCAGAGTCCTGACACAGCTTGGCCCTGATTGGCCAAAGAGTGAAAACAACTCCCAGCAGAATGCAATGGAACAATCACCTGTGGGTAAACAATCCCCAAACACATTCCACATGAGCACAACACAGGAGAAGCAAATGAGATAAGAATTGTTTTCCTTTATCTCTGAGGCTTCTCAGCCTCCCAGGAGGAAAATCCTGGACAAAGGGATTTTTCAGAGCATGTGAATGCCACAGAGCAGGGCGAGGAAAAGGTCTGGCAACTCCAGGAGGATCCAGGTGCACAGAAAGGTGAAATGGAGACAGCCACAATAAGCAGCAGATTTTGGGACTCAGAAATGAAGAAATGTCCTTTTTTCTATCAAGGAAAATCACAGAAATTGCCCTCGAGCAGCTCCTGCCCTCAGGCATGAAAAGAGAGGAATTGTTTTCCTCTCCTGCACCTTTCCTGGGACTCTGAACAGCTGAAATCCCAAATCTGTGACTGAGTTATTCTCTCTTCATGTTTCTCATTTGCTTGCCAAGCTTTGGGATACAAAGGGAAATCCAGGAATACAAAATGCTCCAAAATCCCACAAAACACCCAGCAAATGGATAAACACAAACGGGCTCTCCCTTCCAGCAGGACTGGGGTCTCCATTAGCTCCTCAATGCCAGGGCCAATCCCATTATTGCCATTGCCAGAAAGCAGCACAGCCATTCCCTGCCCCATTGTATTTTCTGTGTTTTCTCCCGGCTTCACTAATTCAGTTTGGTGCTTGTGAAAAAAGGGAATCAAAGATGTTCGTGGAGTAAATCAGGATAAAGGAGTGATTTACAAAAATTGTTCCCTTCTGAAATCCTGAGCTGGGTTTTGTGGGACCCAGAGAGCAATTCCTGCAAACGGATGTGACATTCCAACCATGGGAATGACCTGGAATTCAGATATCCCATCAATTCCAGAGGAACTGTAAAGCATCTCAGAGCAGCCTGAGTTACAGCACAGCCACCTCCACCAGTGAATTCCACATCCAGCTCATTGCTGTTATTTTTTTCCACATAAATAGATCCTGAAGAGGAATTAATGTGTCCTGGGGACTGCTGACAGCTCTGGCTCAGGAGGAGGAGAGCAGGGAAAGGAATGGGGGGCTCTTTTTAACAGGCAGCAAAGCAAAGGAGGCCTGAGTGAGCTGGGATCCTTTGGGATGGGGTTCAGGCATGGGATGGGCTCTGTGGGGACCCAACTCCAATGCCTGCTCCCTCAAGGGGTGAGGTGGCAGCTCCTGTGACCACCCAGCCCCAAAGCCGTGGCACTCCTGCTGGTTTTGGGGTGCAGCATTTCCCTTCTTCAGTGCTCCAAACCCCAAATGCCCCCAGGCTGCCAGGCAGGTCCAGCCTGGCCGTGGCTGAGCAGGAGGTGACCCTGGGCAGGTCCAGCCCAGCCCAGACTGCCCAGCTCCCACACAGGGTTTGGGAGTAGGGGATGCCCTGCCCTGCCCTGCCCTGGCCCGTCCCAACCTCCTCTCCCCTCCCCTCCCTGCCCTGTTCCACCCCTGCCCTCCCCCCAGTGAGAGCTCCATTACTTTCACTTGGATTTGCACCAAGATGAGTGGCTGCTAAGACCACTGGATTACTGTTATCCTTTGGCAGTAAGGAGACTGAGGTTTTATACTCAGATACAAGAGTTAGCTGTTCTCGTTGGTTTTACCTCTCCTCGGCAGGTAAGAAGGGTTTAACTTGTGTTTTTAGTCACGGTCTAATGTTTTGGTTGAAACTATACATGCATCTGGGGATACTGGAGATTAGTTCGGGTTTGAGGATTAGAAGCATTATGGGAATTATATGTCCTGCCCTGTCCAGCCCTGTTCTGTCCTGCCCTGCCCCACCCCTCCAAGCCTCTTTCTGCCCTGCCTCCCCCTGCCCTGCCCCGCCCTACCCCGCCCTACCCCACCCTGCCCCACCCCTTCCAGTCCCACCCTGCCCCACCCATCCCTGCCCTGCCCATTCCTGCCCAGCCCCATCAGGGCTGGCAGAGCCCCGGCAGCAGCCCCAGCTCCAATCCCACCCCTGTCCAGCAGCAGCACCAGGGTCGGTGCTGTCCCCATTGTCCCCTGCAGGCCCAGCCCCGAGTGTCACTGCAATCCTGGAGCCAGCCTGGCTGGGCAGGGACTGGGGGAACTGGGATGGGCTCCTGGAGCCTCTCTGCAAGGTGGGAATGGGCACCTGTTGGGGAAGATGGAACAGGAAAGCCTTATAAATATGATTGCCAGCCAAAAGATTTTGAGAATATGGAAACTATCAGCGAGATTGAAATGAAAGCAAGCTTTGAGATCCCTCAGTTACTGAACAACTGGAAAACAATGGTGTGGCCAGCTGAAGGTGATCCCCTTTTGATGGAACAACACCCTCTGCTTGCAGACAGGCCCAAGGGTCAGAGCAGACCCTGCCAGCTTGGCAGAAGGGGCCCAAAGAGGAGTTTTTAGGGTTTAAAATGGAACACAGTATGGTAATGGAATGATTTTTACAGGCTGTATGGAAATGCTGTAGGATTTGTATCTTGTACTGGATTGGTTAGTGAGAATTGGAATATTCAAGACAGAAGAAGATTTATGGTATTGGAACAGGAACCTCGCTCTCTTGCCTCTCTCACCCTCTCATCCTCTCTCCCCCTCTCTTCTCTCAGTCCTGCTCTGAGCTGTGGCTGGCAGCTCCCAGCAGGTTCCTGCACCCAGGCCCTTTGCAATAAACCCCAAGTTCCACAGCCTGGCTGCAGAGATCTCTCATCTCCGTCCATCCCCACTGTGCTACCCCCCAACACTCCTGCAGGCACTCCCAGGCTGCCCTGGCCCAGAGAAATCCGTGGAATTCCATGCAAACATCTCCCACAGCTCTGGGAGTCCCCCAAAGTTCTGCTCCAAGCCTTGGCCATGCCTCCCCCAGAGCTGGTAGGAAAGGGCAGAGGCACAAAAGAAAAGGCAAAACACAATTCCTGTCCTTTGGGAGCCTCAGTCTTTTGGAATTCGTTTTCCTTTCACATCAGAATGAACAGAGAAATTCAGAAATCCTTCCCCAAGCGGAAATTTCATTTTGGAAATGTCAGAACCCTCGCCTGGAAATGTTTCATTCTCCAACACTGAAGCAGGAGGATTTGAAAAAGCAAATGTAATCTATAAATATGAGGATACTCCTAAAATATGGATCCTATTCCATATTATTGAAATTCCTATTACACCTCACTGTGTTCCATTAAAACAACGGCAAAAATCCTGAGTTAAATCCAACAAAAGCTGGAATTTAGGTGCCCCATTTTGAGCAGAGATTATTTCCACTTCCAAGGGGGACTCTTCCCTCATTAGAGCTTCCCATTTTGGAAAAAGAAGAGGTTTTTTTTCCCCAAAATCCAGTACAGGTTGTAGCAATAGCTCCAATTCCTCTCAATGCTCCCAGCCTCAGGAATGTTCACCCAGGGTGGGAGGGTTGGTGATTTAGGTGGGGGTGAAGAGAAGCAGGAGAGGAGCAGAGAGGTTTCAGCCTCTCCTATATTCAGTAATTCCCTTTTAGACTCTGCTGGGAGAGCCTCCATGGACCCCACACCCTCCTGGATGAGACCTTCCCCAAACCCAGGAGCCCAAGGGTTGTTGTTAAAGGGGACACCTTAAAATTAATTATAAAATTAACAATAAAGGGACACATTAAAGGGACAATCTCTGCCTGGGAAGGGCCCAGGCTGAGGGTTCTGAGCTACTGAGGGAGGAATTTGCTCCCCTTGGAAAGGTCAGGCTGGACTCTGGGGCTTGGAGCACTCTGGAGCAGTGGGAGGTGCCCCTGTCATGGCCCTGAGTGGGCTTTAGGGTCCTTCCAACCCCATCCATTCTGTGATTCCATGAAAGATTTCCTGGAGCTGGCTGAGAAATGTTCCAGCTGGGTGGGATAATCCAGCAGGACCCCCCTGCAGCAGCTCAGCAGAGCCCAGGCTGGGAAAGGTCAGCCAGGGATCCAACAGCCACTGCCAGTGCAGGCAGGGAGGGACAGTGAGCCTGATCTCCCGATTCAGCTGCCAGATCCCACAGGATCCCAGAGCCCCTGGTGCTTCCCACAGGATCCCAGAGCCCCTGGTGCTTCCCACAGGATCCCAGTGCCCCTGCTGCTTCCCACAGGATCCCAGTTCCTTCCCTCAGGATCCCAGAGCCCCTGGTGCTTCCCACAGGATCCCAGAGCCCCTGGTGCTTCCCACAGGTTCCCAGAGCCCCTGGTGCTTCCCACAGGATCCCAGAGCCCCTGGTGCTTCCCAGTGCCCCTGCTGCTTCTCACCCCCCTGCTCCTTCCCACAGGATCCCAGTTCCTTCCCACAGGATCCCAGTTCCCCTGCTCCTTCCCAGGCTGTGGGGACTCTGCCTGAGGGAAGGGAAATCCCATAATGATGTTTCAGAGCCTCGCTCAGCCTCGCTGCTGCTCCAGCCCAGAGAGGCATTTCCATCTTTTCCAAAGCAGTTTTTGGGCCGTGTTTATGTGGAGAACACAGAAACAATTGAAGTGTAACGGCCTGAGTGTTCCTGAGCTCATTTCTGCTTGCTCGGCCCGTGTCTTTGTGTGTTCAGGCCACTAAATCACCCCTGGGCTCCCCTCCCTCCTCAGCAGCGGCCCTTTATGGCAGCCCCGGGCTCTGGATGGGAGATTAACTTTTACAGTGATGCCTCAACCCAATTCTGGCTGACTGCTGGGTGTGCTGCAGAATTCCAGCTCCACAGGAAAAACTGCATCCCAGGGAAAGCTGACAGGGCTGGGGAATGTCCCAGAGCAGCCCCAGGGGATGTCACACACCATCCCCAGGGAATGTCACACACCAGCCCCATGGAATGTCACACACCATCCCCAGGGAATGTCACACACTAGCCCCAGGGAATGTCACACACCAGCCCCAGGGAATGTCCCAGAGCAGCCCCATGGAATGTCACACACCAGCCCCATGGAATGTCACACACCAGCCCCAGGGAATGTAACACACCAGCCCCAGGGAATGTCACACACCAGCCCCAGGGAATGTCCCAGAGCAGCTCCAGGGAATGTCACACACCTGCCCCAGGGAATGTCACACACCAGCCCCAGGGAATGTCCCAGAGCAGCCCCAGGGAATGTCCCAGAGCAGCCCCAGCTCCCTGAGGATCAAAGGTGTCCAGCAGCACCTCGGTTTGGAGCAGGAATTTGGGAAAGGGGGAACAGGGAAGTGCTCAGAACTCCTTTAATCCATGTTTAATAATTTCACTGCCAGGGATTCCCCCTTGGCACCTCCTGACTGGGATGTGTGCTGTAATAAATTAGGCACAGGCTGGAAATGAAGGCTGTGGCACCAGGAATTTTTCAGGGAATTTTCCTTTTGTTGTTTTTGTCTGCACCAAACAGTTCCAGCTTGTGACCCCAGTAAGAGGCAGAGCTGAAGCCCTGCTTGGCTCAAAATTTCTTTCAATAAAAATGTTGCCACAGTCCAGGTATTTAAGATTTTAAAACAAAATCTTATCTGGGCACTAAATCAGGGTATCACTGGTCAAAAAATAGAGTTTATTTAGATTAAGAAATAAAAATGTGTGGTATTCACATGCCTTCTGAACAGAGAGAAGCTGTGAGAGAAGCAGAGAAAAGAATGATCGAAACAATTCTTACATCATTTGCTGCTCCTGGTGTTTGCACATGAGGAATGTGTTGAGAAGGTTGTTTACCTGAAGGAATTTGGTAATTAGATTCTGGCAGAGATTGTTTATGTTAATTAACTATCAGGTCCAAACTGTGTAGACTGTCAGTCTAGAGACAGCCATGAGTTAGTAGTTAGTTAGTGATAGTTGTTGTTAGTGGAATATTCTGTGCTATAGTATGATATAGTGTAATAAAGCAATTAATTAATGAGTGATAGTTCTTGTTAGTGGAATAGTCTGTGATATAGCTATAATATAATATAGTATAATAAAGTAATTAATTAAAATTCTGATATCAAGAAGTTCTGCACATCATTCTTCCCAGACATCAGGCATGGTAGCACCGACAGAAATGAAGAGGCTGAAAGCAAAGCCAAGTGCAGCCTTTGGATGGATCCCTGCCTGGATCCCCCCAGGAGCAGGAATTGTGCAGCCTTTGGATGGATCCCTGCCTGGATCCCCCCAGGAGCAGGAATTGTGCTGGCTTTGGATCAATCTCTGCCCGGATCCCCCCAGGAGCAGGAATTGTGCAGCCTTTGGATGGATCCCAGCCCGGATCCCCCCAGGAGCAGGAATTGTGCAGCCTTTGAATGGATCCCTGCCTGGATCCCCCCAGGAGCAGGAATTGTGCAGCCTTTGGATCAATCCCTGCCTGGATCCCCCCAGGAGCAGGAATTGTGCAGCCTTTGGATGGATCCCAGCCCGGATTCCCCCAGGAGCAGGAATTGTGCTGGCTTTGGATCAATCCCTGCCTGGATTCCCCCAGGAGCAGGAATTGTGCAGCCTTTGGATGGATCCCTGCCTGGATTCCCCCAGGAGCAGGAATTGTGCAGCCTTTGAATGGATCCCTGCCTGGATTCCCCCAGGAGCAGGAATTGTGCTGGCTTTGGATGGATCCCTGCCTGGATTCCCCCAGGAGCAGGAATTGTGCTGGGTGTGTTGAATCCCAGCAGTTCTGCCCCAGCTCCCTGTGCAGAGCTGTCCTGGTGCAGAGCTCAGCTCCTCCCTGAGCTCAGTCCCCAGGCCCTGCAGGGAGCATCAGGAGAGCCTCAGGAGCCTGAGCAATGGGGTCAGTTAAACACAGATCCTCGTGGCCCCCTGTTAACCTCCTCACAACCAGGGATTGCTCCCTGATCCCTTTTCCCTGTTCCCCCTTGTGAAAAAGGCCAATCACTTGTTTTTAAAATTTTAAAAGTTTAATAGTAATAAAATGGTTATAAAAATAGTGATAGAATTAAAGTAATAAAAATTTGGACAATTGGGATTTGGACAATATGAGACAATAAAAACAAAGAGTTATGGACAGGCTGGGTACCTCTTTCTGGGCAAAATAAGCCCAAAAAAGGACCCACGTTAACAGAGGATTAACCCTTAAAAGCAACAGCCTGTTGCATATTCATACACCTTATACATGATGCATAAATTCCATTCAAACACAGGATTCTGTCTGGGCAGTGTCAGCTTCTTCCTCTGAATCCTGGCGGCATTTTCAGGGAAGAACTCGATAAAAGAGCAATAAATTCTCTTTCTCTGAAAGATTCAGGTGTCCTGTGGCTGCTGTCTCACTGCGAGTCCTTTCTCCAAGAAGAATCTTACATAGCATTGTTTCTATTTTAACCTTATGTTATAACCTAAAACTATATTTAACACACTACTTAAAAAAAATAATACAGCATAACTTTCTAACATAACACATATAATATTCATTTTAATACTCCTGAAAAGCCAATCATAAAATCCGCATTTTTCACACCCCTCATTCCTGCAGCTCATCCCCCCTGCCCACAGCTCCTCACCAGGAGCTCCTCCAGCCGCCCTGGGCACTGAGGAGCACTGGGGAAATCCATTTATCCCAGTGAGACACTGTGGGGCATCCACAGCGCTTCAGTAGCACCAGGGGTTTGGGGGGAGGAGGAGTCTCGGGTCTTCCAGCTAGTCAGAGTGACTTGAAGAAATGTTAGAAAGTATTTTTTCTTAGCTTGGCGCTTGAAGAAGGAGTCAGAGCTCTTCAGTTCTCGTTCTCAAGGTTGTTTATTGTATCTTATCTATAAAATCATTTCTCTTGTCTTGCTGAGGTCAGCTCAGCAGGCCAGTCCAGGCACTCTGCCTGCCCCGGGGCAGTGTTATGTCTTTATACTAAAAATTACATATACAATGTTTACAATTAATTTCTAATATCTATCGCCTATGTTAGACAGTGAACTTCTACTCTAAACCAATCTAAAAGTGCCACCATCACAGCAGAACATGGAGGCCAAGAAGAACAAGAAGAAGAAAGGCTGGACATGCCCAGATCTCTCTATCTTGCTTCTTGAATCTGTATTCTAAAAAACTCTAAAATCTACTTTTTTACTTCGTGATAAATTCACTGTTATTCTACTTAACTCACAGGGCTTCTGTTCCAAGGTTGTTGGACACAACCCCTGTGAGAGCTGGAGGAAAACTCAGGAGGAGAGGGACGCTGAAATCAGGCAGAGAGAAAGTCCCTGACACAGTTTTGGGTATGGAAAAGGATTCCCTCGGGTGCTGTCCTGGTCACCAGGGCAGAGATCAGTGCCCAGGGGCTCTGGGACAGAGGAAGGGAGGTGGATTCAGTGTCTGCTCCAGATCCTGCTTGGTCCTGGATGCTGCAGATCCTGAGGGCTTGCAGATCTTCATCTAAGGTTGGTAACTCTCTGTGGGTCATAATCAAAACCACAGGGGCATCTTGGGCTGTGTGCCAGGGTCTCTGAGCTCCCTGGCAGGGTCTGGGCATGTCCTGGGTTCTGACAGAGGAGGGGCCTTGCCTTCCTCCAGAAGGGGCTGGTTCTGCCTCTGGTGACTCCACAAGGTACAGGGGACCTGAGGGAAATGTCCTGCCAAGTTCAACTCCAGCTTGGGAATGACCAGAGAGTACCAGGGAATTACTCAGGACTGTTGGGAGGGGGGAGCCTTAGGGGGAGCTGGAGAAGGCAGAGAGGGCCCAGCTTTCCTTTACAGGGGCTGCAAAATCCCTGCAGCTGCAAGTGCAGCTCAAACCAGGCCAGTTACTGAATCTCTCCCAAAATCCTTCATTGGGAAGGCATCAGGAGGAGCTGCTGGAGCAGCAACCCCTTCTCTGCCCCCAGCCTGGCACAGGAGGATGGCACTGCCATTCCCAGGCTGCTCCAAGAGCAGGAGGAGCTGCCTGGGGATTTGTCCATCCCTCCCAGAGCTGGTCATTAATGACCCCTGCTCCTGCTCCTTTTCTCCTCCTGGCTGCCCTCAGGATCTGCAGCATCCAGGACCAAGCAGGATCTGGAGCAGACACTGAATCCACCTCCTTTCCTCTGTCCCAGAGCCCTTGGGCACTGATCTCTGCCCTGGTGACCAGGACAGCACCCAAAGGAATCCTTACCCAAAACTGTGTCAGGGACTTTCTCTCTGCCTGATTTCAGTGTCCCTTTCTGCTGAGTTTTTCCTCCAGCTCTCACAGGGGTTGTGTCCAACAACCTTGGAACAGAAGCCCTGAGAGGAACCCCTGAGAGAGCTGGGGGTGCTCAGCCTGGGGAAAAGGAGCCTCAGGGCTGCCCCCATCACTCTGCAGCTCCTGAAAGGTGCCTGTGCTCAGCTGGGGCTGGGCTCTGTCTCCAGCAGCACTGACACAACCAGAGCACACAGCCTCCAGCTGCACCAAGGGAAATACAGGTTGGATAGCAGGAAAAAGTTTTTTACAGAAAGGGTGATGAAGTTCTGGAATGGCTGCCCAGGTGCAGTCCCCATCCCTGGGTGTGTTTCACAAAGCCTGGATGTGGCACTGGGTGCCAGGGTTTAGCTGAGGTGCTGGGGCTGGGTTGGACTCAGTGATCTTGGAGGTCTCTTCCAACCCAGTGATTCTGGGCATTCTGTGATTTCACAACCATGAGGAAATTCCCTATAATGAGGTGACATCCTTGTCCTTGTGAGCAGGGAGGGGACAAGGGACCTGCTGGAGCTGTGTCAGGGGGATTTGGGATGGATCTCAGGGAAAGGTTCATCCCCAGAGGCTCCCCAGGGAATGGTCCCAGAGCTCCAGGAGGGTTTGGACAGCACTGCCAGGGGTGCCCAGGGTGTCTGGGCAGGAACAGGGGCTGGACTGGGTGATCCTGGGGTCCCTTCCAGCTCAGGATGCTCCCTGACTGCCCAGCAGCCACTCCCAGCCTTTCCCACCCCCATCCCCAGGGAAGCTGAAGTGGTTTCTCAGGAGCAGCTGCAAACCTGGGGGAGTTTCTACTCAGGGATAAATTTAAAAAGTGCTGCTGGTTCCAGTCCAATTTGGATGAAAATCAACAAGCAAAAGGGGAAAAAAAAGGAAAAAAAAAAAAAGAGGAATTTCTTACAAATTTCCTTTTGGCCACCTCCAACTCCTCAGGGCTGGGATGAGTTTGGGGGTGCTGCTTTTCACTTTCTGCTGGAGGACAATCCTTGAAGGTGAGAGAAATGTGCATGGAGAGGATCTGACCCCTTTGCTGTCCTGTGTGTGATTTGTCCCCTCAGGACCCTGCCTGGGTGGGTGCTCAGCAATCCCTGAGGCTGCTGGGCTTTCCTGGGCACAGCCGAGGGCTGGTCCTGGCCCTGGCCCTGTCCCCATCCCTGTCCCTGTCCCTTCCCTGGGGCCCAAGGGCCAGGTGGGAGCTCTGGGGGGACTCTGGCAGCTTCCAGAGCCTGGATGGGAAGAGCCCTGAGGCCATGGAGAGGCCAGGTGGTGTGTTTGTCCCCAAGGGAGAACTGGCTGTCCCCAGGGAGCACTGGCTGTCCCCAGGCAGCACTGGCTGTCCCCAAGGCAGCACTGGCTGTCCCCAGAGAGCACTGGCTGTCCCCAGAGCAGCACTGGCTGTCCCCAGAGCAGCACTGGCTGTCCCCAAGGCAGCACTGGCTGTCCCTAAGGCAGCACTGGCTGTCCCCAAGGCAGCACTGGCTGTCCCCAGGGAGCACTGGCTGTCCCCAAGGAAGCACTGACTGTCCCCAGAGCAGCACTGGCTGTCCCCAGAGAGCACTGGCTGTCCCCAGAGCAGCACTGGCTGTCCCCAAGGCAGCACTGGCTGTCCCCAGAGAGCACTGGCTGTCCCCAGGGCAGCACTGACTGTCCCCAGAGCAGCACTGGCTGTCCCCAGAGAGCACTGGCTGTCCCCAGAGCAGCACTGGCTGTCCCTAAGGCAGCACTGGCTGTCCCCAGGGCAGCACTGGCTGTCCCCAGAGAGCACTGGCTGTCCCTAAGGAACCACTGGCTGTCCCCAGGGAGCACTGGCTGTCCCTAAGGAACCACTGGCTGTCCCCAGAGAGCACTGACTGTCCCCAGAGCAGCACTGGCTGTCCCCAGGGCAGCACTGGCTGTCCCCAAGGAAGCACTGGCTGTCCCCAGGGAGCACTGGCTGTCCCCAGGGCAGCACTGGCTGTCCCCAGGGCAGCACTGGCTGTCCCCAAGGAAGCACTGGCTGTCCCCAGAGAGCACTGGCTGTCCCCAGGGAGCACTGGCTGTCCCCAGGGAGCTGTGGCTGTCCCTAAGGCAGCACTGGCTGTCCCTAAGGAACCACTGGCTGTCCCCAGGGAGCACTGGCTGTCCCCAAGGGCTCCTAGGGTAGGGAAGTCACCCCCAGGACACAGCTGGGCAGGTTTGGGAGCTCCAAGCCCTGGGATTTGCTGTTTCCCAGGAGCTGGGAGGGGCAGGGAGGCCAGAGCTGGGGGAGGTGGTCCCTGTGTGCTCACCAGGACACACAGAGGGGATCTGATGGATGACAGAGCAGGGAATTAATTTCAAGCTCTGTTGAGAACAGGGAGGGAAAGGAAGGAGGGGATCGATTCCTGCCAAAGGAATAAAATCCAGCAGCAGGAACATCTCATTTCCTGGGTGCTCAGGGGGCTCAGGAGGCTCCTGAGGTCGATCCAGAGGCTCCCTGGGTGAGATGAATGGCTGGGAACAGCTGGGAAAAATGGGAGTTTGTATAGAAAACAAGGGTGTAGAGTAGGGGTGAGCTGAGAGTGGGATCAGGCCGTGGGCTGGGAGGGATTCAGGGGGAGCCAGGGCAGTCAGAGCCCAGGGCTATGGAGAGCCTGGGGCTGGGAAGGCTTTCCTGGGAGATGGGAAGGGTCAGAGAGCAGTTTCTGCACTTGGAGCTGCCTATGGCCCACGTTTCCATCTTGGAAAGAAGTTTTTCCCTCAGTATCCAAATGAAAATGAACACCAGAAAGCAAAATGAATATTTGGTTTAGGGAGTCTTGAACTCCCCAAGAAATTCATCAACATCAATAAAGGCATTGTGGAGCAGGTGGAAATTGTATTTACACTCCATTTGCAGCAGAAGAAAAGGATTCTGAGCATTCCCTGGGAGGTTTGGTCCTTGGGGAGGGGAGGAGGCTGCAAACAAGGATTCACCTGGGGGCTCTGCACAGTGCAGTGCAGGTGACAGTGCTGTGGGGGTGACAGTGCAGGTGACAGTGCTGTGGGGGTGACAGTGCTGTGCAGGTGACAGTGTTTTAGGGGTGACAGTGCTGTAGGGATGACAGTGCAGGTGACAGTGCAGGTGACAGTGCTGTGGGGGTGACAGTGCAGGTGACAGTGCTGTACAGGTGACAGTGCTGTAGGGGTGACAGTGCTGTGCAGGTGACAGTGTTTTAGGGGTGACAGTGCAGGTGACAGTGCAGGTGACAGCGCAGGTGACAGTGTTTTAGGGGTGACAGTGCTGTAGGGGTGACAGTGCTGTGTTTTAGGGGTGACAGTGTTTTAGGGGTGACAGTGCTGTGCAGGTGACAGTGTTTTAGGGGTGACAGTGTTTTAGGGGTGACAGTGCAGGTGACAGTGTTTTAGGGGTGACAGTGTTTTAGGGGTGACAGTGCAGGTGACAGTGCAGGTGACAGTGTTTTAGGGGTGACAGTGTTTTAGGGGTGACAGTGCAGGTGACAGTGCAGGTGACAGTGTTTTAGGGGTGACAGTGCTGTGCAGGTGACAGTGTTTTAGGGGTGACAGTGTTTTAGGGGTGACAGTGCAGGTGACAGTGCAGGTGACAGTGTTTTAGGGGTGACAGTGTTTTAGGGGTGACAGTGCTGTAGGGGTGACAGTGCTGTGCAGGTGACAGTGTTTTAGGGGTGACAGTGCAGGTGACAGTGCAGGTGACAGTGCAGGTGACAGTGTTTTAGGGGTGACAGTGCTGTAGGGGTGACAGTGCTGTGCATGTGACAGCCACACCGAGGTCACTGCCCAGTCCCCAGGGTCTGCCACCCTGCCCAGGCCCAGCAGTGACAAATGGGAGCACACAGGACCTGAGGGAGGTCATTCCTGGGCCATGCTCTGCAAATCTGGTTTGCCACGGCTTTTGAGTCTGGCTCTGCAATCTCTCTTTATCTCTTCAGGTTAAAAATTCATTCCATTCTCCCCATCTCTGAAACAAAACCTGCCAGACAAAAGTGAACCACTCAGGCCATTATTTCCCCGTGCATTCAGCACAGAAAGGACATTTATTATGTAGGAAGCAGGGGAGAATTGTCTGCCACTGCTCAAAAATATCTCCTCCATTTCAAACATGACTTTATTGTTTCTTTTCTTGTTGTTTCTTTCTTTTTCCCCCCCTAATGCAAGCGAATCCTGCAGGCAGCAGCCTGGTCCTGCCCAGGGCAGCTCCATCTGAGCTGTGAGTCAGAGAGCATGGGGCAAAAATAGCCTTGATGATGTAATTAATGAGTATTTTCAGAGCAGGGACAAAGGGCTGCAGATGAAGTCACTGGGCCTGATGGCACTTCCTGGCTGCTGCTTTGCCTAATGCAGCCTTTGGGTTTAATTCAGTGTTCTGTGCTGCTGGAGGTTCAGAATCTCTGCTCTTCCTCCCTTCCCAAAGTGGGGCTGCTCAGCTGCAGGGAGAGAACTCTGAGCAGAGACTTCTGAAATGCTGAGAAGGGTTTGCAGGAGCACAGGAATCATCCTGGAAGGGAAAGGAAGGATTGGAGCAGAGCTGAGGGAGCTGGGCAGGGGCTGAGGCTGGAGCAAAGGAGGCTCAGGGGGCCCCTGTGGCTCTGCACAGCTCCTGCCAGGAGGGGACAGCCGGGGGACAAGGACAGGAGGAGAGAGAGGGAACGGCCTCAGGCTGGGCCAGGGCAGGTTGGATTGGATATTGGGAAAATTCCTGCTGGAAAAGGGTGCCCAGCCCTGGCACAGCTGCCCAGGGAGGTTTGCAGTCCCCATCCCTGCAGGGATTTAAACCCCTGTGGCACTTGGGGACATGGGCAGTGTGGCCCTGGCAGTGCTGGGTATGTTGGCTCCATGATCCTGAAGGTCTTTTCCCACCTGAATGACTCCATGACTCCATGGCTTTAGCAATGTCATTTTTGGGGCTCTGGTGGCTCAGACAAAGTTCAGATCCCAGGAGCCACCCTGCCCTTTACCAAAGAGCTTCCAACTACCAGCACTTACCTGAAAATACCCCAAAAGTGCCCCTTTCCCTGCTGGATCCTTGATGCTCTGCAAACAGAAAAGCTCTTCCCTCCTCCCTGAGCCAGGCCCAGCCACAGCAGAGAATTCCCAACCAGCCCCAGACAGCTGATTGGGAATCTGGGAAGTTTCTCTGGGAACAAATGTCCAGATTGCTGTGACTGACCCTGAGAAGCTGCTCTGGGGAGACTTTGCTGAGGGAGGCAAATAAACCCATTTAGGGCTGACAGGGGAGCTTTTCATCCATTGCAAAGCCTCCTGCAGGGGAAATTTTCTGGTGCCAATCCCTACAAAGAGTTCTGCAATTGTTCCAGGTGGGGCAAAGCACTTTTCATGTCTAAAAGGAACCAGTTTGATCCTCTCACTGCCTCACTCAGCATTTTGGGGGATTCTCTGGAAGACTTTGCAGTGCAGGCTGGAAAACCCCAGAGGGCTGGAGAGGCTCCTGTCCTGTGCCTCAAACCTGGCAGCAGCAGCCAAATCAGCAGCAGGACTTTGATGGGCACAGGGGGAACTTGCACTGCACAGTTCTGGTGTTTGGAGTGGATTTTAGGGAATCTCTTGAGTTCCATGTGGTTCCTTCCCTCAGGACATCCCAAGCCAGCCCCTCCCTGGCCCCTGGACTGTACCTCAGTGTCTTGGTTTGGAAAGCCAGGTGTCTGCTAAGGAAGGCAGAACAGGCCAGATTCCTCCCCTGAAATGGAGAATGTAAACCCTCCCCACCCTTCCAAATTGGTGTAAATTTTAAATTAAGGGGCTCTCAGGCACAAATATGGGAGCAGGAAATAACAGTTCTTTAATAGGGAAGAAAAAATAAAAGGATAAAATAAACAATGCAGTACATGAGAACAACACTGACAGAGTCAGAACCCAACCTGACACCCTGTGGGTCAGGGTGTTAGTAACAATCTTTTTGGAAATGTGGCTCAGCCCTCATCTGGAACACTCAGTCCTTCCCCCTCTGCAGGTGATGCCTTTCTTTTCCAAGTTAACTTCTTGAGTTTCCATAATGTCCTGGATTTTTTCCTAATTAAAATGATCCCACAGGACTGGCTCACGTGGAAGGCCCTGATGTGAAATCTTAGGTCACTTCCAATACAGGAGAGCATTCTGTGGGAGCAGAGAGCTCCAGAGCTGCTGAGCAGTGCCCAGGAAGGGGAGCAGGGCCTCCCTCAGCTCCAGCTGAGCCCAGAGGCACCCAGAGGGGGGGAGCTGCAGTGATTTCACAGGGTCATGGAATGGGTTGGGTTGGAAAGGACCTTAAAAATCACCCAGTGCCCCCCCTGCCATGGCAGGGACACCTGCACTGTCCCAGGCTGCTCCCAGCCCCAATGCCCAACCTGGCCTTGGGCACTGCCAGGGATCCAGGGGCAGCCCCAGCTGCTCTGGGCACCCTGTGCCAGGGCCTGCCCACCCTCCCAGGGAACAATTCCCAATTCCCAATCTCCCATCCAGCCCTGCCCTCTGGCACTGGGAGCCATTCCCTGTGCCCTGTCCCTCCATCCCCTGGAAATCCTCTCTCTCCAGGTTTCCTATGGCTCCCTCAGGCCCTGCAAGGCCACAGTGGGGTCACCCCTGGTCCCCTCTCCAGGTGAGCACCCCCAGCTCTCCCAGCAGAGCTGCTCCATTCCCGGGATCACCCTGGAGCCTCCCTGGGCTCTGCAGCAGCCCCAGGTCCCTGCTGTGCTGGGCTCTGCAGGTGGGGTCTCACCTGTGTGGCAGAGGGGACAGTCCCTGCCAGGGCTATGGCTGAGGCAGCCCAGGGGCTGCAGAGACCCTCAGCAAAGCTCTCCAGGTTTCCCCTCACTCCATTTTCCCCCGTGGAAGGGCCAGGACAGGGTTTGGACATGCTCTGGGTCTGTCCCCAGCTGCTCCTCAGGCCCAAGGCCACCAGCCAGGGGCCAGCAGCTCCAGGCAGCAGCAGCAGCACATCCATCCCTGGCTGGGACTGCCTGCCCAGCTCCTGCTGCCTTTCCCCAGCCCCTGCTGCCTCCCCAGTTGTAGGAATGACAGGGGTAGGATGGTCAGGACAGAGATGAGAGATCTCTGCAGCCAGGTTGTGGAATTTGGGGTTCATTGCAAAGGGCCTGGGTGCAGGGCCCTGCTGGGAGCTGCCAGCCACAGCTCAGAGCAGGCCCCAAAGAGGAGCCCCAAAGAGAGAGAGACAGAGTGAAGAATAAAAGTAAGAGGGAAAGAGAGCCTGAGGTTCCTGTTCCAATACAATAAATCTTCTTCTGTGTTGAATATTCTGATTCTCAGTAACCAATCTAGTACAAGATACAAATCCTACAGCATTTCCATACAGTCTATAAGAATCATTACATTACCATACTGTGTTCCATTTTAAACCCTAAAAACTCCTCTTTGGGCCCCTTCTGCCAAGCTGGCAGGGTCTGCTCTGACCCTTGGGCCTGTCTGCAAGCAGAGGGTGTTGTTCCATCAAAAGGGGATCACCTTCAGCTGGCCACACCATTGTTTTCCAGTTGTTCAGTAACTGAGGGATCTCAAAGCTTGCTTTCATTTCAATCTCGCTGATGGTTTCCTTATTCTCAAAATCTTTTGCCAGGCAATCATATTGATAAGGCTTTTCTGTTTCATCTTCCCCAACACCTCTCATGTTTTGTGTTGCTGGAATGCCTCCTGAGGTATCAAAAAGTCTTTTTTCCCAGCCCCATGCTCAAGGAAGAAATTGAGATTCCTCAGCTCTGGTTCTCAAGGTTGTTTATTTTCTGTTATCTATTACATTCTTTCTCTGACCTGCTGAGATCTGTCCAGCACGTTGGTTTGAGGCACTCTGACTGCCCTTGGGGCAGTGTTATCTTTTTATAGTAAGAACTACGTGTATTTTATTTACAATAATTTTCCAATACCTATCACCTATGTTAGACAGTCTGTCTCTACTCTAAACCAATCCAAAAGTGCCACCATCACAGCAGAAGAGGCTGAGAAGAAGGAGACAACACAGAACATGCCCAGATTCCTCCATCTTGCCTCTTGAACCCCCATTCTAAATCCCCAAAATTCTACTTTTCCACCCTGTGATAAATTCACTGTCATTCTATTCAAACCCTTGTGGCTTGTAACTCCTCACACAAGGTTGGTAATTGTTTCTATGGGTTAAAATCAAAGGCACAGGTGTCTGTGACTCCATGCCAAGGTCTCTGAGCTTCCTGCCAGGGTCTGGAGCCCTCCAGGGCAGCCAGAGCAATGTCCTGGGTTCTGACAAACACCCAGCTCCTGCTGCCCCTCAGCCAGGTGGGAATGAAGGGTGAACTCCCCCACTGTGCTCCAGAAAAGGTTCCCACACAACCAGGGAGCTCCTGAGCCCAGCTCAGGCAGATCCTCTGCTTTTGTTTTCTATCAAAAAAGGATTTCAATGAATTCCCTCAGCGCCTTTCCAGAGATCTGTAATTGCTGCTGTGGCAACAGCACAGGAGCAGCTCCTTCCTACCTCATGCTTCATTAACTTGCCCCTAACTGGCCAAGTAAACAAAGCCAAATTAGTCCTGGCTTGGGCAGAATTCCTTCAAGGAATCTGGAGAGGACATGGAAAGGACTCAGTGCTTGAGACAGAAGCTACACAATGAGCAGGAAATCCTTCAGGTCAAAAATACTCCTGCACTTACTGAGAATAATCAACAGCTGCTGTCCTGGCGTGCCCAGAAAGATTAACAAACAGTGCCTTCATTTGTATGAGGGCATTTTGCTCTCCTTCCTTCTATTAATGATGATTGGGAGTGAATTAAGTGCTGTGGCTGCTCATTTTTCATCCTTTGTGCTCTCAGCTGCCTCTGAGAATAGAACAGCACAGGGGGAAGATTCCAAATGTGCACACACAGGAGCTGCTGAGGGCTGGAAAGCCTCAAAATCCTGGGAAAGGGGGAAGCAGCAGCAGCATCCTCTGTCCAGGTTCAGTTCCATGTGGTGGCTTCTGGCCAAGCCCCAAACCTGCTTGTGCAAGTAGCTGGTGGGATGATCACTGCCTCAGCCCTTCAGCCACAGCTGGCTCCAGAGGGAAGGGAGTGACAAATTCAAGTGGCCCCAGAGCTCTCTGCTGAACCTCAGGATTGTTCCCGTCCCCTCCAAGGGTCAGAGGCACCCAGAGCCCCCCACTGCAGCTGAATCAGGGGATCTCAGCAGCTCAGGGGCCTTGGGAGGTGGTGGAGCTGCAGTGGAACCAGCTGCTCTGGGCTGAGCTGAATCCCAGCCCAGCCTGCTGACTGCCACCAGCACCTCCCAGCCCTCCCCAGCCCCATCAGAGCCTCCTGCTCCTGTCCTTCCCACTTTTGGAGGACAGAAGGCTGAGAAATGAACAGGGTGCAGGGGCAGGGTGAGGGGCTGGTGCTGACAGCAGGGTCTCTATCTGATAACCATTATCTCTCTGGCCTTGCTGCCTCCCTCAGCCCTTATCCCCAGATGTCCTGGCATGACAAAATCCCACTGCCTGCAGCAGGGCTGGGATCCTGCCCCTGCACTCCATAAAAGCCTCCCTGACAGCTGCTGAGGTTTGCTGGGCAAGGGTTAAAGCAGTGCACAGAATAAAATGTTTACATCTTGGATCAGCAGCTCCTCCCTGGCTGAGTGCACGGCAGGGAATTCAAGGGCAATATTTAGCAGAGGACAAAAAGCATTGGAGGGGCTGGATTTGTCTCCTTGCTCATTGGAAGTCCCCCAGATCCCAGCTCCTGAGTCCTGGGAGCCCCTCAGTGTTCAGGGAGATCAGGCACTGAGCCTGCAGGGCTGTGGATCCAGCTCCCAGCAAACCTCCTCTGGCACTGGGAATTCTCAGCTGCAACTGAGGTTTTTCCTTATTATTGTTTCCTAAACAAGCAGTAAAGGCAATAAAGAAAATCTGAGGGAAATGGGGCTGTTCCCAGCATGTTCCAGCTCTCCTGAACTGGGATCCTGCTTCTCCTGCTGCTGCTCCATCTTCTCCTGCCTGAGCTTGTCAAAAGCTTTCCTGTTCAGTGCCAGGATTTGAGCCAAGGGGGAGGTGGGAAAAGCTCCCCTGGATTTCAGCAGGACATTCAGCAGAGGATGATCCTGGGCTGAGTTCTGCAGGAATTTGTAGCAAAAGGGGTTCTCAGAAAAGGTCTCTGTCCCTCCTGCCAAAAAGGGCAGAAGGGAGCTCAGAATTGGGACTGGAACAGAGGGATGTGACTCCTGAGGATGCCCTGCTGGCTCTCTTGCAGCTCAGGATGTTCCTGCCTCCATGGGATGCAGCTGGAGATGCCCAGGGC
The DNA here is from genome assembly GCA_024362935.1 of Setophaga petechia. Lineage (NCBI taxonomy): Eukaryota > Metazoa > Chordata > Aves > Passeriformes > Parulidae > Setophaga > Setophaga petechia. The sequence continues at coordinate 941,975 of JANCRA010000129.1, forward strand.
ACAGCCTGGACCTGCAGGGATGCAGCCCTGGCCCTTCCCAGCTGCACTTCTGCATTTCTTTGGGGGGCTGGAGTTCCCTGAGCCCCTCAGATCCCAACTCCAGGCAGCCCCAGCCCCACAGGAGCCACCCCGGGGGTGCTGGTGGATCAGTCTGAGCTGGGGCAGCAGGATTTGGGGATTTGTGTTCTTGTGAGCATCATTAAATCCCTCAGATCCTGGCCAGGGGAGCGGGGTGGGGAGAGGGGCTCCTGTTGGGAAAGATGGAACAGGAAAGCCTTATCAATATGATTGCCTGGCAAAAGATTTTGAGAATATGGAAACCATCAGCGAGATTGAAATGAAAGCAAGCTTTGAGATCCCTCAGTTACTGAACAACTGGAAAACAATGGTGTGGCCAGCTGAAGGTGATCCCCTTTTGATGGAACAACACCCTCTGCTTGCAGACAGGCCCAAGGGTCAGAGCAGACCCTGCCAGCTTGGCAGAAGGGGCCCAAAGAGGATTTTTAGGGTTTAAAATGGAACACAGGATGGTAATGGAATGATTCTTATAGGCTGTATGGAAATGATATAGGATTTGTATATTGTACTAGATAGGTTAGTGAGAATGAGAATATCCAACACAGAAGTCTCAGGATCTCTGCTGCTCAGAGTGACCCTGAGATGTGTCAGAAAGTCTCTTTTCCCAGCCTGGTGGTCAAACAAGGAGCCAGAACTCTTCTATTCTTGTTCTCAAGGTTGTTTATTGATTCTTATCTATAAAATTCTTTCTCTGGCCTGCCGAGATCAGTTCAGCAGGTCAGACAGAGGCACTCTGGTGTTATCTTTTTATACTAAAAATTACATCTACATTATTTACAATAACTTCCCAATACCTATCACCTATGTTAGACAGTGAGTTTCTACTCTAAACCAATCTAAAAATGCCAACATCACCCAGAAAATGGAGGCTAGGAAGAAGAAAGAAGAAGGACAGGGCACGTCCAAATTCCTCCATCTTGGGATCCTGAGCCCCCATTCCAAAAATCTCAAAAATCTATTTTCCACCTTGTGACAAACTAACTATTATTCTACTTAAACTCTTTTGACTTGCATATACTCTTCATATAAAGGTTGGTAATTGTTTTTTCATGGGTCAAGATCAAAGGCACAGGGGTCTTGGCCTGTGTGCCAAGGTCTCTGAGCCCCCCAGGTGTGACCATGTTCACAGGGGTCCCAGGATGAGGGAAGAGATGAGAATGTTGATTCCATGTTTCAGAAGGCTGATTTATTATTTTATGATATATATTGCATTAAAACTATACTAAAATAATAGAAAAAAGGATTTCATCAGAAGGCTGGCTAAGAATAGAAAAAGAATGATAACAAAGGTTTCTGTCTGGGACAGAGAGTCTGAGCCAGCTGACTGTGATTGGGCATTAATTAGAAACAACCACATGAGACCAATCCCAGATGCACCTGTTGCATTCCACAGCAGCAGATAACCATTGGTTACATTTTGTTCCTGAGGCCTCTCAGCTTCTCAGGAGAAAAAATCCCAAGGAAAGGATTTTTCATAAAACATGTCTGTGACACTCGGGCAGAGGCTCGAGCCCTCCAGGGCAGCCAGAGGAATTTCCTGGGTTCTGACACAGAAGAAGATTTATTGTATTGGAATGGAAACCTCACTCTCTTACCCTCTTTACTCTTCCTCTCTCTCTCATCCTCTTTACCACATTCTCGCCTTCTCTCAGTCCTGCTCTGAGCTGTGGCTGGCAGCTCCCAGCAGGGCCCTGCACCCAGGCCCTTTGCAATAAACCACAAGTTCCACAGCCTGGCTGCAGAGATCTCTCATCTCTGTCCTGACCATCCTACCCCTGTCACTCCTGCAGGCTGCCCTGCCCATCACTGCCTTATCTCCACACTATCAACACTCAGCTGCACCTTCCCATCAGTTATCCACAAATCCCAGGTGTAGGAGCATCGGGGAGTAGCACGGTTGGGATGGACGGAGATGAGAGATCTCTGCAGCCAGGCTGTGGAACTTGGGGTTTATTGCAAAGGGCCTGGGTGCAGGAACCTGCTGGGAGCTGCCAGCCACAGCTCAGAGCAGGACTGAGAGAAGAGAGGGGGAGAGAGGATGAGAGGGTGAGAGAGGAAGAGGATGGGAGAGTGAGGTTCCCATTCCAATACAATAAATCTTCTTCTGTGTTGAATGTTCCAATTCTCACTGACCAATCCAGTACAAGATACAAATCCTACAGCATTTCCATACAGCCTGTAAGAATCATTACATTACCATACTGGGTTACATTTCAAACCCTAAAAACTCCTCTTTGGGCCCCTTCTGCCAAGCTGGCAGGGTCTGCTCTGACCCTTGGGCCTGTCTGCAGGCAGAGGGTGTTGTTCCACCAAAAGGGGATCACCTTCAGCTGGCCACACCATTGTTTTCCAGTTGTTCAGTAACTGAGGGATCTCAAAGCTTGCTTTCATTTCAATCTCGCTGATGGTTTCCATATTCTCAAAATCTTTTGCCAGGCAATCATATTGATAAGGCTTTCCTGTTTCATCTTTCCCAACACCCAGGCTGGAAGGGGGATTAAACCCCCTGAGCTCCCCAGCACTGCTGCAGCACCAGGGTCTGATGGTCCCGAGCTGCTCAGCACCCCCTGTGTGCTGGGGGAAGGTGGGATGGGAGCAGGAGAGGGGTGGGAGAGGGTTCAAACACCCTCATTTTTCCCAAACCTTCCAGGCAGAGCAAATACACAGAGAAAACAGGCAGGAACAGCTTGGGAAGTGCCCCGGTGAAAGGGCTGCAGATGCCTGTGTTTTTCCAAGCAGGAGGGGGAAAAAAAAATCCAACTAAATATCTGGGAGTTTATTTGGAAAGGCTCTTAAAGCCCCTGGTAAAGCTGAGACTGCTGGGATCTAAAATAAATATTTGGTTGCTGTTTCATTCTCCTTCTGCAAGAAAAGGTGAAAAATATTAAAGATGACCTCGTGCTCCAGCTGTATTGGAGTACTGACTCAAAGGATTCAGAATAAATAAACCCAGAGTGCTGGGAGCAGTTCTTTTCATGGAAAAGAGACACTTCATTGGGGAAAACACCAAATCCCAGAGAGGAAAGGTGTAAAAAACACACCAAAGAGCCCCCAGTGTGATTAATTGTTGTGGTGTTGTGAGGGTTTTCAGGATGAGGTGAGAGATGAGAATTGACTCTAAGTTCTTAGAAGGCTGATATATTAATTATATTAATCATATCATATCATATCTCATATCATATCATATCTCATATAATATCATATCTCATATCATGTTCTTATGTATAATTACATTATATTTATAATTATAATTTATTTACTATAGTATAATATAATATATATTATATTATATATTATGCTATACTAAAACTATACTAAAGAAAGAGAAGGGATACATCAGAAGGCTAAACAAGAATGATAATGAAATCTCATGACTGACTTCTCGGAGTCCAACACAGCTGGACTGGGATTGGCCATTAGTAAAAACAATTCACATGGAACCAATCAAACATTCACCTGATGGTAAATGATCTCCACACCACATTCTCAAGCAATCAGATAATTATTGTTTTCATTCTTTTCTGAGGCTTCTCAGCTTCCCAGGAAAAAAATCCTGGGCAAAGAAGATTTTTCAGAAAATCTCATGGTAACACTGCCCTGCCTCTGTCCACACTGCTGCTCTGGGGCACGGCCCTGGCACTGCCAGGAGGGCACAGCAAACACCAGCTGCCTTTTGCCATCCCCTGCTTTTCCCATCCTTTCCTCTCCTGCCTCCAGCAGCCCCTGACTGGAGGCTCTGGGCCAGGTTTTCAAAGCCTGGTGGAGCTGGAAAGGCTTTGAAAGTCAGGGTTGGAAGGTTGGGAAGGGAGATGTTCCCCCAAAGGATGCAAAGGCATAAAAGGAGCCCCAGACAGACCCAGGGTGGTGCAAATGTCACTGCTTTCATCTCTGGTGCAGCTGCAGGGGCTGTGCCCCATCATGTTCGGGCACAGGGAACAAATCCCTTTTCCAGCCTCTGCCTCCTGCTTTCCATTGCCTCTGCATCCTGGGGCACAGCCCTGGGACAGCTGCTTCTCCTCTCCTGGAAAATGCTCCTAAAAATGGCTGTGGTTCAGCAGGGGTTTCACTGCAAACCTTCCACAGGCTCTGCAGGTCCAGAAAATCCCCAGAACCAGGTCCCAAATCCCCCCCTGCAGAGCCCTGCACTGCAAACCTGATTATCTGAAGTGCAGAGAAATTTATTTCCAGCTGCATCCGGGGATTTCTGTGTGTTTGAAGGCTCGGAGAGAAGAGGGAGAAACATTTCCCCAGAGTTTGGAGCTGATCTCTGCAAAGAATAATCTGATTTTACAGCTGCAGGGCCCAGCACCACCTCATTCCCACTGGGATATGAATTCCTGCCTGCTTCTGGTGCCCCAGAGGCACCCTGGTGCTGTCACTCCGGTGCCAGATCATCTTCTTCTTCCTCTTCTTCTTCTTCCTCTTCTTCTTCCTCTTCTTCTTCTTCTTCCTCTTCTTCCTCTTCTTCTTCCTCTTCTTCTTCTTCCTCTTCCTCTTCTTCTTCTTCCTCTTCTTCTTCCTCTTCTTCTTCCTCTTCTTCTTCTTCCTCTTCCTCTTCTTCTTCTTCTTCCTCTTCTTCTTCTTCTGCTTCTTCTTCTTCTGCTTCTGCTTCTTCTGCTTCTTCTGCTTCTGCTTCTTCTGCTTCTTATTCTGCTTCTTCTTCTGCTTCTGCATCTTCTTCTTCTGCTTCTTCTTCTTCTGCTGCTTCCTCTTCCTCTTCTTCCTCTTCTTCTGCTTCCTCTTCTTCTTCCTCTTCTGCTTCTGCGCCTCCTCCTCCAGTCAGGATCAGCCCCTGGAGCCCTGAGCTGCCCCCCTGAGCCCCATCTCACCCCTGCCCATTCCTGCCCCCAGCACTGCAGAGGTTCCTGCTACCGAGGCAAGGAGCTCTTTCCCCACATCCTGCCCCTCCTTCCAAGCCTGTCCTTTTTAACCCACCCAAATCCCTCCTTTGCCCTTGGGTTTGCACCCTGCTGGCTCTGGGCTCGGTTTTGTTGGGAAGAGGAGCAGCTTCCCCTGCTCCTGCTTGGAGCTGGCTCCAAAGAAACCACTGGAGCTGCAGGAATAGCAAAGTCTGGGCTTCAAGCACTGCCAGTCCCCTCAAAGCCTCCCTGATACATTTTAATGGAATTTTAATTCATTTTATTTTTTAATTTAATTTTTATTGCCATTTTAATGGCAATGAAAGGCAATCAGGCTGAGGGGAGCAGCTCTGACCTGGAGGGACTCAGGGCCACTCTCAGGCCCAGCAGCTGCCAGGGTTTAGTCCAGGCCTGGCTGGGCTGGGCTGGGCTGGGCTGGGCTTGGGGAGGGTTTGTCCCTCACTGGGAGATTTGGCACTAAAGCAGATCTGGGGGTGCCAGTCTGAGCGAGGACTGCCTGGAACTGAGCCTGGCTGATCCCTGTCCCAGGGGCTTTTCCAGGAGTGTCTGTGCAGGGACAGCCCTGCCCGGGCGCTGTGCTGCCCAAATCCCCAAATCCCATCCCAGGTCAGTGGCCCTGGGCTGAGCTGGGGCCTCAGGAATATTTCTCATTTCCCACATCTCCAACCCCCCCAGCCTCCCCACTGCCTGTGCCACCCTTTCCTTGTGCTGGGGATAACAAGGGCAGGGCCAGGAGGGAGCAGGGGGGATCTGAGAATTCCTCCTGCTATGGGAGCCCCCAAATTTCCCCCAACCCCCCCCCTCCCCCACCGTGGGGCTGTGGGCAGAGCAGGGCTCCCAGTGCCTGCTGGCACCTGCACCTCCATCGCCAGGGAAAGGTGGGAATCCATGGTTTATTCCAGGACACCAGGGAAAGGTGGGAATCCATGGTTTATTCCAGGACACCAGGGAAAGGTGGGAATCCATGGTTTGTTCCAGGACACCAGGGAAAGGTGGGAATCCATGGTTTGTTCCAGGACACCAGGGAAAGGTGGGAATCCATGGTTTATTCCAGGACACCAGGGAAAGGTGGGAATCCATCTATTCTGGATTTATTCCAGGAGACCCCTCTTTCCTCAGGGATCTTGCCCTGCTCCTGCAGCCCCCCGGTGTCACTTCACAGCCAGTGCTGGTGTCTCCTGAAGGATTTCTGCAGGGAACACTGACCTTTGGTTTTCCTCTCTTCTTCTCCCTTTGTCTCTCACCCACTGAGACATTTCTGGTGTCCACAGCATAAAATTAAACTTTTCCTGAGGGTTCCTGGCCCGGAGTGACCACAGAGGGGAGGCTCCAAAGCCTGACATGCTGTGAGTCCCTGCATGGACTTGGAGGAGATGGGACTGGGGCAGCCTGGGTGGCAGGAACAGCTCTGGGAGAGGCTGGAGATGGGATGAGAACAAATCCAAGGGCACCAATCCCTTCCCTGTCAGAACCCAGGACATTGCTCTGGCTGCCCTGGAGGACTCCAGACCCTGGCAGGAGGCTCAGAGACCTTGGCATGGAGTCACAGACACCTGTGCCTTTGATTTTAACCCATGGAAACAATTACCAACCTTGGGTGAGGAGTTACAAGCCACAAGGGTTTGAATAGAATGACAGTGAATTTATCACAGGGTGGAAATGTAGAATTTTGGTGTTGTTAGAATGGGGGTTCAGCAAGATGGAGGAATCTGGGCGTGTCCTGTCCTTCTCTTTCTTGTCCTCCATCTTCTGCTGTGATGGTGGCACTTTTGGATTGGTTCAGAGACAGACTGTCTAACATTGGTGATAGGTATTGGAAAATTATTGTAAATCATGTACACGTAGTTTTTAGTATAACAAGCTAACACCACCCCAAGGGCAGCCAGATTGCCATGAACTGATGTTCTGGACAGATCTCAGCAGGTCAGAGAAAGAATGTTATAGCTAACAGAGAATAAACAACCTTGAGAACGAGAGCTGAGGAATGTTAACTTCTTCCTTGAGCACGGGGCTGGGAAAAAAAGATCTTTTACTACCTCAGGAGCCCTTCCAGCAACAACAAACCTGAGATTTCCTGGCAAGGAAGAAGCTGCTGTCACCTGGCAGGAGGGGCTTGTGAAAGTTCAGGGTTAGAGGAAATGGCCTCAGCTGCACCAGGGGAGGTTTATGTTGGATATTGTGGAAATCCCTTCATGAGGCAGTGTTGCAGACATCTTTTATGAAAAATCCTTTGTTTAGGACCTTTCCTCCTGAGAAGCTGAGAGGCCTCAGGAACAAAATGTAACCAATGGTTATCTGCTGCTGTGGAATGCAACAGGTGCATCTGGGATTGGCCCGTGTTGGATGTTTGTAATTAATGGCCAATCACAGCCAGCTGGCTTGGACAGAGAGCCAAGCCACAAACCTCTGTTATCATTCCTTCTTATTCTATTCTTAGCCAGCCTTCTGATGAAATCCTTTCTTCTATCCTTTTAATACAGTTTTAATGTAACATATATCATAGAATAATAAATCAGCCTTCTGAAACATGGAGTCAGATCCTCATCTCTTCCCTCATCCAAGAGCCCTGTGAGCACGGTCACAGGGCAGTGGCAGAATGGCCAAAATTCAGATTTTCAGCACCAGTGTGACTCCAACAGCTCAGCCTTGGTCAGATCTGAGCTTCAGGGAGGGGCTGAATCCTGATGGGAGTGTGGAGCTGGGGGGGGTCGGGCTGTGCTCAGGGAACAGGGACAGGAGCAGAGGGAACGGCCTCAGGCTGGGCACAGCAGGAATTTCCCCATGGAAAGGGGGGTCAGGCCTTGGGAGTTGGAGTGTCCATCCCTGGAGGTGTCCAAGGAATTCCTGGATGTGGCACTCAGAGCTCTGGGGATCAGATGGGACTCAATGTCCTTGGAGCTCTTTTCCCACCTCATTTCTGGGATCCTGAACACCAGAATCCCAAAGGCTTTTCCCACAAGGGAATATCCATCCAATGCAACACCCAGCAGCAGAGGTGTCCCTGCCCCAGCCCCTTCTGGCAGGGAACATTTCCTGTTCCCCCACAGCTCCAAACCCCTCACACCAACAACAGAAAAAAGGAGCCCTCAAAGTCCTTAAAATCCCATTTTTGCATACTGGGGGAAAATTTCTTCCTGGACAGGGTGCTCAGGCCTTGGCAGGGGCTGCCCATGGAGGTTTGCAGTGCCCATCCCTGGAGGTGTCCCTGGAACTCCTGGATGTCACACTCAGTCTCTGGCTGGGGACAGGGTGGGGGTCAGGCACAGGGGGATGGTCCTGGAGGGATTTTCCAGCCTCAGGGACCCCTGGGTTCTGTGAATGTGTGCACTGCCATGGGGGGTGTGTGGACAGGAGACACAGACACATTTCCATCATTTTCTAGGACCTTTGGGATTTTTCCCAGGCAAACCCTGCTCCCTTCAGACCCAGACTGCAGGTCCAGCTCTCCAAAGCCAGCACCAGGATCAAACCCTTTCCCACCTGCCCCATCCCAGCCCCACTGCTCCAGGAGCTCTGCCCTGGCAGATTCCACACTCCTACTCCCCAAAAGCTCTGAAATTGCCACAGGCTTCAAACCCAAATTCCCACTCACTTTTAATGGACTCCAAGGTAAATTTGCTCAGGCCCAGCCTCCTGGAAAGCAAATTTGCCCAGCCCTGAGCAGGTGTGAGCAGAGCTGCCAGCCTGGCTGCATCCATCACCACCCTGCAGAATCCTTAAACACAACCCTCACGTGGGGAAAAGGAAAAAGGGGAATTTATTGAACATTTATATCTTCTCTTTATTGCAGCAAATGCGTTTTATGTCCCAGAGATGAAATATGGAGCACCAGGCCCATCCATGAGGAGCTCAGCCCCAGTTTTGTTTAGTAAATCATTTGCTGATGGCTTTGGAGAGGATCCATCAATCTTTCCTGGATTGCTCCTTTCAGTTCCTCAGCTTTTGCAGGAATCTTCATCTGCATATTCAGACATTGGTTAGCTCAACAGGGGGGAGAATTCCCAAAATTCCATTCTTTGGGAGGCTGTCTGGGGACCCAGGGCTGACTCTGGCTTTTCAATATCCACAGAAAGGCTCCAGCTTTGCACCTCAGTGAAATATTCAGAAAATATTCCCTAACTTTGAGTTAAACCCAGGGTTTTGAGGGAATTCTCTTCACTTCCACAGCAGCAATCAAATGTAATTGTGAGAAAAGCTGGAGGTGGAAGGGGCAGCAAAATTCCCTTAAACTGGTTTTGGAGTGGTTTGGAGGGAATTCACAGATCTCTCCTGATCCACTGGGGTTTGCTTCCCCAAATTCCACCCCAAGGTCACTCTGGGGATGGTCAGGGGCACCTTGGGACAGTGGGAGGTGGCACTGGATGGGCTTTAAGGTCCCTTCAGCCAAAACCAACCCTGATTCCATATTTCACATTAACTTTTCCCATCAGGGAAAACACTTGAGGTCTCTGTGGATTAATCCCAAATGGGCTTCTCCCATCCTTGGAGACATCAGGGAGATGGGGTTGGTTTAAACCCAGTGACCACTGACACAGCTTGTCATGGGACTGAGGGGATAAAACCTGGGAAATGCAAAAACTTCCCCAATTTTAATCCAAATGAGATTGGCCTGGATGGAAAAGTTCATTTCCAAAGGTTTTGCAAAACAAAAAAAAATTCTATTTGGAAGCCATGGGCTGCTTATTTGATTTCTTCTCAGGGAGAGTGACACCAGTTATCACAAAGATTGGGAAAAAGGCTTGGCTTTCAGTTCCTGAGGATTTGGGATGTGAGAGCTGCACCCAGGAAGAAAAAGGTCTGGGAATGAGGGGCAGGTCAGAGGGGAGTGACTTGGAACTGCTGGGAGTTGGATCATGGCAAAAATCCCAATGGGATTCCCAGAACATCTGATCCAGGGAGAGAGGGGAAAGCCCAGATCCCCTGGGCTCTGTGTCCCATCCCTGATCCCCAGGGCTCTGTCCATTCCTCATTCCCAGGGCTCTGTCCCATCCCTGGATCCCTCAGCTGGGATGGATGGAAGTGGCCCATGGGGTTAGGTCAGGGTGAGGAAAAGCAACAGCAGGAGCCCCAGGATATGTTTGCTCAAGGGAATCACAACAGGGATCTCTGCCTTGGGAGAAGGGAATGAGGAGAGGGGGAGGACCAAGGTTTGGTGTCACTGCCTCTCCTGGATGAGAAGGAATAAAGGCAATGAGGAGCTGCATTTCCCTGGAACAAAACAATTCCTGGGAGTGGCCTCCTATTTTGGTGTTCCCAAATCAATAAAACAGGAGCAGATGGTGAATTAATTTGTTTTTCCACATGCTGGAGTCAAAGAGGGATTAGAGGTCGGTGTGAATGCCCAGGTCCCCAAGCCCACAATGGTGAGAGAGGTGCCCTGGGAGCAGGGAATGATGGACTCCAGTTCTCCAGGTGCTGTAAAATCGGGACACAACACAAATATTTCCCCAGCAGGACAAACCAGAGCCTCACACAAACACCTGGGACAGGTCACAGACCCAGCCCTGAGGCCTCAAAGGCACAACCACAACCTGAATCCATCCATTGGCATTAAATCCAGGGATTCACTGGGATGGGATTTGGGGAATATCACTGTGGCTTTCAGCTCTTCCCCTGTTTTCTCCATCAGTGTTTCAGGCTGGTCTGAGCTGCTCAGGGCTCACCTCAGGAGCGGGATCTGAGCACTTCCAGCATTTCTGCTTCATGCAGGGCCCCAGCTCTGCTGTAGGGAGAGGAAATGCTTATTGGAAAGGGTTATTAAAAGTGTTTATTTTAAGTGCTTATTAAAATTGCTTATTAAAATGGTTTCTTTAAAATATTTATTAAAAATATTGTGTCCAATTTATGGAGCTTTTAGTGAATCTGTCCCAGTGAAACAGAGCCAGCCCTGGGGAGGGGAACACACACTTTATGGTCATTTAATTCTTGCTTTGGGTTTTCAAATGGAACTTCTGGCGGGCTCAAGGATTGTTGGGATTCAGGGATTCCTCTCCGTGGTTATTACATGAAATAAATTATTTGCCTTAATGAGGGTGGGAGAAAATGACAGAGTTGGATGTTTCTGTTGGATCTGGGTTTGCATTAATGGAAATTTTGTACAGATCCACTCAGGGTGGGGTTAGGATGTGCTTGGGCACCCTTTGGGAATGTCAGCACCTGGATGAGGCTGGGTTTGCTCACCAAGGCCAATTTCATCTTTGTGGGGACAGCCTCGATTGGGACGTGGTGGGAACACCTACAGGAAGGACTGAACCCATGGAAAACCAAAGATTCTCTGTGAGGAGTTCATTTCCCATGGGTAAATCCCTCCCTTTGTGCCTCTCCTCCTGCCTGGGGCCTCAGATCCCCTCTTGCCTGGCCCAGGGAGAGCCCAGGGGATGGGATGTCCTCCCCTGGAGCTGCCCTAGCAAAGTGTTGTCATCTCATTTCAAAAGTCCCATACCTCCTTGGTGATTTCTATCCAGCACTCTTCTTCTTGGAGGTGGTGTCTCATACATGGTCCCAGCTTCAAGGCTCCCAGGTCTGCCTGGCTATAGCTCATCTGGATTTTTAGGCTCTCAGGCTCTTGGTCTGCCTGACTCCACAGTCTTATTTCTCTTAGGTCTGCAGTCATCTTCCTGAATCACCTTGGGATCACATTGCTTAATACTTAAGTCCTTTTTCCCAAACCACCACAGGATCACATCAGAATCACCTCCTGACTGCTCTCTCTACAGTTCTCTGCCCAAATCACCATGGGATCACATCAGAATCACGTCGGGGTCACCAACTGTTGCCATCATATTTCAGAAGTCCCATACCTTCTCAGTGATTCCTCATGTGCAGATCCTCACAGCACTGACTCCTTCTTCTTCACAGCACAGCCAGCAAACACCAGCTCTCTTCACAGCACAATCAACAAACTCCAGCTCTCTTCACAACCACAAACTGCATCTCCCTTCTGGGCCAGCTAACTCGCTCTTTTATAGCACTCCTCCTTACTAGTGGCAGCTGTGGCCTATCAAGGGCAGGCCTGTTCCTAATCTTTGGTAGTTAGCACAGCTGCAACTCCTCAGGGGCGGGATTACCTTCTGCACCATCTTTATTTTCTTACATTCTATCCCCACACAGCAAAGCTTCAGTCCAGCAGCTCTGGGGATCATCCTAGAGCCCCCCAGCTCTGTTTGTCTGGGAATTTCACACTTCCAAGGGCACAGAGCTCAGAAATGCAGCATTTATTGAAACCCCAACCCCTGGGACACGTGGGGCTGTTCTGGATGGCTGAGCCTTCCCAGGCTCTGGAGAAAGCCACATTTCCACTGCAGGAGCTTTCCCTGCTCCCAGAAGCCTGGATGGATTGTCTGCCTGAGGGAGGGCTTGGTTACCTGCCCAGATTCCCACAAAGTAGGCCAGGATTTGTGTTTGCTGCAGGTGCAAGGAGAGCAGCCATTGTTTATTTCTGTCCCTGTGACTTCCCTGTGGAGCTTTTCCAGCCTCTTTGCCATGTGCAGATGGAGGAGGCCTCCAGTTAATCCCTGACTGAGCCATTGACACAAGGAATGGGGCCATTAAATAAGAATTAAGGATGTGCTCCCTACCTTTGGGGGAGTTTGGGATAGACTCCCTCATTTCTAATCTCCTTCCCTGCTATGTTCTTTCCAAAATCCTCCTCCTTGCATCTCAATTGAGCTTTGGATGACTCATAAAATTAATCCTTCCTGAGCAGCAAATCCCTTCCCTTCCATGCTGCCATGTGAGGAGCTGTTCCCACATTCCTGCCTCAATCCTGGGTGTTCCTGGAGCAGGAATCTGTGTCCCAGAGCAGCCTTGGGGACAGATCCCATTACCTGGGCACGCTGAGCTGCCAGGCAGGCTTTGATTCCTTATTTCAGTTTGGTTTGTTGGGGGAAGAAGTCAGGCATGGGGTCACTGCCATGAGGAACATCACTGCAGGTTCTGGAGGTGACACTGCCATGGTCCAGAAGGACCTGGAGCTGCTGGGATGGGACCAGAGGAGCCACAGAGCTGCTCCAGGGCTGGAGCCCTCTGAGCCAGGCTGGGAGAGCTGGGGATGCTCACCTGGAGAGGAGAAGCTCCAGGGAGAGCTCAGAGCCCCTGGCAGGGCCTGAAGGGGCTCCAGGAGAGCTGGAGAGGGACTGGAGACAAGGGATGGAGGGACAGGAGCCAGGGAATGGCTCCCAGTGCCAGAGGGCAGGGATGGATGGGAGATTGGGAATTGGGAATTGTGCCCTGGGAGGGTGGGCAGGCCCTGGCACAGGGTGCCCAGAGCAGCTGGGGCTGCCCCTGGATCCCTGGCAGTGTCCAAGGCCAGGCTGGACATTGGGGCTGGGAGCAGCCTGGGATAGTGGGAGGTGTCCCTGCCATGGCAGGGGAGGCACTGGGTGGGTTTAAGGTCTCTTCCAACCCAGATCATTCCATGACTCCATGATTATTTTTTGAGACAGGTTTAGCACAGAGCAGAGGGAAGATGCTCTCTGGCTGTGAATTTCCATTTGTGGTGGAAAAACTGGTCCTAGAAATGAACTGAAATGGAGAAAAGCAGGAACCTCATGATGGACATTTCCCTTTCCACATAACAGCTCCCTGGGAGAAAAAAAAATCTTCAGCCAAAAAAAAACCAACCCCTTGAATAGACTCTTTAAACTCATTCTGGATGTGAGATTAAAACATGAGAAAAGGAAATTTCTGCAGCTACAAATCCTCAGTTTTGGAAGCTGGAAAGCTCCTGGGAAGGGTTTGAAGGAGGGGGATGGGGGTGACTGCAGGATGGGGAATCAGGAGTAGTCCCAAATGCAGATTAAGAAAAATTGATTTAATAATTCCTCTCTGTGCCTTACCTCAGTGACAGCTCCATCTGAAACCTTCAGGAGCAGCTCCTGCAGCACCGTTCTGAGCCCCAGGAATCTCTCTGAAGCCTTTTCCAAGGAAGCTGTTCTGGCATTTTCCCAGGCAGCCACAGCTTTGCTGGGCTGGAGCAGCCCTCACATGAAAGAGTCTCCAGACCTCGTGCAAAGGAGCAGGAGGGAGGGAAGAAATGAATCCTCATTAAAAGAAATCTCGTTTTTGCAGTGCTAATTAGGCACAACTGGGGAGCATTCCCATACAGGCTTTGGGATGGGCTGGGAATGATCCTTGTCCTGTTCTGGGCAGGTTCTGTTTGCTGTAATTCCCTTCCCTATTTCCAAAGGAGCCTTTGCAAGTTCTGAGGGAGCAAAGGCTTTTCCAACATTCCTCATTCCAGGGGATGCTGTGACCAGAGGGAGTCTGGGGTTGGAGACAGCCACAGCCACTGGTTCCAGTAGGAGTTCAGCAGGGTTTCTTTGGCAAAAATCTGGAGGCAAGGATAATAAACCCAGGATTCATTTTTACATTTGGGTAAATGGGTTTATTTGGGGTTTAACAATGGGTTTATTTTTACATTTGTTCTCTTTCCTTGTAAAACAGTTCCTTGGTTTATTGGGATGTCTGTTCCAGGCAGCCCCTGGGCTCTGACCACCTTTCCATCACCAGCTTGGTCCCTGAGTTGTTCCATTTCCTTCCATGGAATTCTCTCTGATCCCAGACCAGGCTGAGGCTCATCCTGTGAGAGGTTTCTGGGTGTCCCAAATGGCTCTGGGGAGGAGGAGCAGCTCCTCTGGAGCAATCCCTGAGCCCAGGTCACCAATGTCCAAGTCCTTCCCTATAACAAACCCAGGTATCCCAAACCTTCCCATCATGACTTACCCCACCACTGCTCCTTCCTGGCCCTGGTGAGGAGTTTTCCAAGGCTTTCCCAATCCCTCATGGTGTCATCTGGGGCTCATGATGGGGATTCAACCTTTCCTTGCTGGTATCCTGTGGAACAGAATCACCCCCAAGGACAGGAAATATTCCTGCCATTAATTCCAGAACTGACTGTGAAAAATCTTCTACTTAGCACCTCATTCATTAGTGATTGACTTCCTTCTAATGTAATAGAGGTCAAGGATGGGAGAGCTGGGGGTGTTCAGCCGGAAAAGATCCAGGGAGAGCTCAGAGCCCCTTGCAGGGCCTGAAGGGGCTCCAGGAGAGCTGGAGAGGGACTGGGGACAAGGGATGGAGGGACAGGAGCCAGGGAATGGCTCCCAGTGCCAGAGGGCAGGGATGGGTGGGAGATTGGGAGATTGGGAATTGGGAATTGGGAATTGTTCCCTGGGAGGGTGGGCAGGCCCTGGCACAGGGTGCCCAGAGTCAGGCTGGACACTGGGGCTTGGAGCAGCCTGGGACAGTGGGAGGTGTCCCTGCCATGGCAGGGGTGGAATGGGATGGGATTTAAGGTCCTTCCCACCCAAATCATTCCAGGATTCTCCAGGGAATGGCTTCCATTGCCAGAGGGCAGGGATGGATGGGATGTTGAACTTATCTCTTCTCCAGTGGGACTTCATATCTGTGGATTTCGTCGTCCCCCGAAGGTTTTAGGTTTGTTATAAAACAAACCCAGAGGTGTTTGCGGCTGAAGGACTTCCCAGGATAAATCTCTTTTTTTCCTATGCTTGAGTGAAGAAATCTGAGCTGGGCATGCTGGAGCTCCCAGCTCGTCATTCCTCTAAAATTGTGACGTTCTCCCTTCTCCCAGAAATCAGATCCTGATTCCTGATGCTCCTGGAATGGGCTGGAGCCCCAGGAGGGGCTGAGGGAGCTGGGCAGGGGCTGAGCCTGGAGCAAAGGAGGCTCAGGGGGCCCTTGTGGCTCTGCACAGCTCCTGCCAGGAGGGGACAGCCGGGGGGTCGGGCTGTGCTCCAGGGAACAGGGACAGGAGCAGAGGGAACGGCCTCAGGCTGGGCCAGGGGAGGTTTGGGGGGATTTGGGGAGATTTGGGGAAAATTCCTCCTGGAAAGGGCAATGATGGAGACCCCACCCCTGGAGGGATCTAAAGTCCTGTGGATGTGGCACTTGGGACATGGTCAGTGTGGCCTTGGCAGTGCTGGGGGATGTTGAACTCCATGATCCTGGAGCTCTTTTCCATCCTGAACAATTCCAGGGCTCTGGAACTCACACTCACTTCAGGTAACCAGGATGCAGCAGCCAAAGTCTTGAGGCTGCAATTTCTCCTCAACCCAAAATAGTCTAACATATGCAGGGAGAAAGAGCTCCAAATAAACAAACCCACAATCTGCTCCTACAAAAATATCTTGGAATGTGCACAACAGACTGGGATCCCTCAGGGCCTTCCCAGCCCTGCTCAGGGTTCCAGTGGTGACAGCTCTGAGCTGGGACAGATTTCAGCCCTAAAAAACCTGGAGCTGTAGTAATTACTGACTCTGTGCTTGAAGTGGGAATATCTTTGCATGGAACTCTATTTTCCATTATTTCCAGATGACAGCAGACACAGTGACAGCTCCAGCTGTTTATTTTGGGAAGGCAGGAGATTTTGAAGGTGGTGGTGGGAGCAGGGATGCAGGGATGGGGGAAGGTGACTTCACCTCTCTGTAAAACCAAACCAAATTAAACCAAACCAAATCCAACCAAACCCAACCCAACCAAATCAAACCAAACCAAATCAAACCCAACCAAACCAACCCAAACAAAATCAAACCCAACCAAGCCAAACCCAACCCAACCAAACCAAATCCAAACCAAACCAAATCCAACCAAACCAAATCCAACCAAACCAAATCAAACCCAACCCAACCAAACCAAACCAAACCAAACCAAACCAAACCAAACCAAACCAAACCAAACCACTCCCTGCTATTTAACTCCCAATGCCATCCAGCTAGGGCAGTAAAATCTTTGGAATTGACCTCCAGGATACAGCCTGGAAATGCTGTTTGCAGGATCAAGGAGGCTCCACCTTCCAGCTCTGAAAATCAGTCTGAGAGTGTTTGAGTCACTGAAACAAACCCAGCACAGAAACAGAGCCTGGGCCTCCAGGGAGGAGCCAATTCCAGCAGGGATTTCTCAGTGGGTGTGCAGAGTGTGTGCAGTGTGAAGGGATAATGCAATCACCTGGGGAAGGAGGGACACCACTGCTCCTGAGCTGTGCTTCCTGAAATTCATCCCTTCCAGGGAACTGCAGCAGCTCCATTGCTTGAGGTGCTGAGGAGCCAATCCAAGGCCAGGAATGTGGTCCTGGAGATTGCTGCCCTGGCCAGGGGGACTCAGACAATTCCTTCTCCATCAGGAAATACTGATTTAACAATGCACAACTTTTGACTTTAAGTTGGGTTTGCTAAATGATATCCTCAAGTCCTGCATGTGGCTTTGAGAGGAAGTGTCCAAGCAGGAATGTACTCTGGGGCTGGGGTTTGTGCTGGGAATGCCATGGTTCAGCCCCTGGGCAAGGATGTGGAGTCCCACTCTGGATTCCAGGCTTGTGAACAACAGCACCAAGCTCAAAATGCTCCTTTCCACAATGGCTGCAGGTTCAGGGGGCTGCAGAAGTGTCTTAACCCTTTTTATTTTTGGATGAAGATGTTTCAGCCCTGGCTCTTTAAACCCAGCAGGGACCCCTGATGTCCATCCCCAGATCCTTTCTGCCTCCCTCTGTCATTGCCAGGTGACCCCCTGGCAGTAATAATGTGCTGACTCCATGATTCAGGAGGCTGAACAATTGTTTTATTAAAACTATACTAAAGAGAAACTAAATACTAAAGAAAAACCCCTGACTGTCTGAGGCAGCCACGACACAGCTTTGACCCAATTGGCCAAGGAATCAAAATAACCCTCAGCAGAATCCAATTAACAAATCACTTTGGGTAAACAATCTCCATAACACATTCCACGTGTGCAAAAACAGGAGCAGAGAATAGAGACAAGAATTGTTTTCTCTTCTTCTCTCTGTGCTTCTCACTGCCTTTCCCAGGAAAAATCCTTGGGACAAATTGTGCCTGCTGCTCTCTGTGAAGAGAGCTGTGGCCACATCTGTCAGGATTTGATCTCCAGGTTTTCTGCAGAAGGGAAGGGCTGCATTCCAATAATGCATTAAGGGTGTTTCTGCACCCATTTTTTATTTCACACGCTGAAGCTGCTGTCGGGGTAAAGAGTGAGGGAATATGAAGAAATCACTTTTCCTTGGCAGGAATTGGATTCCTTTTCCTCTCCCCTGGCTGCCCAGAGCAGCAGGAAGAGGCTTTGGGAATTACCAGGCTCTGAACACGCCTGGAGCCTCGGGAGGAGCGAGGTCAGGCAGGGAACATCACTAATCCCTGCTGGAAATTACAACCATTTTAGGCTGCCTTTCACTCCTGGAGATTTTTGCCAGGTATGAGGAGCTCTGAGGAGGTGGAAGGGAATTCAGGGCAGTTTCCAACAGTTTTCCTCAGGCTTTGAGGTTCAGGACAGTCCCAGGGCCATGAGGATCCTGCAGAGCCTTTTGATGAGCCTTTCCCAGCCTCCCAAAAGGACTTCAGCAGCAACATAAACCATAAAATCAGGGAATCCCAGAATGGTTTGGGTTGGAAGGGGCCTTAAAAATCCAGTGCCATGGTAGGGATACCTCCCACTATCCCAGGCTGCTCCAAGCCCCAGTGTCCAGCCTGGCCTTGGGCACTGCCAGGGATCCAGGGGCAGCCCCAGCTGCTCTGGGAATTCCATCCCAGCTCCTCCCCACCCTTGAAGGCAGGAATTCCTTCCCAATTGTTGGGGTGGATGAAACAAGAAAGCTTTATAAATATGATTGCTTGGCAAAAGATTTTGAGAATATAGAAACTATAAACGAGATTGAAATGAAAGCAAGTTTTGAGATCTTTTAGTTACTGAACAACTGGAAAACAATAGTGTAGCTGGCTAAAGGTAATCTCTTTTTGATGAAACCATACTTTTTGCTTGCAAACAAGTCTAAGGGTCAAAGCAAATTTTGCTAGCTTAGCAGGAGGGGTCTAAAGAGGAGTTTTTAGGGTTTAAAAGGTAACACAGTATGGTAATGTAGTGATTCTTATAGGTTGTATGGAAATGCTATAGGATTTATATCTTGTACTAGATTGGTTAGTGAGAATTAAAATATTCAACACAAAAGATGATTTATTGTATTGTAACGGGAACTTCGACCACCCTTTTCTTCTTTTATCCTCTCTTTCCTCTTTCCACTGCATCTTCCACTTCTTACCTTACTTTTTACACTCTTAGCTCTCACCCCTTTTACTCTCTTACATTCTACCCCTCTCTTCTCTCAGGCCTGCTCTGAGCTGTGGTTGGCAGCTCCCAGCAGGGCTCTGCACTCAGGCCCTTTGCAATGAACCCCAAATCCCAGCAGGGCCCTGCACCCAGGCCCTTTGCAATGAACCCCAAGTTCTACGACTTAGCTGCAGAGATCTCTTGTCTCCGTTCGTCTCGACCGTGCAACCCCCGCACCCGCTCCGACACCCAATATCCCATCTAACCCTACTTGCTTTAAATCCTGCACCTTGCAGGGTGCCTGGAGCAGCTCCTGAAGCTGGGCATGGACTGAGCCCCAATTCAACCCTCACATGGAGAAACAAACAAACAAACCAATCCAGCTCTTCCTGCATCCCAACCCCTCCCTGATGTTTTCCAAAGCAGCGAGGAGGAGATCAGAGGTTCAAGGAAGGGACATCCCCCATCAACCCCAGCCCCAGGGACACAAATTCCAGCAGAGAAGGAGCAGAGCCAAGGGCAGTGGAAGGGTCCTTTCCCACAGGAATCCTGGCTGGGATGGTGGGAAGTCAGAGCTGGGAAGGCCCAGGGACAGATGGAGCCAAGGCAGGAGGAGGAGGAGGAGGTGTGGAGGTGGGAAAGCTGCAGCTGGGAGTGGGTGAGCAGGGACAAACAGGGACATGGTCTGCAGGCCTTTTTGGCTGGCCAGGAGCTGCAAAATCCCCTGCAAGTCAGAATTTCGCTGTTCCTTGGCTCAGGAGGTTTGCTTCCCATTTCCCAGGATGCAGGGCCATGCCAGCCTGGGAGCTGTCTGCGACCTACTCCACATTTAGCAGATCTTTTATTTAACAGAGAGCAATTCTGTCAGGAATTCCTGTTTTGTAGAAGCTGTGCTGAATTTTGGGATGCCTGGAAATGAAGCCTTTTGGGAAGAAGTCTCCAAACTGCCAAAGCTTCCCATTTCCCACTCCTGGAGGAAAGAATGGCTTTGCCAAGGAGCCAATTCTCATTGAGGAAAGAGTTTTCTGGAAAGGAAATGGGAATGCCAGCATTTCATCCTGACAGAGCTGGGCTCCAGGCTGGGCCTGGGCCATGGTTTAACTGCTCCCAGAACTGGATTTTGGGATAAATGTCCTTTGCTGATTCAGGCAATCCCAGGCAATTCCCAGAATCCCAGACTGGTTTAGGTGCAAGGGACCTCAGAGCCACCCAGCCCCACCCAGGACACCTCCCACTGTCCCAGGGTGCCCCCAGCCCGCCCAGCCTGGCTCAGGTTGTGCTCTTAGATCCTCCCAGAGATCCTGGTTCAGCCATGGATCTGCCCTGGGATTTTGCAGCTTGGATTCCCACCCTGAGCAATGTCACCCTGTTTTTTTAAGACTTTCTAAGCCTTCTGATGTTGACATTCTTGTAGTGAACTTTCTCACACACTTTCTGTAAATAACTTATTGTTTTGCATTCCTTTATGGAGGAGGAGAAAGTGGATGGATGTTGGTTTAACCAGTGTCATTGGAGAGGTGGCACTGTCACCCTCCAATCCGCTGTCACTTTTGGAAAACTATAAATGTTAGAATCAGAAAATAAACTTCCCTTTTTCTTCACCTTGAGAACAGCGGTGTGAGCTTGTGTTTCTTCATTTCCTATAGTGACAGAGCAAGGCTGGAGCTTCCTCCAGCTCAGGAGGAGAACCCTGGGCTGTCCCTGGCGCTCCACCCTGAGGATCCCACCCGAGCTGCACCCCAGGAATGGCTGCTCCATCCATGGACAGGGGGATCACCATGGGCTGCCACCTCTGACCTGAGCACCCCAAAATCCAAAGGAGAGGAAAGGACCCCGAGGCCCCAGAGGCACTTCAGGCAGGGTTTGATCCCTGAGCTGGGAGTCACGGCTTGATTGGGGTTAATTACAGGATTATCTTTCTGCCTTTTCCCTGCCCTTCCTCATTAACATTTACAGCAGGATCCTGGTCCATGGCTGGGCTCCAACTACTGGGAAATACCTATGCTTATTAAAACTGAGCCTAAGTGTGCTGGGGCCACCCATGTGAGTTCACAGCTGCTGCTGAAGCTGAGAAAAGATCTTGCTCCTGCAGCAGCTTTGCTGGGAGCAGGCACACAATGGAATTTTGTGGAATTTTGCCAATTCCAAGCCCACAACAACTTTTAGGAGATGTCAGCCACGGCTGCAGCTCTGAGCAACCCCAGGTGCTGATCCCGAGCTGCTCTGGGGCCAAAAGGAAACTGAAAAGCTGAGACTAAACCAGGTTTAAATTCCAAATCACAGAGCTCCAGTTGTTCCCAGGTTCAGGGGGACAAAGCCCTGGATACTGAACAGAGCACTGGACACAGCTGAGAGCTTATTGCAAAATTATCTTAGTTATGATGGTGATGAAAGTGTTTTCCTACTTGATGTGCTTACTAAAAACATGTTGCCATTGTCCACACACAGAGAGATTTTGTTCCTCATTCTTTGTCCTGAATTCCTTGTCCTGAGCTCTGTAAGAGCCCAGGGGGGCTGTGAGTGCTGGGATTTGTCCGGAGAACAAAACCCTGGAATAATGGAATGGTTTGGGTAGGATGGGCCTTAAGGATGAGCCAGTGCCACCCCTGCCATGGGCAGGGACACCTCCCACTCTGCCAGGAACCATCCAAGGCTCTGTACTGTAGAAAAGTCTGGATTTCCCCTCAGATTTTGTGCTCATTCCTGGATTCCATTCCCAAGGCTGTTGTGTGCGTGTGAGGGGCAGCAGCTCAGACATTCCCTGTCCTTCCTGCAGAATTCCATGTTTTATTCTCTCACCTGGAGCTGCTTCCCTTCAACTGCTCAGGCTTGAAAGGGAAAACCTGGCACTAACCCCAGGAAAATCCAAGGCTTTGCCATGAAAACTGCTGCAAAAATGTAATTTCCTGGATTTGGGGTGGAATATCCAAACCTTTGGGGTGGAATGCTGCAGATGGGCAGAATTCCTTCCAAAACATGCTGAGGGCAGAGGTGTGAGCAGTGTGGGGTCCCACTGGTGTCTTCCCATTGCTGCTTTTCCTTGGAATATCAATCCCTGGAATGCGGGACTCAGTTTCCCCTGGGAAAAGCTGGGATGGGGCCAGGCTGTCCCAGGGAGCTGTGAGTGATGACTCTGGGCTTTGAGGGTCTAAATGCTCTCTGCAGGGTGCATTTGTTGTTCTTTGGAGCTATAAAGTCTTTCCTGAATGAAGATGGATTTGATCTGGAGAGTTCTTCCCACAAAGCAAACAGAACACAGGATTTCAGCTGAAATTCAAAGGTGTTGGAGTTTTGTCTCGAGCTTTACAAAGCCAAAAACGCCTCCCCTGGGATGTCAGTGCCAAGCTGTGTCTGGAAAGGATAAAGGAGAGGTTTGATCTTTTGTAATCTGTGCTTGGGAGGAGGAGGAGGAGGAGGGGGAGGAGGGATTCCCTTTTGGGGCAGAGGGAGAGGAGAAGCCACAAAAGGCCCTTGCAGGGCTGGGTTTGGATCCCTGGTGCCAAAATCCCAGCAAGGGCTGAGCAGTTTGACCCATGCTGCAGAACAGCCCCTCCCTTGCAGCCCTGTGGAAAGAGGCAGGAGGAGTCCCAGCATCCAAATCCAAAGGGAAACACAACCCCTGAGGGGAAAAAAGGAACTTCTGCCAGTGTTTGGGCAGGAATAAATCCCTGAGGTGTTGGCTCACCTTGGAGTTCCTGAACAGATTTTCCCTTTTCCTTGTCACTGTTTCTGCCCAGTCAGGGGAGACTGAGCTTGGTTAGGCTGGGCTGGAAAATCTAGTGAAGAGTTCTCTGAGCACCTGGAATGAAGATTGTGCATCCAAACGTGTCTGTTAAAAGATCATGGAATGGCTGGGCTTGGGAGGGACCTTAAAGCCCTTCCAGTGCCACCCCTGAGGCACCTCCCACTGCCCCAGGCTGCTCCAAGCCCCAATGTCCAGTCTGGCCTTGGACACTGCCAGGGATCCAGGGGCAGCCCCAGCTGCTCTGGGAATTCTATTCCAGTCCCTCCCCACCCTCACAGTGAAGGAGTTTTCCATAAATGCAATATATCCATTTCACTGCTGAAGAAGTGAGGGGAGGAGATGAAACAAATGGGAACACCTCTGGATTTGGGAAGGATGGATTTCAACAGGAATTCTTGGGAGCAAATGAAACAGCCAAGTTCTCGTGGCCTCTTCCTATCAAATTCCTGCTTTGCCATCAGGAATGGGGCACCTGGACCTACCAATGCCCTGGAACTGGGCCCAGCCCAGCTCTGCTCCAGTGCTCTCTGTGGATTTTGGTGGCCCCAGGGCTGGCCAGGAGCCTCCCCCCATCCCTGGGGACCCCCAAAACTCTGAGCAGAGGGTAAAGAAAGGCATGGAATGGCTTGGGTGGGTTTGGGATCTTTAATCCCCCCCCAGTGCCACCCCTGGCCTGGGACACAGCCAGATCCAGGGGCAGCCCCAGCTGCTCTGGGAATTCCATCCCAGCCCCTCCCCACCCTCACAGGGAAGGAGTTTTCCATATTTGCAACCAAAATCTCCCCTCTGGCAGTGGGATCCATTCCCCCTTGCCCTGTCACTCCAGGTCCCAGCCCACAGTCCCTGTCCAGCTTTTGGGGCTCAGGACAGGCCCAGGGCCCTCAGGATCCTGCAGGGCCTTTGGATGGGCTTTGCCTGCAAGAGGGACTGCAGCAGCAATGGGGACATCAAATATTAGCATCAAATCAATGTTAGCATCAAATCAGGGAATCCTGGAATGGCTTGTGTGGGAAGGGACCTTAAACCCACCCAGTGCCACCCCTGCCATGGCAGGGACACCTCCCACTGCCCCAGTGGCTCCAACCCCAATGTCCAGCCTGGCCTGGGACACTGCCAGGGATCCAGGGGCAGCCACAGGCCTGGGCAGGGTCTGATCCCCATGGGGAAAGAGCGATCCCAGGTGTTATAAATAAGAAGCTTGACTAGGCCAATATTCAAGCAGCAATCAATTTATTAATTAATATGGTAAAGTATGAGCAATACAGCGCTGGGTACAGCAGGGGAAGTTTTCCCTCCAGCTGCACACCCATAGTTGAGGTTTTCAGGTATTTATAGGGATACTCTTTAGCTTTTTCAGCAGTTTCTGTTCCCAGTTTTTACTCATCAGCAGTTTTTATTCCAATTTTTTACCTCACAATTCTATACACTATTGTGATTTAGTTTTTCTCAGGATGTACATCCCAAAAGGAGTGTCCCCACATGGTGGAGGTCCGGTTCCCAAAAGAAGGAAGGAATATTTCATCCAGTCTCCAGGTCTGGGCACACCTTTTGATTAGAAGGACTATAAATCTCATAACAGTGATGTCCATCTTCCTATGGTCAAACCTATTAGTCCTTGAGTTGATGTCCATCTTCCTTTCTCAAGCTGCATGTTTCCTTTGTATATATTCTAAAGCTGTAGTTTCAAAAGATTCTTACTACAAGCAATATTCTAAAATTATACTTCAAAAGGTTATTATTGCAAAAGTCTTTAAGGCTTAACTACAAGCAGAAAGTTCCAGTCAAAAAGAAACATCCTTAATGCTTTAATTCAAATGCTCCTAAATCAACTTTGTTCTGGTTTGGAAAGACAGGAGTCTGCTAAGGAAGGCAGGAGCCTCCCCTGAAATGGAGAATGTAAACCCTCCCCTCCCCTCTGAATTGCTGTAAATTTTAAATTAAGGGGCTCTCAGACAAAAATATGGGAGCAGGAAATAACAGTTCTTTAATAGGGAAGAAAACATAAAAGGATAAAATAAATAATGCAGTACACTAGAACAACCCTGACAGAGTCAGAACCAACCTGACACCCTGTGGGTCAGGCTGTTGGTATCAGTCCCATTGGAATTGTGGCTCAGCCCTCCTGCCGTGTCAGGGGTGGTTCTGTTGGAGCAGGGGGGTCCTGTAGAGAAGGATGGATTGTTCCTCTGAAGATCCAGTGGAAGGAGAGGCAGCTGCTGTTCCTCTGGGCAATCTCGTGGAGAGGCCATGCTGGTGTCTCCAAACCTCTGGATTCTATCTGGGTAGCAATGCTTGGCTCCTCCCTCTGGGCTCACATCTCCCAGTGGGATGCTGTAGTTCTTATCAGCCATGCAGGGACATTCCATAGCTGTTATCAGCAATGTCCCCTCCCCAGGGAGGTGTGAATGTGGTCACTCAAAGAGAGAGATAAGGCAAACTGCCCACTTGACAAAGGTAATCTGCCATACAGATGGTAATGGAAAACATCTTGCATTGCAATCTTCAACAAAATTGAGACTTTTAAAGGTTAATTGTGAACAAAGGAGAGATTCAAAGGCCTTCTTCCATACTTTATTTTTCTCAGTTATTATTAGAATTCATCTTTATAACCATCCCATGGTCGGTTTCCACACATATCACAATCACAAATGCTCATGTTGCCTGTATGTACCTGACATGAAACACAGCTTGGTATTTCACACAGGGGCTGGAGCCCTGCTCAGCCCCAGGAGTCCCGGGCAGCTCCGAGCCCGTTCCTGTCCCAGGGGGATGTGGAGCTCCGGGAGCTGCTGGAGCAGCACCAAAGGCTCTGCTGGGGAAGCGCCAGAGCCACTCGTGAGTGAAGCATCATTAATTAGCGCATGCAAATGAGCCCCGCCCGGGCTGCTCAGTGCCCGCCTCATTTGGAAGCACCTCAGGAAGCAAAAATGAACTCTCAGCTTCTCCTCGTGCAATTAGGGCTGTGAGAGACTCATTAATGAGCGCAATTAGCAGCACTGCTGCCTCCCAGGAATCAAAGGGGTCTGGAGGGCGGGGGTGGCTCCGTTGATGAGAGATCTCCAAAGCTTTGCTGGGCTCTTGTCGGAACTCAGGACATCCCTCTGGGTGTCCAGAGTTGCCGGGACCCCTGCCAGGGGGCTCAGATGTCACCCTGTTTTTTTAAGATTTTCTAAGCCTTCTGATGTTGACATTGTTGTAGTGAACTTTTTCACACCCTTTCTGTAAATAACTTATTGTTTTGCATTCCTTTATAGAAGAAGAGAAAGTGGATGGACTGTTGGTTTGACCAGTGTCATTAGAGAGGTAGCACTGTCACCCTCCAATCCACTGTCACTTTTGGAAAACTATAAATGTTAGAGTCAGAAAATAAACTTCCCTTTTTCTTCACCTTGAGAACAGTGGTGTGCGCTTGTGTTTTGTCGTGTCCTATAGTGACACTCAGAGACCCTGGCACACAGCCCAGAACACCTGTGAGTTTGATTATGACCCATGGAGCAAATTACCGGCTTTGTATGAAAACCTGAAAACCACAGAAGTTTAAGTAGTGTAATAACAAAATTATCACGGGGTGAAAAAGGAGAATTTTGGGGTTTTTAGAATAAGGGTTTTGGGGACAAGATGGAGGGACTTGGGTGTGTCCAGCCTTTCTTCCTCTTCTTCTCAACCTCCATCTTCTGCTGTGATGTTGGCACTTTTAGATTGGTTTAGAGTAGAAACTCACTGTCTAACATAGGTGATGGGTATTGGAAAGTTACACGTAGTTTGTAGTATAAGGAGATAACACCGCCCTGGGGGCAGGCAGTGCCTGGAATTGTCCTGCTGGACGGACCTCGGCACGGCAGGAGAAAAATGTTTATAGATAAGGTACAATAAACAACTCTGAGACCAAGAACTGAAGAACTCCGACTCATTCTTAAAGCGTGCGGGCCGGACCAGACTTTTCACATGTCTCAGGGCTGCAATGAACTGCAACCTTCTGAGAGGCTCCCCCATCCTCTCCGATCCCAGCCTCCTCTGTGATGCCAGAGGAGGAAGAGGAGGATGGAGCTCATTCCCAGCTGGCAGCAGCTCTGTCCCCTCCAGATTGCTGCTTCTGCTCCCTGCTGCTCATCCCTGGGGAAGGAAGGGTCACAGTGAGAGCCAGGGCAGCTGTGCCAGCTCAGTGTCACATTCACATTTCTGAAAAACCCCTTCACCCAGGATTTGCCTCCTGGGAAGCTGAGAGGCCTCAGAGATAAGGAAAACAATTCTTATCTCATTTGCTTCTCCTGTGTTGTGCTCATGTGGAATGTGTTTGGAGATTGTTTACCCACAGGTGATTGTTCCATTGCATTCTGCTGGGAGTTGTTTTCAGTCTTTGGCCAATCAGGGCCGAACTGTGTCAGGACTCTGGAAAGAGTCACAAGTTTTCATTAATATCTTTTTAGCCTTCTGTAAGTATCCATTCTGTATAATATAGTATAGTATTGTTTAATAGAATATAGTGTCATAAAATAATAAATGAGACTTCTGTGAACATGGAGTCAGATTCATCAATCCTTTCTTCATTTGGGGGCAACGCAAACACAAAAAGCACAAGGGATGGGGGAATGCTCTCCTTGGGAACACAGTCAGGCTTTGGGGTTAAATCCACCAGGGGCTCTTCTCAAAGCCTTCAGCAGCAGCAGCCCAGGTTACCTCGGCATCAGAAATGCTGGGGATGTGTTGGGAAGGATGAAAGTTTGCCACTAAAGTCTCACAGATATGTGTGCTTGGCAGAAAGATTTTGGAATGTAGAATCTGAAGAAGGAATAGAGATGGAAGCAAGTTTTGATACAGAAGAAAAGAATTGCTGAGCCAATCTTACAGGATAACCAAGGAGACAAAGGGTGTGTTAGTTAGAAGGGGTTTTATGGCTTACAACAAAGAATAAACCCACCCCAAACAAGAAGATGTTTTTACCAAGCAGAAAGATAGCACAGGCAAACAAATCAGCAAATGTTGCAAGTAGAAAAAAGGTCTCAGAATTTTCCACTGCAAGAAATTGAAAAACAACTTCTAGCTTAAACTGTAATGTACTAACTTATGGTGATTGGAGAACAGTAACATGAATATGGTAATTACAGTAGTTATGATAGGCTGTAGATAAAAGTTAAGGTATAGATTGATTCTACTGTATGAAGATGCTCAGCAAAGAAAAGTCTATAATGCATTGTAACCAAAAGAAAAATGCATTGTAACCAAAAGGAAAGTCTATAATGCATTGTAACCTAAACTAAGGGTTTGCAGGGCTGCCTGCAGCTGGAGCTGACAGCTGTAGGCACAGCTCTGTCACACATGACCCTTGGCTGCTGTAATGTCTTGGGTACAATAAACTGCATTTTGGATACAATAAACTGCATTTAGAAGAGCTGCCTGGAGTCCCACATCCCTCATTACAGCTCTTACTGGGATGAGTGGAAAATCAGCCCAACATCTACAAAACACACCCCATAAATGTAGGGAATGAGTGGGGATTTTGGGATGATGTCCACAAAAACCTTTCTCCCCCAAAACTGAGTTACAGAGGTTACAGTGATCACAGGGATCTGGGTATTATCCTCACTTTTACAGCATTGTTGGAGGAAATCTTCCAGTCCAGCTCCTTCAGGAGTCCTTTGGGGACGCTGAAGTGGCACAAAATCCCAATATTGCTCTCTCAGGCCTTTTCTGCAGCAGGAAAAGGTTTCCCATGACTTTGTCCTAGTTTACCCACAAATAACTCCTGGCCTGGCAGCCTGCCCGGGGCAGAGGTCACCTGTGCTCACAGGTAGGGCAGGCTCTGCACCACAGCCCCAGGGCTGAGGGGTGAAGGGGATTTGGGAACAGCACAGAAAAGCTCCTTGCAGAGCTTCACCTGAGTGAAATATTTTACCAGATCTCATGGTCTCAATTCTTTTGGTCTCAAAAAAACTGAGAGATTTAACAGCAGCAAATTCTCTCTGCAGGGATTCCAGCCTTGCACACACAAACAAATCAGGGGGAAAATGTAACTAATAAATCACTCTTTGGGTAGAGAACTCCTCAAGCTGTAGTTACACTGTGATTGTAGAAAATACTTGGCATGAAAATGGGATATTTCATATCGGGACAAATAAATTGCTCCCCTTAACCCAGACTGGGGTTTTTTGCTCTTTCTGATTGGGCAAAAGAAGGGAAAAAAAAATCAAGGATTTCAATTTCAAGTTGACCTGAAACAATTTCTCATTTGCTCGCTTGTTTGAAATTGTCAGTGAGGCAAAGAAATCAATTATTTACAGAGTTCTACCTGGGCTGTCTGTGCCTGCCCAGAGGATGGGATGAACAGCCTGCCTGGCTGAGCCCTGCCAGGAAACAGGAATGCTGCTCCAGGTGGAAATCCAGGGGTGTTACAAACAGGAGCTGGGCAGGGTAAACCTCAACTGGAAGTCCCCATCCCCTGGTTCAGAGAATCAGGGAAGGTCCTGAGCTGGAATGGACTCCAAGGATCATCCATCCCAATCCTCAGCCCTGCCCAGACCCCCCAACAATCCCACCCTGGGCATCCCTGGCAGTGCTGTCCAAACCCTCCTGGAGCTCTGGCAGCCTCAGGGCTGGGACCATTCCCTGAGGATCCCGGGCAGTGCTCTGGAGATGTTTTTACGAGGGGAACATCTGGAACTGTTCTTTGAGAAGCCAGGGTGGTGGTAAGGCAGAGTCCATCCTGCCAATTTGGGGATCTCCATCTGTCTTGGTTTGGAAAGACAGGTGCCTGATAAGGAAGGCAGGAGCCTCCCCTGAAATGGAGAATATAAACCCTCCCCACACCTCTGAATTGCTATAAATTTTAAATTAAGGGGCTCTCAGGCAAAAATATGGGAATAGGAAATAATAGTTCTTTAAAAGGGAAGAAAACATAAAAGGATAAAATAAACAATGCAGTACAGTAGAACAACACTGACAGAGTCAGAACCCAGCCTGACACCCTGTGGGTCAGGCTGTTGGCAGCAGTCCCATTGGAATTGTGGCTCAGCCCTCCTGCAGTGTCAGGGCTGGTTCTGCTGGAGCAGGGATCCTGTAGAGAAGGATGGATTGTTCCTCTGAAGATCCAGTGGAAGAAGAGGCAGCTGCTGTTCCTCTGGGGAATCCTGTGGAGAAGCTGTGCTGGTGTCTCCAAACCTCTGGATTCTATCTGGGTAGCAATGCTTGGCTCCTCCCTCTGGGCTCCCATCTCCCAATGGGATGCTGTAGTTCTTATCAGTCATGCAGTGACATTCAATAGCTGTTATCAGCAATGTCCCCTCCCCAGGGAGGTGTGAATGTGGTCACTCAAAGAGAGAGATAAGGCAAACTGCCCACTTGACAAAGATAATCTGTCATACAGATGGTAATGGAAAACATCTTGCATTGCAATCTGGAACAGCATCCCTGTTCCAATGATGGACAGCCCTGTCAGTGTGGTGGTGTGTTGGAATAGGGGGCCTCCATTCCCAAAATCTGCTATCCAAGACCTTGCAATTGGCAGAAACTTCAGTTTAAAACATGGAAACAGCTGGGTGCCCAGGCCATGGCATTGAGAACTTTGAGAATGGCATCAGTAACGGATGGATAACAGGCTATAGGGGCACACTTCATGGGAAGCTGGTAACCACACTGCAATTGAGAGCTGATGTCTGCCCCACAAGAGAGCTCCTGGCCAGGGTGGGCATGATGGCTCTGGGATAATGGACAGGGTGGGCATGATGGTGTGGGATGATGGCCAGTGTGGGTGTGATGGTGTGGGATGATCCCAGGGTGGGCATGATGATGTGAGATGATGGCCAGGGTGGGTGTGATGGTATAGGATGATCCCAGGGTGGGCATCATGGCTGTGGGATGATGGCCAGGGTGGGCAGGATGGTGTGGGATGATGGCCAGGGTGGGCAGGATGGCTGTGGGATGATGCCAGGGTGGGTATGACGGCTGTGGGATGATGTCCATGATGATCCTGCAGACCCTGTGGCACTGATTACAAGACAACAGCCCATATAAGCAGGAACTGTCCAACACTCAAGATGCCAGAGTTAGAAGACACAATTCTATCAGTGAGACTCTCAGCTGTGGAGCTTAGAGGGAGGGCTGGACTGTGTTCCAGGAACCATCTAAAAGGGATGATGTGAACGAGCTGTATTAGCCTGGTTTGATCTTTGTGAAGGGGAATAAGGCACTCGTGGCTGATGTGACAGTGAGATATGAACACAGCAACTCCTCATTGAGGGATGCTGCTGCAGAGGAGGCAAAGCAACATCAGAGTGATATTTCTGCCACAGATTCCAGATCTTACAAAAGCACCCTTTGGGGGAAGAGCCTTCCCTTCCCACATCCATCCCAAATCCATCCCGTATCCATCCCACATCCATCCCATATCCATCCCACACCCATCCTGCATCCATTCCATATCCATCCCACATCCATCCCATATCCATCCTGTATCCATCCTGTATCCATCCTGTATCCATCCCACATCCATCCATCATCCATCCATCCTGTATCCATCCATCATCCATCCATCCATCCTGTATCCATCCATCATCCATCCATCCCACACCCCTCCCATCCCCTGCAGGCTGTGCCCGAGGGCCCAGATGTTTTGGGGCTGCACTGGCCAAACCTTTTCCCTCAGCCCGGGGCCACCCCTCAGGACTCTCCCATTCCCCACAGCCACAGGGGCAGCGGGAGCTGGAATTCCCTGTCTTGGCATTTCCACAGCCCCTCGGAGCTCGGAGAGGATGAAATCCCTCTGTTCCCTGCCCAGATGTCCCAGCCCCGGCTCACACAGCGCAGGGGCTGTGCCCTGGCTGCTCCCGGGATGGAGAGGTCAGCCCGGGGCTGGGAGCCCACACCAGAGCTGGGGAGGCACAGCTCATTCCTGGAATTCCAAAGGTGCTGGAGTGGGGTTTGGGATTCTTTCCCGGAATCCCAAAGCTGCCAGAGCTGGCAGCAGGGAGTGGGAGGGGATTGCATGACATGGAGCTACAGAGGAGGGGTCAGAGTGGGAAGGGCAGGACCCCTCTGCTCAGGATACCCCTGGGACACCTCTGGATAGCATTGGGAAACCTCTGGGACACCCCTGGGAAACCTCTGGGACACCCCTGGGAAACCTCTGGGACACCCCGAGACACCTCTGGGACAGCCCTGGGATACCTGAAGACACTTCTGGGACAGCCCAAGACTCCTCTGGAACACCCCTGGGACACCTCTGGGACACCCCAGGAAAGCCCCTGAGACCCCCCAGGGGCCCTTCAGGCTGATGGGCCCCCCGGGCAGGGCCAGGGCTGGGATTTCAGCCCCCCCCAGCCAGGGGTGTCCCAGTGCTGCAGGAGCTGTGCAGGGAGGGGAGCAGGTCCTGCTGCTGTGCAGGAACTGCAGGAGAGCTGGGCCAGCTTTGGGCACCTCTGGGAGCCAGAGCAGGACCAGCCCCAGGAGCTGCAAGGAGCAGAGGATCAGCAACGGAGGCATTCCCAAAACCTCTGTCATTCCACCTCTGGAATTCTGTCCATCCCTGCCTGCTGCAGCCATGCTGGGACAGGACCTCCTGTGTCTCCCTTTTCTTCTGCCCTGAGCTCCTGACCCTCAGCATTGTGCAGAGGTCACCTCAAAGCTCCTTCAAGGCTCAGAAATGGAAAGGAATCAGAGGCTTGCTCATATTTATTCCCAGCTGAGGGTGCTTCTGTAATGTTTGGCTGCTGCCCAGGGCAGAGGAGCTGATTTCTGGAGCTCTCAGTGGGACAATCCCAGAATCCCAGATGAGGCTGAGCTGGAAGGGCCCCCGAAGGCTCCTGAAGGCCCATGCTGGGATCTGGAGTTTGGCTCCACCACACCTGGATCGTTTGCAGATGTTTTGGGGAGTGGGGGGTTGTGGTATTCACATGCCCTCTGAACAGAGAGACGTTTAACTTTCTCAGGTTCTCCTGAGAGAAGCAAAGAATGATCAAAACAATTCTTATCTTATTTGCTGCTCCTGCATTAGTGCCCATGTGGAATGTTCTGGAAACTGTTTACTGTCTTGGTTTGGAAAGACAGGAGTCTGCTAAGGAAGACAGGAGCCTCCCCTGAAATGGAGAATGTAAACCCTCCCCACACCTCTGAATTGCTGTAAATTTTAAATTAAGGGGCTCTCAGGCAAAAATATGGGAGCAGGAAATAACAGTTCTTTAATAGGGAAGAAAAAATAAAAGGATAAAATAAACAATGCAGTGCACTAGAACAACACTGCCAGAGTCAGAACCCAACCTGACACCCTGTGGGGTGTTGGTATCAGTCCCATTGGAAATGTGGGTCAGCCCTCCTGCAGTGTCAGGGGTGGTTCTGCTGGAGCAGGGATCCTGTAGAAGGATGGATTGTTCCTCTGAAGATCCAGTGGAGGAAGAGGCAGCTGCTGTTCCTCTGGGCAATCCCGTGGAGAAGCTGTGCTGGTGTCTCCAAACCTCTGGATTCTATCTGGGTAGCAATGCTTGGCTCCTCCCTCTGGGCTCACATCTCCCAATGGGATGCTGCAGTTCTTTTCAGTCATGCAGTGACATTCAATAGCTGTTATCAGCA
Organism: Setophaga petechia; assembly: GCA_024362935.1. NCBI lineage: Eukaryota > Metazoa > Chordata > Aves > Passeriformes > Parulidae > Setophaga > Setophaga petechia. Next base: position 975,308 of record JANCRA010000129.1, read on the forward strand.
ATGTCCCCTCCCCAGGGAGGTGTGAATGTGGTCATTCAAAGGCAAACTGCCCACTTGACAAAGGTAATCTGCCATACAGATGGTAATGGAAAACATCTTGCATTGCAACCTGGAACATTTACCTGAGGTGATTGCTTGGTTGGACTCTGGTGATGGTGCTGTGGATTCATTGCCCTGTTGGATCCACGTGTGTGTGTCAGGACTCTCGGGCAGGAGTCACGGGTTTTCTAGTGAGATAGTGATAGTTCTTGTTAGTGTAATATAGTTAGAGTACAATATAATGGAATAAAGTAATTAATTAGCCTTCTGATATCATAGAGTTCTACACATCATTCTTCCTGCTTGGGAGCACCTTGCAAATCCAATAGGGGTTATCCCTAACTGAGCATTCCTCACCTCCTTGTTAATCAGTCTTCCCATTCCCCACTCCTCCCAAACTCCCAGCTGTGGATCAGCTCCAGATTTCCCTGGAGATGCTTTGCCCTTTGCAAACAGCAGCTTCACTCCTGCTCTTCAAAACCAACCTCATCAAGGACCCTTTTCCCCTCTTTTGCCCCCTCCCACTGTTCCATGTGGGGACACTCAACCTGTCCCTGATCCCTGGGAACTCAGAGTCCAGGGATTCTGTCCTGCTGAGGCCAGCCCAGAATTCCCCAGGGTCACCCCTTGGTAGGATTCCAGCAGGGAATTGTGTCCCTTGGGAGAGGGAAGTGTTGGGGTACCTGTCACCAATACCCCAACTTCTGGGACTCAGGCTGTCAGGGGAGACCCTCCTGGAGTGGCTTTGTGTCAGGAAAGAGAGACACACTGGATCTTTTCAGTCTTCAGGTTCTTGCTTATGGTTATCTTATCTAAAGTTTTGCATGCTTTCCACACCAGGCTCAGCGCGCTGGGAAAAAATGGCCAACAGTCTCTTGTTCCAAGGTCTTTTAAGACTAAACTATCCAATTAAGAACTGACACCTAGATTATTTTTCTTTTTAACCCAATAACTGATCCCAGTGCAGACTTTTCTGCCCAATTACAAAATTCCACCCAAACCCATGAAGAAGAAGGAAGAAGTATGAAGAAGAAACGACACCCTGTGCCCTCCATCTTGCCTCCATCCACAACATACTAAAAACCCCAAAACCTCAATTTCTCACCAAGTGATGCACCTACCCTACTCTCCATAATCTATTTCACACTTTTGTGGATTCCAGTCTATTCTGCAGTCTAGGAAACTTTGTCCATGAATGAGTGTCAAAGTCAGCGCTGCCCTGGGTGTCAGGGCACCCCAGAGCAGACAGAGAAATATTCCCTGTGGTGCTCTGGGTTTCCACAGAGAAGGGTGGGGAATCATCCCAGAGTGATTCCATGTCTCCCTCCACACAGCAGCAGCGATGGGATCCAGTGTTTGGGATGGACCCTGTGGGATCCAGAGCATTTTCCAGGCGTTGCCCTGGCTCTGCACAGGTCCATGGTGCCCCAAGGTCTCCATGGGGTGCTCAGAGCCATGAGCAGCAGCTGCAGCCTCCCCTGCTGCCTTCACAGGGAAAAGCCATTTCCTTAGCAGGGAAAAGCCATTTCTGCAGGACTCTGGCCCCCTGCCCCTCCTCCCTGTGTCCATCCAGGGATGTGTTCCCTCCACATCAGAGGCACCTCGGAATCTCCATTTATTATTCATTTGTTTGTGCTCCTGGTTCTGATCCTTGCAGGTCCTTTAGTCCCAGTGTTGGCAAGAAAGGCCATCCACAGCAATTTCCCTCCATGTCTTTTCCCACCTAAATGATCCAAAGCTTCTCTGCCTCAGAGCAGTGTTGCTGTTCAAATACACCCTGAAAATTCCCATTCCTGCCCCTTTGGAGACCATTCCATTTTCCCAGGAGCTCAGCTCTCCCTGAAGGAGCTGCTGGTGCAAGTCCTGCCTGATGCTGGGACAAACAACTCCTCCTACAAGGAACAGCCTCTCCTGATGGGATTCCTTAGCCCCTTCCAAAAGGGAATGGGCTCTGGAGCACGGGCGGAGTTCAGCTGCCCCTCAGCAGCCTCCAGAAATTCCATTTCCTGCCAAGGCCCTGAGCTAAACCCTTCCTGTAAATGCTCTGCATTTATTGATGATAAATCATGGATTAGGGATGAGGGAGGGGAGGAAGAGCTCAATGTGCAGCTGGGGGAAGCCCTGGAGAAGGAAACTCCCCCCTGCTGCTCTCCCTTTACTCCCAGGGCTGAGAGAAGGGGTAAAAGGAGCCCAGGTGTGGCACATTCACATTCTCTGAACAGGATTCCTTCACCCAGAATTTTTCTCCTGGGAAGCTGAGAAGCCTCAGAGAAAAGGAAAACAATTCTTATCTCATTTGCTTCTCCTGTGCTGTGCTCATGTGGAATGTGTTTGGAGATTGTTTACCCACAGGTGATTGTTCCATTGCATTCTGCTGGGAGTTGTTTTCATTCTTTGGCCAATCAGGGCTGAGCTCTGTCAGGGCTCTGGAAAGAGTCACAAGTTTTCATTATTATCTTTTTAGCCTTCAGTCTGTATCCTCTCTGTATTCTTTATTATAGTGAGTATACTAAAGAATACAGTAGCATTCTATAGTATATACTTTAATAGTATATACTATAATTATTATTAATAGTATATACTATACTTTATTAGTATACTATAGTATACTAATAAAGTATACTATACTAATATAGTATACCATTCAAATATAGTATATACTTTATTTAATATAATACTTTATATTATATTGAAATATTCTTTAATATAATATAGTATCATAAAGTAATAAATTAGCGTTCTGATAAGATGGACTCCTCCTCATCATTCCTTCCTTCCTTGGTGCCCCTGCGTTTACAATACCCAGGGAAGATTTGGGCTCCAGTGATAAAGTGGTGCCTTCTCCTTCCAGCCCTCAGGGGGTGGTGAAGGATATGATGATATATGGTAAATAGACACTGGATCACCCTTAATCCAACCCAGCCCACTATGGGATTCTGGAGCAATTAAGAATCTCAACAAATTGTCTCCTCCTCTGCCCAATTGCCCCCCTAATTCCCAGCTGGAAACGCTCCAGGATGAGCCATGGAGACCCTGCCTGCTGGGGAAAGGCAGTAGAAGTTTTGGGGATGTTCAAATTCCCTTGTCAGAAGAACTGGAGGATGGAATTCCACAATGGATCCGTGTCCAGACAAAGCAAACCCATCTGATGTGAAGAATTCATTTTTTCAGGAATTTCCATGCCTGCTTCTCCCCGTCCTGGTGTGGGAAATGCTCCTGCTCTGCCTCCCAGCACACCCAGCAGAACTCAGGGTTGATTTCTATTGCAGGAGATGTTTTCTTTGGGCTTGTGGATGCAGGGAGCAGCAGCTGCAGCCTCCCCTGTTGCTTTTACAGGGAAAAGCCATTTCTGCAGGGCTCTGACCCCCATCCCTCCTCCCTGTGTCCATCCAGGGATGTGCTCCCTGCACATCAGAGACACCTTGGAATCTCCATTTATTATTCATTTGTTTGTGTTCCTGGCTCTGATCTTTGCAGGTCCTTTAGTTCCAGTTGTCAGGAAAGGCCATCCACAGCAATTCCCTTCTCCTTCCCCCCTCCTCCTTCTCTTCCTTCTCCTCCTCCTCCTCCTCCTCTCCCTCCCTGCAGGCTCTTCTCCCAGGGCTGCTTTGGGAATTGATTTTCTTTATGGATCAGAGAGAGCTTGGAGGGAAAGCAGGAATTCTTCCTGTGAGCCTGGGGGAGATTCCCTTCTCCTGGCTCATTCCTGGGAGGTGGTGTTGCTCCCTGGGCAGTCAGGATCCCTCCCTGGGGTGTGGGATTCCATCCTGGGTGTCCAGGGAATATTGCAGAGCCAGCCTGGCCTCCAGCCCCTGAAGGCCCTGGGTATGGCAGGGCAGGGATTTCAGACAGAGAACCCCAAAATGTTGGATTTTAGCAGATTGTGCTGCCCCAGGGGAGCTCACAGGGGAAGCTCAGAATGCCCAGACTGAGACAATCCCATGGAAGAACCTCCAAATTCTTCCCTTGCTCCTGGAACACTGCTGGGACACCAAACAGAGCCCAGGGACCTGGCAGGGGCACTGACTGCCCTGAAGGTCAGCAAAGCAAACCCCAGGGGCCAACATTGTCCCAGGAGGGCTGGAGATGGTCCTTGGCACTGCCCAGCCCATGGCAGAGGATTTGGCTCCCTGGGTCCCTGCCAGCTGCTCCCAGGGCACATTTTGGACTGTCTGTGTGTCCCCAGGGGGAGAGCAGCCCTGGCAGGGCCCCAGGCAGCTCAGATTGCTCAGAGGGCACAGCAGGGAAAGGTGATCCCTGTGCCCTCTGTGCTGCAGCTGGAATTTCAGCCTCGGGACAAACTGGTGGAAGTGAATCCTTGTTTAACTCAGACCATGCAAGAGTCACCAACAGAGACTGCTGGGATCATCCAGGTGTCACCTTTGTCCCTTCTCTTGGCCTCAGACCTCATCCCTCCCTCCTGGAGAGCTCCTGCAGGGAATATCTCACAGACAAACTGGGGATCAAGGGCCCACAAAGGAATTTTGCTGCATTGTCTCAGCACAGCCTCCAGCCTTTCTCCTGCAAACCAGGCTGGGATCAACCCCCGGTGTGAACATGTCCACAGGGGTCCCAGGGTGAGGGAAGAGATGAGGATCTGACTCCATGGTTCAGAAGGCTTGATTTGTTATTTCATGATATATATTATATTCAAACTATACTAAAAGAATAGAAAAAAGGATTTCATCAGAAGGCTGGCTAAGAATAGAAAAAGAAGGAATGATAACAAAGGTTTGTGGCTCGGGCAGAGAGTCCAAGCCAGCTGACTGTGATTGGCCATTCATTAGAAACATCCACACGAGACCACTCCCAGATGCACCTGTTGCATTCCACAGCAGCAGATAACCATTGGTTACATTTTGTTCCTGAGGCCTCTCAGCTTCTCAGGAGGAAAAATCCTAAGGAAAGGATTTTTCATAAAAGATGTCTGTGACACCTCTGGGATGGAATCCCCTTGAGGGACCTGGCAGACACAGAACAAATCAAACCCATCCTGTTCCTCCATGACTGAGAGGAGCAACTGTGATGTTTGTGAGGGTCCCCAGGATGAGGTGAGAGATGAGAATTTGACTCCATGTTCTCAGAAGGCTGAGATATGAGATACGATATGATATGATATGATATGGTATGATATGATATGATATGATATGATATGATATGATATGATATGATATGATATGATATTATCAATCATATCATATATTAATGCTATACTAAAACTATACTAAAGAAAGAGAAAGGAGACATCAGAAGGTTTAACAAGAACGAATGACAAAAACCTGTGACTGACTCAGCGAGTCTGACACAGCTGGCTGTGATTGGCCATTAATTAAAAACAATTCACATGGAACCAATCCAACATTCACCTGCTGGTAAACAATGTCCAAGCCACATTCCAAAGCAGCAAACACAGGAGCAGCAATTAGATAATTACTGTTTTCATTCCTCCCTGAGGCTTCTCAGCTTCCCAGGAGAAAATCCTGGCCAAAGAGGATTTTTCAGCAAATATCATGGTGACAAGGAACCTTCTCCCAGCTTGCTCCTTCTTGGATTTACAAGGAGCCACATCTGCATGCTGGATTGTTTCTGAGGGTTATTTTTAGGCTCCCAGGCTGGAATATTCCCATCACAGTCAGGAGCTGAGGAAGGCCCCATTGCAGGAATGAGGACAGCCAGGCTCTGCCAGCCCTGCTCCCTAATTGGCTCAGTGTGGAGAGGGATTTGTTATTCCTGACTTGGGAACTGTAGCCAGAGCCTCTGCCTGAGGCAGGGCCTGACCCAGGGACGGGCACAGAGCCCCAGGGGCTGCCAAAGCCACCAGGGAGCAGCGGGGATGGGGAGACAGGGCTGGGGCTGGGCTTGGAGTGGGGGAACTGGGATGGCAAAACCTGAGCTGGTCCTCGGGAAGGGAAGCCCCAAAACCTTCCTTGAGATTGGGAAAACCAACCCCAAGCCAGCTGCAGGGGAAGGCTGAGAATCCTGGGCTGGGTGAGGCTGGGAGAGAGCTGAAAGCTCCAAACCTGTGACCCTGAAATCTCCGTGGCCCTGAAATCTCTGACCCAGCCTCAGCCTGGGTTTCAGCGTCATCCAAAGTGTCCCTGGGGTCTCAAAGTCACCCAGAATGTTCCTGGGTCTTGGTGTCACCCAAGCCCACCCTGGGTTTCCTTGCAAAGGTTGTGGGACCTGATGTGACCCCAGGTGAGAAGGGCTGGGGACATCAAACCCTGGAAAACTGAGAGAGGGAACAGCCCAGGGACAAGGTGAGCCTGTCCCTGTGTCACTGCAGCGCCTGCCCTGCTCTGCCCATCCAGAGGCTGCAGCTCCTGGGGAACATCTCCAGCCCTGCCTGGGCCTGGGCAGTGCCAGCCAGGGCCTGGACATCCCTTGTCCCAGTGACAGAGTAACACAGTGACAGCCCCAGTGACACAGTGACAGCCCCAGTGACACAGTGACAGCCCTAGTGACACAGTGACACAGTGACACAGTGACACAGTGACAGACATAGTGACAGACACAGTGACACAGACACAGTGACAGCCCCAGTGACACAGTGACAGACACAGTGACACAGACACAGTGACACAGTGACACAGCCCCAGTGACACACACACAGTGACACAGACACAGTGACACAGACACAGTGACACAGACACAGTGACACAGTGATACAGACACAGTGACACAGCCCCAGTGACACAGTGACACAGTGACAGCCCCAGTGACACAGTGACAGCCCTAGTGACACAGTGACACAGTGACACAGTGACACAGTGACAGCCCCAGTGACACAGTGACAGCCCCAGTGACACAGTGATACAGACACAGTGACACAGTGACAGACACAGTGACAGCCCCAGTGACACAGTGACACAGTGACACAGTGACACAGTGACACAGTGACAGCCCCAGTGACACAGCCCCAGTGACACAGTGACAGACACAGTGACAGCCCCAGTGACACAGTGACAGCCCTAGTGACACAGTGACACAGTGACACAGTGACACAGTGACAGCCCCAGTGACACAGTGACAGCCCCAGTGACACAGTGATACAGACACAGTGACACAGTGACAGACACAGTGACAGCCCCAGTGACACAGTGACAGACACAGTGACACAGTGACACAGTGACACAGTGACACAGACACAGTGACACAGTGACAGCCCCAGTGACACAGACACAGTGACAGCCCCAGTGACACAGTGACAGACACAATGACAGACACAGTGACACAGTGACACAGCCCCAGTGACACAGTGACACAGTGACACAGCCCCAGTGACCCTTTGGGGTGTGGGGCTGCTGTGGGGAGGTCACTGGGCTTCCTGAATTCCCTGGGGCTCACCCTGGAGCGTGGGGACTCTGGGTGGCCAATCCCTGTCCTGCCCCAAGGGCCACCATCCATCAGTGCCCAGCTGGGCCAGGGGCATGGGGAGCCACCTCCTCTGGTGACACCTCCAGCAAAGGGCTCAGGGAAGGGGCTGAGGTTTGGATTTTTGGGGAAAAGCCTGGGATTGACACGGGTATGGTGAAATCCTCTCCTGAGGGAAGGCTCAGCCAAAGGTGAGACACAAAAGGGGCACCAAGGCAGCCTGAAAGCTTCAGAGCTCTGGCAAAGATAGATTCCAGAAATCCCTTACCCAGGAACACTGGCAGGAACAGCTGACAGGAATGGGAAAGCTTCTCATGGAGCCTTGGGGATCATTCCCACCCCAGGCTGCAGATCCATGAAATGCTGGGGGTTGCTCCCACTGACACCTCAGGGCTGGCTGCTCTTCCAACACCATCCCACAGTCCTGGAGTGTGCCAGCTTGGAAGGGGCCTTGGGGATCACCCAGTGCCACCCATGGCAGGGGCACCTCCCACTGTCCCAGGCTGCTCCAGCCTGGCCTTAGGCACTGCCAGGGATGCAGGGGCAGCCCCAGCTGCTCTGGGAATTCCTCCCCACCCTCCCATGCAAGGATTCCCTCCCAAAATCCCATCCACCCCTGCCCTCTGGCACTGGGAGCCATTCCCTGCTCCTGTCTCTCCAGCCCTTACCAAAGCCCCTCTCCAGAGATTTTCCATGGCTGTTTCTGCCACAGCAGCACCGAGCCACAAAACCTGTGATTAAAAGCAAAACAACCCTGGTGTTAAAGGAGTCTGGACTCCCTGGTAATTAATTTAAGATTAATGGGAACAAGTGAGTTAAAATCCGGTGACGATAATTAGCAGGCGAATTACAACAAAGGAGAAGGCAACAACAAAAAGTAATTACAGAGTACAGACACTGAATCCTGCCCTGCCTGGAAAATCCCCAGGAAATCCCCCCGTGGGCAGTGGGGAACAGCACAGCCTGGAGTGCCTCTGGAATGCTGCTGGGATCCTGGGGGCTCCTGGGATCCTGCTCAACACAGACCTGAGCAGGGCTCCTGTGCAGAGCTAAAGAAAACCAGGAGAATTTCCTGGAAGCTTGTTTTGGTTTGAGAAGCCAGGTGTCTGCCCTGAAATGGAAAATGTAAACCCCCTCCCTCTGAATTGTTATAATTTTGAAATTAAGGGGCTCTCAGGCAAAGATATGGGAGTAGGAATAACAGTTCTTTATTAGGAAAAATAAAAATACAAATGTAATAGTATGAACAACAAAACAACCCTGCCAGAGTCCGACCATGCCCTGCCTGGTGGGCACAGGCACAGCTCAGGGGAGGAGGATTTGCTGCCTTGGCTCTGCTTTTTCTCAGGGTTGGTTCTCAGGCCTTGGGTGTTTGTTAGAGGGGGAAGACCCAGACAGTTCTTGTTGAGGTCAGGAAGTCCTGGTGGTGTCCTAAGGAGTTCCTGCTTTCCATTCCCAAAACTGTGTCAGGAGTTTCTCTCTGCCTGATTTCAGTGTCACTTCTCTCCTGAGTTTTTCCTCCAGCTCTCACAGGGGTTGTGTCCAACATTTCACAACCATGAGGAAATTCCCTATAACGAGGTGACATCCTTGTCCTTGTGAGCAGGGACAGGACCCAGGAAAAGGCTGGAGCTGGGCCAGGGGGATTTGGGATGGAGATCAGGGAAAGGTTCATCCCCAGAGGTGCTGGCACTGCCCAGGGAATGGTCCCAGAGCTCCAGGAGGGTTTGGACAGCGCTGCCAGGGATGCCCAGGGTGGGAGTGTTGGGGGGTCTGGGCAGGGCCAGGGGCTGGGATGATCCTGGGGATCCTTCTCAGCTCAAGACATTCCCTGATTCTGTGTAGAGGTTAATGGGAGATGAGAAAATCATGGAACGGTTTGGGTTAGAGGGACCTTAAAGCCCACCCAGTGCCACCCCTGCCATGGCAGGGACACCTCCCACTGTCCCAGGGTGCCCCAACCCCAATGTCCAGCCTGGCCCTGGACACTGCCAGGAACCTGGGGCAGCCCCAGCTGCTCTGGGAAGCTGTTCCCAGGTTGCCAAAAGACGCCCTTGATCTTGGGAAAAGGATTTGGGATCCATCCCCACGGATCAGGATGGTGCTGAGTGCCTGGGAAGTGCCTGACAGGGGGGTTACAATGGGTGCTGTGGGATCTGGGCTGTCAGGAGCTGATTCCTCCTCTCTGGGGGTGATCCCTGAGCTCCATCTGAGGGGTGTCTGTTCCTGCTGGGTCCCCTCAGGATCAGTTCCAAGGGTTAGGACCAGGAGTGCTGGGATGAGCCTCCCACACCCAGTCCCTGTCTGCTGAGCTGTCCCCTGGAAATGTCACTGTCACTGCCCAGACCTGACCTGAGACCACCAGCAAATCCCAGTTCCCAGCCCTGCACTGCTGCAGCAGGATTTGGGATGGCTCCTGAAACTCCCTGCTGGATTTTAGCTTGGCAGACCCAGCCCAGGGGCTTTGTGTGGCTGGATTTATTCAATAAAGTCAGATTTTGGTCAATCCAGACAGAATTAAACTCATCCCACCCCTGAGCCCCCATCCCATCCCACCCCATCCCATCCCATCCCATCCCATCCCATCCCATCCCATCCCATCCCATCCCATCCCATCCCATCCCATCCCATCCCATCCCATCCCATCCCATCCCATCCCATCCCATCCCATCCCTTAGCTCTCCTCCTGGGCAGGCTGGGATGAGATGCTGGCTCCTGCACTCCCAGGAGTGTCTGCTCCCACATCCAGCTGTGCCTGCCCTCACCTTCACATCTGCACCCCATTTCTCCTCCTCAGCCCAAATCCTGACCCCCAAAGCTCCCTCACTCCAAAGGCCCCAGGCCCTGCAGGCCTGCCCATTGGAAAAGCCTCCTGAAACAGAATTTCCACAGTCAAAGTGAGATTTGGCAATGAAATTGCAGCCCCTGCCAACTGAGGATGTTTGGATTCAGCTTTCCCACTAAAAATGCCATTTATCCAACTGAAGTGGCTGCAGGGAAGGGCTGGAGCTGACAGCTCCCCCTCCCCAGCAGCTGCTGCAGGGAGAGCAGAGGCAGCTCTGCAGCTCTCAGGTGCTTCAGTGCCCCAGTCCCCACTGCCAGAGCAGAAAGTTCCATCTGAAGGATGGAATTTTATCCTTTTTATTTCATTTAAATGAGCTCAGGGACTGCTCAGGATGGGGCTGGGATGGAATTCCCAGAGCAGCTGTGGCTGCCATGGATCCCTGGAATGTCCCAGGCCAGGTTGGACATTGGGGATTGGGGCACCCTGGGACAGTGGGAGGTGTCCCTGCCATGGCAGGGGTGGCACTGGATCCTTAGAGGCCCTTCCCACCCAGTCCAGGCTGGGATCCCCTGATTTGGAACCCTAAGGAACTGCAAGGTCCCAAGGAGCTGGTGACACCCCAGCCCCAAAGCTGCACAAGCCCTCATGGAGAACAATCCCATCTATCCCAGGAAAAGCTTTCTGTGCCTCTTTTCCCTCAGCTTGGCTCCAGATCAATGTGGAATTCCTCCTTCCACTTCCAAGCTCAGCACCAGGTGTTGCTGTTATCCCCAGCAGCGCTTCTGCAGCCGGAATGGCAGAGGGAAATTTATCACATTATTTGTCCTGGGCCATTATTCCAGGGAAATAAATCAGATTATTTGTCCCGTGCCATTATTGCAGGAACAGCTCCCCGGGGAGTCAGTGCACAATGGGATCTCAAAGAGAAAAGGAGCTCCATTGTCATGGAAAACACCCCAGGGAGGAGGGCACTGAGGGGATTGCAGTGGCCACAGGCACAAGGTTTAAACTCAGACATTATAATGCAAGTTCTCAGACACATGGGTAAGAGAAAACTCAGCTTTGGGTGGAGAGTTTGGAAATCACTGGAAATCCTGAGATTTCAAACCAGTAATTCAGTATGAGGTTAAGCATCACAGTAATGTCTTAATTTCTCAGAGATTTTTGATGTATCATGTTATGCAAATGAACTTTAGAAAAAAGAGAAGAATACTCCATACCATGATTTCTTTAGTGAATGCCATATACAGGGTATAGAATGCAATTAGATCTGGTCATTAATTGATGGGGTGTTGTGGGTCCTGGGATGAGGTGAGAGATGAGAACTGACTCCAAGTTCTCAGAAGGATTATATATTATATTATATTATATTATATTATATTATATTATATTATATTATATTATATTATATTATATTATATTATATTATATTATATTATATTATATTATATTATATTATATTATATTATATTTATATTACATTATATTATATATATATATTATATTATAATAATCTATGCTAAAGAAAGAGAAAGGATACATGTATATCAGAAGGCTTTATAAGAATGAATAATAAAACCCCATGACTGACCAGAGAGTCTGACACAGCTGGACTGGGATTGGTCATTAATTAAAAACAATTCACATGGAACCAATCAAAGATGCACCTGTTGGTGAGCAACCTCCAGAGTACATTCCAAGCAATCAGATAATTATTGTTTACATTTCTTTTCTGAGGTTTCTCAGGAGAAAAATCCTGGATTTTTGATAAAATATGACAGTGACAATTAGAGACACTCATTAAAATGGCACAAAAGCAGGAGAATCCTAAAAAGAAAGGCTAAGTTAGTTGTATAACTCAAAGGAGACTAGAAAATAATGAAAATAAAACTTTCTTGTGTGTCCTGTCCCAGTCCCTCCCCCCATCCCAGAGCTGTGCAGGGCCAGGTGTCCCCAGTCCCCAGGGACAGGGGGAGGGCAGGAGATGCTGCAGGGAGGGAAGGGGCCCTGCTTTTAGTGGGAGATTGAGGGGGAGTTCTGCAGGTGATCCATGGCCTGGCAGATTCCCAGCTCTGGTCCCCACTTGGCTGGAGCCTCCTGACTCCCATCAGCTCCTGGCACCAGGGAACCGATGGTGGCAAAGGGGAGAGGGGAACGTGTTCATTCCCACATTTACAGCTGGTGCAGAAATCCTCCCTTCATTCCCAGATTTACACCTGGTACAGGAACAGCCCATTCCTTCCCAGATTTACAGCTGGGCATGGGAGCAAATCCTCCCTTCATTCCCAGATTTTACATTGGTACAGGAACACAGGAGCAAATCCTCCCTTCATTCCCAGATTTTACACTGGTACAGGAACACAGGGCCAAATCCTCCCTCCATTCCCAAATTTACAGCTGGGCATGGGAACACAGGAGCAAATCCTCCCTTCATTCCCAGATTTTACACTGGTACAGGAACACAGGAGCAAATCCTCCCTTCATTCCCAGATTTTACACTGGTACAGGAACACAGGGGCAAATCCTCCCTCCATTCCCAGGTTTTACACTGGTACAGGAACACAGGGGCAAATCCTCCCCTCACTCCAGATTTTACAGCTGAGCGTGAGAACACAGGGCCAAATCCTCCATTCCCAGATTTTACACCGGGTACAGGAACATGGAAGCAAATCCTCCCTTCATTCCCAGATTTTACAGCTGGGTATGGGCACAAATCCTCCCTTCATTCCCAGATTTACAGCTGGTACAGGAATATGGAAGGAAATCCTCCATTCCCAGATTTTACGGCTGGGCATGGGAACAAATCCTTCCTTAGAGCATTCTGTTCTCAAAATAAAGGAATAAATTAAAAAAAACAAAACAAAACAAAAAAAAAAAAAAAAAAAACCAAAAAAAACACATGGAGAAGTTGCTAAACCCTCAATTCCTGCAGGAGGGAACTGCCCAAAAGCAGGGAGCAGGAGCAGGAAGGGTTTGATAGGAGCATTTCCAGTCAAGCTTTCTCAATTCTCCAGGGAGCTTTTTCACCTCCAGGGAAATTGTTTTAAAATATCAACTCCAGAGAGGAGATAGCCTTGGGAAGGGAAAACTCTTGGAGAAAATCGTGGAGAATCATCCAGCCCATTACCCACGGCTCAGGGAAGCTCCATGTGCTCACCCAGCCACATCCAAGGGCTGGAAAAGGAGGAGAGAGGGGGAGGGAGGAGTTCTGAATATTGGTGCATTCAATATTTTGGGGGAAAATACAGAGAGGAAACAAAAGAGACCGGGAAATGTCATCCTGGTGCCTTCTACACCTGGAGCAAAGCCCTTTTCCTCAGAGGGGGGAGGGAATGGATTCAAACATCCCCAGGAGCACTCAGGATATTCCTTCAGGGAATGTCACTCCAGCAAAACAAATCCTGACAAGATCTTTGTGCCAAGGCAGAGCCACTCCAAACATCCCTCCTGGAGGGAGGAACCTTTTCCTGCTGCAGTTTTGTTCCTCCAGGGCTTTTCCCACCCAGGAGCTCCCTTCCTTTTGCCTTCTCATGGGATTCCATGAAGGAAAAAAGCAGGGATTTGGAATAATAATTAAAAAAAAAAAATCCTTGTCAGGCATCACAGGAGCCAAAGGCTGGAGAATGCAGGGAAGCATTAAAAGGGTAAAAAGGGCAGATTTTGGGGTGGTATTGGGAGGGAATTCCTCCCTGGGAGATGGGAAAGGTGCCCTGGATCCCTGGCAGTGCCAAGGCCAGACTGGATGGGCTGGAGCAGCCTGGGACAGGGGAGGTGTCCCTGCCATGGCAGGGGTGGCACTGGGGGGGCTTTGAGGTCCCTCCCAACCCAAAGCACTCCATGATTCCATGGAAGACTGGAATGGGAGAGGGGGCAGCTCCCAGGGGCTGGGTCCTGGCAGGAGAGAGGCCAGGACTGACCTGAGCCAGGTCCTGAATGTTGTCCCAGCCTGGGCTGGATGCTGCTGCTGTACCTGGGGACACTGAGGCACTCTGAGGGGCCATTCCCCATCTCTGTGTCCCAGGGGCAGATCCAACAGGGATTGAGCAGGGTCCTGTGAGCTCAGGGGGCCTGGGGGTGATCCCAGATCCCCCCAGGCTGGATGGACTGGGACTGGGAATGGGAATGAGACTGGGACTGGGAATGGGACTGGACTGGGAATGGGACTGGGACTGGGACCGTCCTATTGCTCCTCCAGGTGCCACCCCAGGATCACTGGGGCTGGGAAAGGTCACCAAGTCCAACCTTGGACCAAATCCTACCATTCCCCTAAAAACTCATCCCTGGCTTTAACCTTGGCCCCAGCTCTGGATCTGTGGGATGGGAGCCAGGAACCCCCAGAGCTCCTCAGGAAGGGCAGGGGGGCCTTCCCAGAGGCACCTGGAGGTCAGAGGGATCACCCAGGCTGGAGCAGAGCCCACACCAGGAGCAATCCTGATCCCTGCAGGTGCTGGCTACCCAGGAACAGCCTGTACAGGGAATTTTGGCCAGATACAAACCCAGACAATTCTCTGGCTGTGCCAGCTCAGCCCCTGCTCTGCTCCCTGCACAGCTCCTGTGGCATTCCATGGCTATTGAGGGCCAAATCCTGCTCCTCATCCCTGAAAAAACCAGCCTGAAACTGCCCTGAAATCCAAGAAAACCCCAGATTTCCTCTGCTGGCAGCAGGAGCAGAATCCAGCCCGAAACATTCCAAGTTTCCTGGTGTTGTTTGTGGGTTTTTATAAAAATCAATGTCATTTACAATTACATAACTGCAAAAAAGCAGCTGAAAAACTTCAGGATGGAGCTTCTATTTTATCCAACCTTTTCTCCATTAATCTTCCCACACAACTGCTGTCACCATTAGGCTGCCAAAGGAAAATTGGTTGGATCCTTTCAGTTTGGCAGCTCCGCAGGTGGCACTTACCTGCTCTGCTCCCAGCCTGTCCTGCTTCCCCAGATCCCTGTGCATCCCCCTGGGCCTGAGGTGACAGGGACAGCAGGGGGACAGACCTTCAGCACCCACCCTGCAGCCTCCAGCCATGGAAATCCACAGGAAGGAGGTAAAAACTCCCAAATTCTCTGGCAGCAGCCCCTGGTGTGTGGAGTTTGGGATCCCACACTGGGAATGGCCTGACTGAGCCCTGCTGGGATCACTGGCAGCATTCCCACAGAATCTGCAAGGAACTGGAGCAGCTTTGGGGCTGTCAGATTGGATCCTTTGAAGGGATTTTTGACAGGAATTGAAGCTTTTTTTGATGGAGAGGGGGAGGTTGTGCCGTGAGCAGAAAGGGGCTGCTTCCCTCGGGAGGAGCTCTGGATTCTCCCCCATCTCTGCAGAGTCTCGGAGCTCACAGGGAGCAGCGTCAGGTCATGTTTGTGCTTCCAGCCTCATCCCCCAGGTGCTGCAGGGATTTTTGCAGTAATTGCATTAATTGATTTCCTCCAAGGTGAGCCCTGTGCTTGGCAGGGATGAGCTGGGATGGAAACACCCCAAACCTCGGGGCCCTGTGGTGTTGTGAGGGTCCCCAGGACGAGGTGAGAGATGAGAATTTGACTCCATGTTCTCAGAAGGCTGATTTATTATTCTATTCTATTCTATTCTATTCTATTCTATTCTATTCTATTCTATTCTATTCTATTCTACATCAGAAGGTTTAACAAGAATGAATAATAAAAACCTGTGACTGACTCCTCAGTCCAACACATCTGGACTGGGATTGGTCATTAATTAAAAACAATTCACATGAAACCAATCCAACATTCACCTGTTGGTAAACAATCTCCAGATCACATTCCAAAGCAGCAAACACAGGAGCAGCAATCAGATAATTATTGTTTTCATTCCTCTCTGAGGCTTCTCAGCTTCTCAGGAGAAAATCCTGGCCAAAGAGGATTTTTCAGGAAATATCATGGTGACAGGGCCCCTCCTGTCCCCAAAGCCCCCAGCTCTGGGTGCCACTTCTGGAATCATCCCCACCCCTGCTGCTCCCTCTCTGCCCATGTCCCAGGACAGGCTGGAGGGGTTGGAGCACCCTGGGATGGTGGGAGGGGTTCCAGGCTGGGAACAGGAGGGGCTTTAGAGTCCCTCCCAACCCAAACCATTCCAGGATTCCACAATTTCCCACACAGGGTGTCTTGGTTTGGAAAGCCAGGTGTCTGCTGAGGAAGGCAGGAGCCTCCCCTGAAATGGAAAATATAAACCCCCTCCCTCTGAATTGTTATAAATTTTAAATTAAGGGGCTCCCAGGCAAAAACATGGGAGCAGGAATAACAGTTCTTTATTAGGGAAGATAATAAAAAGATAAAATAAACAATGCAGTAAATCAAACCAACACTGCCAGAGTCAGAGCCCAAGCTGACACCCTGTGGGTCAGGCTGTTGGTATCAGTCCCATTGGAATTGTGGCTCAGCCCTCCTGCAGGGTCAGGGCTGGTTCTGCTGGAGCAGGGATCCTGGAGAAAGGTGCAGTCTCTGCCTCTGAAGATCCAGGGGCAGAGGCAGCTGCTGTTCCTCTGGGAATGCAGTGCAGAAGCCGTGCTGGTGTTCCAGAATCTCCAGATTATATCCAGGTAGGAATGCTTGGCTCCTCCCTCTGGGCTCCCATCTCCCAATGGGATGCTGTAGCTCTTATCAGCCATGCAGGGACACTCAGTAGCTGTTATCAGCAGGTGTCTCCCCAGAGGGAGGAGTGGGTGTGGAAGGGATAAGGAAAACTGCCCACTGAACAGAAGATAACTGCCCTAATAGAACACAGTCTTGGACACGAGGCCAATCACTCCAACCCCCAAATGGGAATTTTTGCAGCAGCAATTTTCCCTGTAATTCCTGTGCCACAAATCCCAGGATTTGGGAATGGGGAGGTTTCAGTGGCAGCTCAGGGCCCTGACCCAGGGACCATTCCAGGGCTGTTCAATCTCAAAAATTCCAGTCCAAACCTCCAAGGGGAGACTCCAGTCTGATCCAGGAGTTCCACATCTGTTTTCCAGCACATTCAGGGAACAAAAGAACTTCCAAGCATGGTCCTGGTGCTGTGGGATCACAGGCTGGTGTGGAGGTGACCCTTCCCTTTTGTCCTTCAGGATTTGAAACCTCATTTTCCCACTTCCCTCCTGCTGCCATAAGAGCAGGGGTGTGGCAACCTCTTGGATTGGAAACGACCCCAGGTTTGAGGAGAAAAGGATTTTTCCCTTTTTCCCATCTGGAAAGGGCTTTTCCCCCTTCTCTCTTCCTGACAGGAGAGCCCTCAAGTCCCTTGGAATGACAAGGAATAAACCTTAACTTAAGGAATTGCTCCCTGAACTTGGTTTGGAAGCCAAACTCCCTGAGAGAGAGAATTTTCCATCCTCTGCAGCATCCAAACATGGAGCAGTTTTCCTCTGGATTTGCCAGGTCCAGTGAATTTAAAGGGAGGGGAAAGGGTTCAGGAAGGGGGGAATTAGCAGGGAATTGTCTCTCCAGGCACAGGGCAGGACATGGAATATTCAGCACGGCCCTCCCAGGTGGTCCCAGAGTCACCCACGGGCAGCTGTGCTGGGCCTGTCCCCTGGGCAGCTCCAGCCTCCTCCTTTCCAGGTGCTGCTCCTCCTGGGAATGTGAGGTTTGGGGTCAGGGCAGGTGCAGAGGAGCCTCCAGCCCACTCCAGGCTTATTCCCATGGAGTATCCAGAACCATCCCCCAGGACAGGGAGGCTGGAAATTCCCTCCCACATTTCCCCCAGCACAGCTCACTGCCACATCCAGAGGTCATGCCCAATCCTAAATTAAGGTGTAGGTCCTGCCTGATCCTAAATGAAGGTGCAGAAGGTGCCTAAATCCCAAATGAAGCTGTAGGTGATGCCTACATCCCAAACAGAAGTGTAGGTGATGCCCAATCCCAAATGAAGGTGATCCCCAATCCCATATAAAGGTGTAGGAGGTGCCAAATCCCATATGGATCAGCTCCATCCACATCTCAGGACCTAAGCCATGAACAAGCCAGGTTTGAACAGCAAAATGAGCTTTTCCTTCCCAAGATTCCTCTTTAATTAAAGCAGAACATCTCCAGTGGTGCCAGCCATGGAGCAGGGAGAGCCTTGGATTGTGGCTGAACTGCCAAGGGAAGCAGGAGAGCATCACCCCTCCCTGCAGCCCCTCAGCAGCCAAAACAGGAGCTCCCAGCCAATTCCAGCCCTCCAGGAACTGGGGAAAAAGGAAAAGGAAAATAAACAGGAACAGAAAAACCCCCAGGCTCTGAAGTTCAGAGGTTCAGGGAAAAAATTTGAATAATCTGTGTGTCTGAGAGGCAGAAAACAGATAATATTCAATATTCAGTACTCAATATTCATTATTCAATAGTCAATACTCAATATTCATTATTTAATAGTCAATACTCAATATTCAGTACTCAAATCTTCATTGTCCTCTTCAGAGCTGGGTTCATTTCCCAGCCTCTGGATGTGTCCCATGGATCCCCCCTTTCCCTGCACATTTCAGGGCTCCTTTCAAAGCTGTTCTTTTCCCTTTCCCCTCGGGCTGCCTGGATCCAGGATAATTCCAGCAGGGCCAGGGAAGGAGGGAAGTGCCCCAAAAGTTCAGGGATGGGGCACCAAGCACCTAACCTGGCTGTGTCCCTGAACTGCCCCCTGGGATGGAGGGACAGGATGCAGGAAATGGCAGGGATGGGATATTGGGAATTGGGAATTGTTCCCTGGGAGGGTGGAGAGGGCTGGGATGGAATTCCCAGAGCAGCTGGGGCTGCCCCTGGATCCCTGGCAGTGTCCCAGGCCAGGTTGGACATTGGGGCTGGAGCCACTGGGGCAGTGGGAGGTGTCCCTGCCATGGCAGGGGTGGCACTGGGTGGGTTTAAGGTCCCTTCCCACACAAGCCATTCCAGGATTCCCTGATTTGATGCTAACATTGATTTGATGCTAATATTTGATGTCCCCATTGCTGCTGCAGTCCCTCTTGCAGGCAAAGCCCATCCAAAGGCCCTGCAGGATCCTGAGGGCCCTGGGCCTGTCCTGAGCCCCAAAAGCTGGACAGGGACTGTGGGCTGGGACCTGGAGTGACAGGGCAAGGGGGAATGGATCCACTGCCAGAGGGGAGATTTTGGTTGCAAATATGGAAAACTCCTTCCCTGTGAGGGTGGGGAGGGGCTGGGATGGAATTCCCAGAGCAGCTGGGGCTGCCCCTGGATCTGGCAGTGTCCCAGGCCAGGAGTGGCACTGGGGGGGGATTAAAGATCCCAAACCCACCCAAGCCATTCCATGCCTTTCTTTACCCTCTGCTCAGAGTTTTGGGGGCCCCCAGGGATGGGGGGAGGCTCCTGGCCAGCCCTGGGGCCACCAAAATCCACAGAGAGCACTGGAGCAGAGCTGGGCTGGGCCCAGTTCCAGGGCATTGGTAGGTCCAGGTGCCCCATTCCTGATGGCAAAGCAGGAATTTGATAGGAAGAGGCCACGAGAACTTGGCTGTTTCATTTGCTCCCAAGAATTTCTGTTCAAATCCATCCTTCCCAAATCCAGAGGTGTTTCCATTTGTTTCATCTCCTCCCCTCACTTCTTCAGCAGTGAAATGGAAAATGGGGGGGGAAAGGAGATAATTGGGAGGATGCCAGCTGTGAGCTTAAAATAGATCCAAATCCTTCCTCTTCCCTACCTGCAGAAGGAAAAGAAGGAGTTATTTAAATATCTATCTCTATAAACACATTTATTTATGGATTAGCCTTTTATTGCTTTAAGCAATAATGGATCTGCCAGGAAATACCAATTAAAGCAGACCCTGTTAATTAAAGGCCATGTTACAGCCCTGGGGGGTCACATCTGTCCCCAGGGGCTGTGGGGTCACATCTGTCCACATGTGGCTTCAATCCACAGCTGATTCCTAAATTAAACCCCTGGATCAGCCCTGTGTCCCCTCCAAACGCTGGGAGGAAGGAGAATTAAATCCTTTGGGATGTGCAGGGATCAGGGACCCCCATGGGCAGGGTCCACAGCCCAGCCAAGATCTGGCTCCTGAAATCTTCCCAATGGATCCTTCTGTGTAAGCCTGGAAAATCCCACTTTATTTGCCTCCCCACACTGGGATTCCCAGTGTAATTCCCAAAGGAGCAGCCACACCTCACTTGGGCATTTGTTTGATCTCTCACAGGTTTTTTCCTTTAAACACACACAAGAAAATGAGATATCCAAAGTGTCCCTAATTTTTATTTTATTTTTTTTTGTTTAGGAGCAGGGCTGTGAAATCCAAATGTTTTTACTCCTTTGGTGCTGCTGGGGTGAAGCAGCAGATGCAGAAATCCTGGCACTATTTATGTGTTCGCAATATTTTGGTATGGATGGAATATCTCACCTCCCTGCACTCTAAACAAACAGCCCCAAACCCCTGCAGCCCCAAAATCCCCTCCATTCCTTGGGAGAATTTCCCAGCTGGAAGCCCAAGCATTTATTTAATTTATTTGCATGAAAAATGAAACCAACCCAAGGAAAACAAGAGCAGCCCCCCTTGGATGCTTGTGGGGCTCCCCAGGTCTCTGCTGCCCGGGGTGGGGCTGTCACATCTCTGGGCTGTGAGGCAGCAGGGCTGGCTTTAGGGCCGAGCCGTGGCTTCCATGGAAACCCCAATTTCCCATGTTCTGTGCCTTTCTGCCTCCAGCAGGAATTGTTTCTGCAGGGCCTGGGCAGAGCAGGGAGTTCTTCCCGAAGCTTTGGGGGTTGCAGGATGGGTTTGAGGCTCATATTGCCCCAACAACCTGGGCTGTGGGATCACACCTGTCCCCAGGGGCTGTGGGGTCACATCTGTCCCCAGATCCTGTGGGGTCACACCAATCCCCAGATCCTGTGGGGTCACACCTGTCCCCAGGGGCTGTGGGGTCACACCTGTCCCCAGATCCTGTGGGGTCACACCTGTCCCCAGGGGCTGTGGGGTCACACCTGTCTCCAGATCCTGTGGGGTCACACCTGTCCCCAGATCCTGTGGGGTCACACCAATCCCCAGATCCTGTGGGGTCACACCTGTCCCCAGATCCTGTGGGGTCACACCTGTCTCCAGGGGCTGTGGGGTCACACCTGTCTCCAGATCCTGTGGGGTCACACCAATCCCCAGATCCTGTGGGGTCACACCTGTCCCCAGATCCTGTGGGGTCACACCTGTCCCCAGGGGCTCCCTGGCTCCCAAAGCCCAGCCCAGCCCAGGCAGGGCTCTCTGCAGGATGGGCACATCCAGCTCACATCCAGCTGTGCCCAGCAGTGCCAGGCTCTGCTCCTGCCCCCGGGGATGGTTCTGTGCTGGCAAAGGGATCCCATTCCCAGCCCAAGGGGACCTGAGGACAAGGGGCTTTGCAGTGTCTGCCCCTTGTTCTCCTGAGAGCCAAAAATCCCCATCTTTGCATTGCAGGGGCTCTGGGAGCACCAAATCCAGCCTAGGAAGGTTGATCAGGGAATCCTGGAATGGTTGGGGTTGGGAGGGACCTTAAAGCCCATCCAGTCCCACCCCCTGGGACCCCTCCCACTGCCCCAGGCTGCTCCAAACCCCATCCAGCCTGGCCTGGCACATTCCAGGGATCCAGGGGCAGCCCCAGCCTCTGCAGGGATTCTATTCCAGAGCCTCCCGACCCTCCCAGGGAGGAATTGTTTCCCAAAATCCAAGCCCCATCCTGCCCCATTTGATCCCAGCCCTGTAATTTCTCCCCCTGCCGTTGGTCCCTAAAGGCTCAGCAGAGCAGAGGATGTCCCAGAGCTCCTCCGTGCCTGGGGCCAACCCCAGGGGATAAAACCAGCGATAAAAGCCGGGATAAATCTGCTGCTCACTCAGCATGAGCTCAGTTCCAGCAGGAACCGCTCAGGAGAGCAGGGGAATAAATCCCAGAAATCCCCTGGGATGCTCCAAGGGACACAGGGCCAGGGAAGGGGGCTCCAGTCACCCTGTGGGGCTGGGAGAGGGGTTTGGAGGGGAATTCTGCCTCCCTTTGCTCCCTTCCAGGATAAATACCAAAACTAATACTAATGCCAATACTAATATTAATACCAATACTAATATTAATACTATCCAGCAGAACAAAGTTTTCCAATTTCCTTCCCAGGGGATTTCAAGCTTTTCTTTAATCCTTTTTGTCTTCACCTGAGTCGATGTTTGAGGTGCAAATGAGGTTTCAAAAGAAGCCAAAGGTTTTGTTTGGAACAATTTCCAATAATTGTCTTCCCGTCCCCTTTCAGGGGCACCCGGGGGATGTTTTGGGGAGGGAATGGTGGAATTCCCCCACAGTAATTCACTGAATTTGTCAAACTACAGAATCCCAAATCCATTCTCCTCCAGAAGGAGGAAACTCACCCAGCTTGAGGGATAATTTTCAAGTGACTTGTTGGTTCATTAGCAATATTTCTGGATCAGCTCAATTATTTCTTATTGGACTTAATTAGGTCCAATCAGCCTTTAAGCTGCTGTGGCTGCCTGAGGAATCACCCAGGGCTGGGATGCAGGGAATGAGCTGCTTTCCCAAACTGCAAACATGGAGAGAATTTCCAAAGGCTGGGCCCATGTCCCACCAGGTGATACCTTGCAATTTCATCCTCAGGTTTGGTTTGGCTTTGGAATGTTTTCGTGGAGAACCTTTTGGATTCCAGCTCCAGTTGGCCTTGGCCATCCCACTGCCCTTTGCCAGCTAATTTAGAAAAATTGCTTCCCTCTAATAAATCAAGGAGATATGAGTGGATCATTTGGAGTGGATTTCAGGAAAAGCTGCTTCCCATGCAAAGCTGCTGCTTTTTCCTTCACAAGCCCCTTTGGCAGGCTGCACCTGCCCAAAAAAAAAATCCCAAAAAACCCAAAACAAAGAAAAACCTTTTGGAGAAGAGAAAGAGCTGAAAGTGAGACCAGGACAGGGCTGGGCTGGGCTTTCCCTGCCAGGGAACGCGGCCCGGCGTGGAGAGGGAGGGAACTCGGGAGGATGTTCATGGTCGGGCACCTTTTATTTCCTTGGGTTTGTGGCAATAAATCATGGATAAAACAGCCCCGGCCCACCTGGTGGGGAAGCACTTGGGATGCTGATTACCCTGAGAGGGAGCAAAGGAGAAGAACTCCCAGTGCTTTCAACAGGCGGCAGGGGAAAAGGAGCCGGGATCCGCCGGGAAAACGGCAGGAGAGGCTCCCTGGAGCTGCCAGAGATGCTGCTGGCATGGATACGGGAACTGCCGGCCTCTCCCACTCGGTTCCGAAAGGTCACGGCCGGTGCTGGGCTGCGGGAAAGGATTTGCTGCTCACGAGCACTGCTAAAAAATGGGAAAATGCTCCCGAGCATGGACACGAGCTCGGGAAAAAGCTCCCGAGTTATCTGAGGGCACCTGGCTGAGCTCAGGCAGTGTTTGTGCTGCTGCCACCGCCCCCGCCCTGCGGGGCTCCAGCTCAGCCTCTCGGTCCCGTTTTCCCCCCGTGGTTTCGGACAAGGAGCGCGATTTTGGGCCGGCTGCTCCCCAAGCCGCGGCTGCTGCACGTTCGCAGCTTTGCCACAATAAAAAAAGCAACTCGCCGGGAGAGGCTGGAGAGAACCAGGCTGTAACGACTCCATCTATTGGGTAAAAATATACGGCTCCAAATGCACAGGGAAAATTAATTCCGAGGGAGAAAAAAAAAATATCAGAGGGGATTCGGAGCAGTTACCGGCACTTACGGCTTAATTGGACACAATTAGAGGAATGTTTCTCTGTACTGTTTGAAAGCAAAATGAAGGTAACGGCAGCCGCTTGCAGAGATCCGAGCTCAGCAATCCCGAGGAGGTGCCAATCCACATCCTGAGTTATTCCCGTCGCACGGGGTGTTAAGGGAAAGGGGCTTTTGGTGTCCGATCAGGGCAGGAGGAGCCCCTGACCCCGAAGGGCTCCTCAGGCTCGGGGTGAGGGGCAGCGAGGGGCGGGGGCGATGCTTCCCGGAACGCGTTTCTGCCTTTCCCATCCGTTCCATGGAGCCGAGGCGCGGGGAGCAGCGAGCCCGGAGCCCCCTGCACATCCATCCCCCCCTCCCCGGAACGCAGCGGCCGCACGGATCCCGCTGCAAGCCTCGCCTCCGTTACCCCCGGCTTTCCTTGATATTATGTTCTCCCCCGGGGCTGCTGAAAAGCAGAAAAACAAACTCCTGCCGGAGGAGGGAGGAGGCAGAGGGGGGGCCGGGGCCGGCGGCAGCCGGGGGATAACGGGGGGCGGAGGAGGAGGAGGAGGAGAAGGAGGAGGAGGAGCGGGGGGCTACTCCGGGAAAGCAGCAGCGCGATCGGCGCCGAGCATCGCTCCCTCCGCCTCCCGAGCGCCGAGCGGCCGGGACTGGCACCTCGGCAAGCTTCGTCCCGCTCTTCCTCCTCCTCAACCTCCTCCTCCTCCTGCTGCTGCCGCCGCCGCTCGCAGCCCTTGGCCGGGGCGCGCCCGGCGGAGCGCTCGGCGATGGCAGCGCGGGGCGGGCGCGGCGCGGGGCGGGCGGGCGCGGGCCGGGGGTAGCGCGGGGGTCCCGCAGCGCTCTGCCCGCCGGGGTCCCGGGGTCCGCGGGCTCGGAGCCCGGCAGGGTCGCGGCGGGGCTCGGTCGGTGCCGGTGCCGGTGTCGGTGTCGGGCGGGGCGCGGCACCGCGGGATGTGAGCGGCGCGGCCGGGCAGGGACAGGGGCAGCGACAGGGACAGGGGCGGGCGGTGCGGGCGGCGCCGGTGGCCCCGGTGGCCCCGGGCCCGGCATGCCGCGCTGCCGGAACTGCCGCCCGCCGCGCAGCTCGGGGCCGCGGGCCGCCCGCGGGCGCTGCCCCCGCCGCTCGGGGCCGCAGCCGGCGGGGGGCCCGGGGATGGCGCGGCGCTGCTCGCCCTGAGCCCGGCCCGCAGGAGGACGAGCGGCGGCAGGAGGAGGAGGAGGAGGAGGGGAGCGCCCATGGCGCGGGGGCGCCGGGCGCCGGCGCTGCGCACTCGGCTGCACGGGCTGCGCCTCATGTGCTCGGCGCGGGCGGCGCCGGCGCGCCGGGCGCTCTGGGTGCTCGCCTTCTGCACGGCGCTGGGGCTGCTGCTGGCCTGGTCCTCCGACCGCCTGCTGCACTGGCTCGCCTTCCCCTCGCACACCCGCGTGCGCACCGAGTGGAGCCGCCAGCTGCCCTTCCCCGCCGTCACGCTGTGCAACAACAACCCGCTGCGCTTCCCTCGCCTCTCCAAGGGCGACCTGTACTACGCGGGGCACTGGCTGGGGCTGCTGCTGCCCAACCGCACCGCGCGGCCGCTGCTCACCGAGCTGCTGCGCGCCGACGAGGCGCGGCTGCGCTGGTTCGCCAAACTGGCCGATTTCCGCCTCTTTCTGCCGCCCCGCCACTACGAGGGCATCAGCGCCGACTTCATGGACCGCCTGGGCCACCAGCTGGAGGACATGCTGCTGTCCTGCAAGTACCGCGGCGAGCTCTGCGGCCCGCACAACTTCTCCGCGGTGAGTGCGCGCCGGGAGCATCCCGTGCTCTCGGCTCCTGTCCGGGGTCCCCTGGGTCGTGTCGCTTCTGCTCCCGGTTCATGTCGGTCCAACAGCCCTGGGCCGTGTCGGTTCTGTTCCCGGTTCGTGTCGGTCCAAGAGACCCCCAGGTCGTGTCGGTTCCGTTCTGTGCCTGCGGCTCCTGTGGGTCCGAGGGATCCCCGGGTCTTGTTGGTCCCTGTTCCCCGTTCGTGTCGGTCCAAGGGCACCCCTGGCTGATGTCGGTTTAAGGGACTCTTGGTTGGTATCGGTTCCGCTCCGTGTCCCGCTCCCGGCCCCGCCGCTCGCTGCGCCTTTGCCCGCGGTGCGCGGAGCGCTCCCGGGGTCGCAGCGCTCCCGGAGAGTCCCGGTGTGTCCGGCAGGTTCCGGAGGGTCCGGCAGGTTCCGGGATGTCCGGCGGGTCGCGGTGTGTCCGGCGGGTCCCGGTGTGTCCAGCAGGTTCCGGAGGTCCGTCAGGTTCCAGGATATCCGGCGGGTCCCGGTGTGTCCGGCAGGTTCCGGGATGTCCGGAGGGTCCCGGTGTGTCCGGCGGGTCCCGGTGTGTCCGGCAGGTTCCGGGATGTCCGGAGGGTCCCGGTGTGTCCGGAGGGTCCCGGTGTGTCCAGCAGGTTCCGGAGGGTCCGGCAGGTCCCGCATGGCCGGGCAGGGTCCCCCCGGCCCGGGAGCCCCTCGGGAGCTCCCTGCGGTCGCTGCCCACCGAGCGCTTTCCCTCTCGCTGGTTTTTGCACCGGTTCTAAGTGAAGCTCTCCGGTCTAAGGGGTGACAGTCTGGTGTGTGAGGTGCTGGCTGCTGCCTTGGGTTTTAATGAGAAATAATTAAATTAATGTCGCGCCATCCCCGCCGCTGTCTTCCCACGTTCCGCGTTGCTCCCAGCGTAGTCGTACCCGGATTTTTCCTCAGTCCGAGCCGAGGTTCCCCGGGTGGCTGCAGCGCGGTCCGGCCCAGTCCTGCCCATCCCGCCGGGCTTTGCTCTGTCCGGGCTCCTTCGGCTCCCCGTGCATCCCCTGGATCCTCTCCATGGGACCCCTGGAGCGCTTTGGGATGCGGAGCTTTGCTGAGCGGAGCTGATCCCAAAGGTGTTTGAGCTGCGATTAACCAGCGGGGTTTGGGATCAACCCCAAAACTCGAGGCAGGGCTTTACAAAGCGGTAGGAGCGGATCCGTGCTTGGGAGGATCCCGGTGGGACTGTTGGGAGCTCTGGTGTGTTGGAGGGTGAGAGCTGGAGGCAGAGCCACGTGAAGGATCCCCGGGAGCAGCGGGATGCTGGTGGTGCTGGAATATTCCGGTGCTCTGATCTCTGCGGGCAGCGGCTGGGGCTGAGCATCCTTAAACGGGGGCTGGGGTCTGTGAGCACAGAGCAAACTCTGCCTGCGAGCTGGATGCCGGCTCTGCCTGCGATGCAGCCGGGAAATCAGACGGAATTGTCCCTTTGGGCTTGTCACGGCAGCCGCCAAACTGTGCAGGGGAGGAGGGAGCGGCTCCCCGCGGGATGGAGGAGCTGCCCCGGCCGTGCAGGCAGCGGCACAGCTGGGGGGAAATCAGGGATAAAACGGGATTTTGGGGCAGGCCCTTTCCAGCAGGACAATCCGGTGCCGTGGCCCGAGGAAATTCGGGAATTAGAGCAGGAACAGGCGGTGGGCGGTGGGGAAAAGCTGCCTCCCCCTCCCGGGTGCCAGGGGAGGATGTGCCGGTGCTTGGCCGGTGCCAGGAGGGGCTGACTGCGGCTTTCACCGACCCCTCACTGCTCCAAGCTGCGGCAAACCCGACCAGGGTCCCACTGTCCCAGCCAGGATAAATCCTGGAGCGCTGCTGTGGCCGGGGGCTGCTCTGGGGGTGCTGCAGGAGTTCCTGAGGGATGGAATTGAACATTCTGGGGGCTGCCCTGGGGATGCTGCAGGAGTTCCTGAGGGATGGAATTGAACATTCTGGGGGCTGCCCTGGGGATGCTGCAGGAGTTCCTGAGGGATGGAATTGAACATTCTGGGGGCTGCCCTGGGGATGCTGCAGGAGTTCCTCAGGGATGGAATTGGGCACTCCTGGATGCTGCAAGAGTTCCTCAGGGATGGAATTGGGCACTCCCAGCTCTGCAGCTGCCACCAGGCTGCCCGAGGAGCGGGGTCTCCTCCAGCCATCCTGGAAATGTCCCAGAAGCTGCTCCCCGAGGCTGGGAGGGAGGAATTGGGGGTGTGATCCCTGGAGCTCACAGCACCGAGGGCATTGCTCAGCTGAGGAAACAGGGAGAATATCCTTCCCATCCCAAAGGGACTCCAGGATGGAGGGAGAGAGGAGTCCCTGTGCCAGGAATTGCCTGGATCTGCCAGGAACTGCCTGGATCTGCTTTCCCTGCCCCAGCCCTGCAGGTGCGGGGGTTGGTGCCACCTCCCCGTGTCCTGGCATGTCCCTCCTCCTCCTCCTCCTCCTCCTGTCTGAGAGAACGGGGGAGGGAGTGACCTCTGCCTTGTCCTTGAGGGGAGGCTGAGGAGCTTCTCCACCTGGGAAGCACAGGTGAAGAGATCTGTTCCCTGGGGAGCTGCTGGGAACAACTCCCGGGGTCGGGAGTGTCCCGAGGGCTCAGGACAGGGCACTGCCCCAAAATCCCGTTTCATTTATGATTTTCCCCCAGCTGAGTTTGGCCACTTCCTCCAGGAGCTGCTCCCAGTTTGGCTGGGCTGGAGCACAAACCAAACCCCTTTCCTTGAGCAGGGATTTTTCTGGAGAGGAGGGATGGGAGTGTTTGTGGATTGAGGGATGGAGTGTTTGGGGATTGAGGGATGGGAGTGTTTGGGGATTGAGGGATGGGAGTGTTTGGGGATTGAGGGATGGGATTTTTTGGGAGAGGAGGGATGGGAGTGTTTGGGAGAGCAGGGATGAGATTTTTTTGGAGAGGAGCGTCCAACTGCAGGAAGAGTTGGAAGGAAGGAAGGTGTGTCAGTGGGGTGGAGGTGCCACACCTGGGGCTGGGCTTTTCTATGGGCCTGAGCCTGGGGCACCCCACGGGGTCTGGGGTACTTGAAGCTCCTGCTTCTCTCCCTGGATTTGGAGGGAGAGCCCCAAGAAGAGGCAGGAAAATCCTGTGGTGTGAGCCGGGCATGGGAATGAGGCAGGATGTGTGAAAAGATAAATGCAAATGGAATAAATGGGGGTGTAAAGAGAAGTTTGCAGGTTTTAGACCTGCTCAGGTGCTCCAAGAGCATCTTCTGGGCCAAAAGACCAGGGGGAGGTGGGGCTTTCCTGGGTAAAACCTCTGAAATCCCAAAGCAGAGGAGATTTGGAGGAAACAAGTCCTGGCTGAGATGTGGAGCAGAGCAAAGGGGCTGGGGGAGGGAGCTGCTCTCCTCTGGGTGCTTCCAGCTCTGCCCTGCAGCTCCTCCAGGCCATCCCTGCTCCTCCCAGCCCCTCTCCAGAGCAGATTCCCTCTCCTGCCCCTCCCAGCCCATCTCCACAGGGGATTCCTGCTCCTCCCAGCCCCTCCAGACGGTGGGGGCAGAGGGTGTTGGGTTTTGTGGGTGACACGGAACAGGAAGAGGACACCAGGGAATGAGCCCAGCAATGCCAACAGTGTGGGAAGTGTTGCTTTTATTCCTTAAGAAATGGAAATATGGGGTTGCAGTGATCTTTGGAGCTCGGGGCTGCAGGGCTGGGGTGATAAATCCCGTTGGATTTGTTCCATTTAGGAGGGCTCAGCTCTGGATTATTTCCTGGCCTGCTCCAGGAGGGGTTTGTTGTCCCTGTCAGTGTTTTCCAGAAGGATCAGGATTTGTGAGTGGGTCAGGTGGAGTCTCCTGTCCTCAGTCAATGTGTGGCTTTACTTATTTTAGGCTGGAGCTGAAGCTGGGCTGTTGGGTGGTTATCCAAAATCCTGGCATGGTTTGGGCTGGGAGGGACCTTAAAGCCATGGCAGGGTCACCTCCCACCACCCCAGGGTGCTCCAAGCCCTGTCCAGCCTGGCCTTGGACCCTCCAGGGATGGGCTTTAAAACCATCCAGGAATGCCTGGAGCTGGATAAATCCAACCTTCCCAACTGCCACTGATTGCAAGGGAAGGAAGCCTCCAGCAGCTCCTGCCTTCAAAACTTCTCCCAAAACCCAAATCCAAGTGCCAGACTGGGCAGCTCAGTGAGTGAGGAGCTGCTTTCCCTGGAGTGGCCCTGTCTGGGAGGAGCTGAAGCTCAGCATGAATTGGGTATTGCTCTGCATTCCCTGGATTTGGGGTTGATTTATTCCTCTGAGCTCTTTGTCTCTGGAATATTTATCTTGGTTGCCCTGTCCTGTGCTCATTGATTTCTTCCTTCCTGGGATTTTTCATCCTGAGAAATTAATGAGTGGATCCAACATCCTGGGCTCTGTTCATGGCCTGGGCTTTGGGGTTAGTGCTCTCCTGATTTAACAACTCTCCAAAGCAAATTGTCACCTGGGCCTCTGCCTGGGGAGCTGTGGCAGGGTTTGGTCCCATCCTTCAGGAAATCCTTGGATTTCTGGGCTGTTCCAAAGGCTCTGCACCCAATCCTTGCTCGTGGATTGATTTGCTCAGTTATTTCTTGTTAAACCATTTAATTTCTCCCCCAGGCAGGGACTTTATGGGGTGGGAGCTGCAGAGAGACCTCAGTGCTGCTTTTTAAAAATAGTCCTGTATATTTGCCTGAAAATCTGATGAATATTGCTGACATCCCCCCAGGTGGGGCTGTAATTGTGGTTTCCTTAGAGAATCCTCTGTGAGTCCCAGGGTGAAGCTCAGCCTCATCCCACCAATGAGTGGGACATTCCAGCCCTGGGTTTGATTTGATGGGAGGGCAGACAGGAATTCTGTGCCACCAGCTTGGGACAGCTGCAAGCACCTTAATTACCACCACCACAATCAATTGCAGAGGAATTTCAGGATGTGGGGTTGTTTATTTGGGGATTTTCCTCACCCACCCACAAACTGTTTTATGCAATTCCCTTTTCCACCTTTATTCTCTCATATTTTTATTTTAATTCTTTATTTTTGGCTGCACTTCCAAACAAAGCTGTGGCTTGGGGGTGGTGTTGCCTTTGGAAGGGGCGGGGGTGGTGTTTAATGTGGGGCTGGAGCCTGGAATGTGCTCCCAGATTGTCCCAGTGCCACTGGAGGGAACTGCCTGGGGCTGCCTGGGGTGAAACCAAGGCCTGTTCTCCCATCCTGGGGGAATCCTGCTGATTTTGGGCTCCTGCTGGCAGAATCCAAGGAGGAATCCGGGGTGGGCTCTGCCAGGTGCTGCCCCAGGCAGTGCTGTCTGTGAGGGATGGCCTGAAGGGTTTGGGGTGATTCCCTGGGGGTTTGGGGTGCAGATTCCTGATCTCCTACAGGGTTGGGTGCTTAGGGGATTTGGGCTTCTCTTGGGCTGGGGAATGGAAACAGGGATGAGTTTGGCACTGAGCTGGTGGGTCCTGGAGGGGCCAGGAGCTGGGGGAGGAGAAGGGCAAAGCCCAGGGGTCCCAGAGCTGCAGGGATCCCAAAGGAATCCATGGAGCAAGGAAAGCTGGGCCTGGGCTGCTGGGGGCTTCTCTCACCCCAGAGCCACCCCTGCCATGGCAGGGACACCTCCCACTGCCCCAGGCTGCTCCCAGCCCCAATGTCCAACCTGGCCTTGGACACTGCCAGGGATCCAGGGGCAGCCCCAGCTGCTCTGGGCACCCTGTGCCAGGGCCTGCCCACCCTGCCAGGGAACAAATCCCAATTCCCAATCTCCCATCCATCCCTGCCCTCTGGCACTGGGAGCCATTCCCTGGCTCCTGTCCCTCCATCCCTTGTCCCCAGTCCCTCTCCAGCTCTCCTGGAGCCCCTTCAGGCCCTGTGAGGGGCTCTGAGCTCTCCCTGGAGCTTCTCCTCTCCAGGTGAGCACCCCCAGCTCTCCCAGCCTGGCTCAGAGGGCTCCAGCCCTGGAGCAGCTCTGTGGCTCCTCTGGTCCCATCCCAGCAGCTCCAGGTCCTTCTGGACCATGGCAGTGTCACCTCCAGAACCTGCAGTGATGTCCCTCATGGCAGTGACCCCATGCCTGACTTTCCTCCAACAAAACAAACTGAAATAAGGAATCAAAGCCTGCCTGGCAGCTCAGGGTGCCCAGGTAATGGGATCTGTCCCCAAGGCTGCTCTGGGACACAGATTCCTGCTCCAGGAACACCCCCAGCCTGGCTCCAGCCCCGGAGCAGCTCTGTGGCTCCTCTGGAAATTGCTCCAGCAGCTCCAGGTCCTTGGAATCCTGAGTGACTCCCTGGGAGGCTCTGTCCAGGTGTGCAGGAGTGTCCCAGCAGCAGGAGCAGAGCCTGGGCTGGCCTGGAGCAGGACAGAGCTGCTGGGGATGTGTGGCTGTGCAGGGAGGCAGGAGTGCAAATCCCACAGGATTTGGGAAGAGCAGGGCTGGGCTGGGCTGGGCTCCCTTGCACCCCCACTGTGTCCCAGTGCCTCTGGATCCAGGTGCAGCTCCAGGTGCAGATCCAGGTGCAGATCCAAGAGCAGCTCCAGGTTTTAACTCCAGATTTTAGCTCCAGGTGCAGATCCAGCTGCAGGCAGCTGTTGGAATCCTGCACCCCTGGTGGTTTTACCCATGTCTGGGCAGGATTCTGGGCTGGGAACTCTCCTGGATTCACAGATGTACCAAGCTGGAAGGGACCCACAAGGGTCCATGAATCCAACTCCTCACTCCACCCTGAATGTGGGAACTGTGATTTCTGGCAGGACAGGAAAAATATCACTTAAATGGGGAAAGGATTCAGCTGAGTTTGGCCACTTCCTCCAGGAGCTGCTCCCAGTTTGGCTGGGCTGGAGCACAGACCAAACCCCTTTCCTTGAGCAGGGATTTTTCTGGAGAGGAGGGATGGGAATGTTTGGGAATTGAGGGATGGGAGTGTTTGGGAATTGAGGGATGGGAGTGTTTGGGAGAGGAGGGACAGAGTTTTTTGGGAGAGGAGCATCCAGCTGCAGGATGAGGAAGGATTTTCAGCAGGACTTTCCTGTGTTTTTCTCCTTGCTTGCTTCTTTTTCCCTTTTCCATTTATTCCATCTGTCCATCCATCCATCCATCCATCCATGAGATTCCAGGTGCTGAGGGTGCAGTCATTACCATTGGTTTGTTTGAGTCCTAGAATAGATTGCCAATAATTACTGCCCAGCCTGAGCAGAATTAATGTAATTAAAGACACAGTTACAGTCCCCGCCCAGTCTGGGATGCCGCCAGGGCTTAATTAATGTTTGCAAATTGCTCCAGGATCCGCATGGGACCACCTCCCAGCAGTGCACAAAGAGTGGGGATTCCTGGAATGGAGGTGCCCTGGGACACTGCTGTGGGCAGGGGAAGGAAATCCAGGGGTGCAGGGTGGGGGTCAGTGGGATTTGGGCTCCCAGTGCCCCTGGGTTGTTCCCTTGGGAGCCTGAGGCTGTGGGGTTTGCCCTTCCCTCTGCTGCAGTTCAGGGAATTCCCTTTATCCTGAAATCCCTGGAGTTTGTTCCCACTGGAGCTTTCTTCCTTTTGGCCATGTTTTTTACCCTGTTATTTATCCTGAATTCCCTGGGCCCCTGGAGGCTGTTCCCACTGGGAGCAGGGCCTTGCAGCATCCCAGGCTGGCTCTGGAATCCATCCCTTTTCCCAGCAGGAGGGATAAAATTGGAACTGGGATGAGCCTTTTCTCCTGTGTTTGCTTTTCCCATCCTGGCTGCAGATTTTCCATGAGCTGGGATGGAGGGAAGCTGCTGGATTCTTGTGTGGAGCAGCAGCTCCCATCCTGGGCATGGACAGGGATTCTCTGGGTTATTTACCCTGGAAAGGAGCAGGGACAGGGATTCCTCTGGGTTATTTACCCTGGAAAGGGGCAGGGACAGGGATTCTCTGGGTATTTTATCCTGGAAAGGGGCAGGGACAGGGATTCCTCTGGGTTATTTATCCTGGAAAGGGGCATGGACAGGGATTCTCTGGGTTATTTACCCTGGAAAGGGGCAGGGACAGGGATTCTCTGGGTTATTTACCCTGGAAAGGGGCAGGGACAGGGATTCTCTGGGTATTTTATCCTGGAAAGGGGCAGGGACAGGGATTCCTCTGGGTTATTTATCCTGGAAAGGGGCAGGGACAGGGATTCCTCTGGGTTATTTATCCTGGAAAGGGGCAGGGACAGGGATTCCTCTGGGTTATTTACCCTGGAAAGAGCTCTGGGGCCTGCCTGGGAGCTGCTGCTTGTGCAGATGTTTTGCAGCTGGATGGCATCCAAGGGCTGTCCCCCATTCCTTGCAGGAGGCCAGACTGGAACTGGCATGGATGCAGGGATGGGGGGGATGTCCTTTGGGATGCAGGGATGCCTTTTGGGATGGTGGGATGTTCTTTGGGATGCAGAGATGTCATTTGGGATGCAGGGATATTCTTTGGGATGCCCTTTGGGATGCAGGGATGCCTTTTAGGATACAAAGATGCCCCTTGGGATGCAGGGATGTTCTTTGGGATGGGGAAATGTCCTTTGGGATGCAGGGATGCCCTTTGGGATGGGGAGATGTCCTCTGGAATGCAGGGATGTTCTTTGGGATGCAGGGATGCCCTTTGGGATGGGGATATGTCCTTTGAGATGCAGAGATGCCCTTTGGGATGCAGGGATGCCCTTTGGGATGCAGGGATGCCCTTTGGGATGCAGGGATGCTCTCTCAGATGGGGATCCCCTCTGTCCAGTTGTAGGGACTCCTGTGGGGCCAGGAACTGGTTGGGAAAATCCTGCCCAAATCCCAGGTTTTAAAAATGAACCCTCAGCTCCCAAGGTGGGAATTGTTCCCAAAACTTGCCCAGCCCAGGTGTGCTCAGGGCTCCCAGCAGGGCTGCTTGATGTTGGAATTCCCATTTTTCCTGTATTCCTGCTCCCTGGCCCTTCCTGGCCCTTCCCTGGTGGCCTTTTCCCAGCTCCCCTTCCATCCTGCTGTGCTTGGGACTGAGGGCTCTGCCCTTCTGTCCTGCTGGAACCCTGAACCTCCCTCCAAACCCCTGGGATGACACAGCTCCTTCACTTCCCTCTCAGCACTTCTGGGACTTCTCATTCTCTCTGCTCTTCCTTTCCCCCCCTGTAATTTCAAGCAGTGGGAACAGGAATTTTTAATTTTTTTCATGGATTGTTCCACTCTTCTTTTCCCAGTTCTATCATTTCTTCCTGGAATAAAGCAAATTCTAGGCAAACTTCCTCCCCAAACCCCTGGAGCTTGACATTTTTTCAATAATAAAGTTGGAGTGTAAATTAGGAACTGGAGCTGTTCCCAATCCTAGGAGCACACTGCTGCCATCCCCATTTTCCTCTGCTTTATTAAATCAGGAGGAATGGCCCATTATAATCCAATTAACTGTGATTCCCAGGCAGGAATTTCTGGCTCCAGGGTGGGGCAAAAGTTGGATAAAATGATTGTAAAAGGCTTGGGATCGTGTGGTTTGGGATTTTTTTCCCTTTAAAAACCCTTCAGCAGCTGAAACCAGGGCAAGGCCATGGTGGGGGGTTGGCTCCTGGTTTTGTAATAAATTTATGGAGTGCTCCAAAGTGGCTCCTTGTGGGCATGGAGATCCTGCTGGGCTCCCAGCACATGTTCCTGCCAGGATTCATCCCTTCTTTCTCCTGGAATTCACGGCTCAGTGCTCCAGCACTCGGCTGGAAGGGAGGGACAGAAGGATCAGCAACGTGTCCATGGAATTCTGTTCCTGCAGCTCCAAACCAACCTGGCACAGCTTGGAGGGATCGGGGAGGGGTTACAGGCAGGGGGAGAAATGAGGTCACGGAGGGGTTTGGGTTGGAAAGGACCTGAAAGGACCTTAAACCCACCCAGGGCCACCCCTGCCATGGCAGGGACACCGTCCACTATCCCAGGCTGCTCCAAGCCCCAATGTCCAACCTGGCCTTGGACACTGCCAGGGATCCAGGGGCAGCCCCAGCTGCTCTGGGCACCCTGTGCCAGGGCCTGCCCACCCTCCCAGGGAGGAATTCCATCTCTCTCAGACCTTTTTGCTTCACTAAATTTTGTAGCAATTCCCAAATGCCTCCAATGGAAATGGGCTGTGCAGCAGGGAAACAGCCTGGGAGGCCCCTGGAATGCACCAACACAGCATTCCCACAGCTGGAATGCACCAACACAGCATTCCCACAGCTGGAATGCACCAACACAGCATTCCCACAGCTGGAATACACCAACACAGCATTCCCACAGCTGGAATGCACCAACACAGCATTCCCACAGCTGGATAGAGCTGTATAACAAATATTTGGAATAGCAATTGTCTCGGTTGGAAAGCCAGGTGTCTGCTAAGGAAGGCAGGAGCCTCCCCTGAAATGGAAAATATAAACCCCCCCCCTCTGAATCGTTATAAATTTCAAATTCAGGGGCTCTCAGGCAAAAATATGGGAGCAGGAATAACATTTCTTTATTAGGGAAGAAAATAAAAGGATAAAATAAACAATGCAGTACAGTAGAACAACACTGCCAGAGTCAGAACCCAAGCTGACACCCTGTGGGTCAGGCTGGTGGCAGCAGTGCCATTGGAATTGTGGCTCAGCCCTCCTGCAGGGTCAGGGCTGGTTCTGCTGGAGCAGGGATCCTGGAGAAAGGTGCAGTCTCTGCCTCTGAAGATCCAGGGGCAGAGGCAGCTGCTGTTCCTCTGGGCAATCCAGTGCAGAAGCCGTGCTGGTGTTCCAGAATCTCCAGATTATATCCAGGCAGGAATGCTTGGCTCCTTCCTCTGGGCTCACATCTCCCAATGGGATGCTGTAGTTCTTATCAGCCATGCAGTGACACTCAGTAGCTGTTATCAGCAGGTGTCTCCCCAGAGGGAGGAGTGGGTGTGGAAGGGATAAACTGCCCACTGAACAGATGATAACTGCCATACATGTGGCAAATAGAACACAATTTGCTTGGCAATCCAGGACAGCAATGGATTCTCTGGAGAGGGAATGATCTTCCCCCCCTCCCATGCCTGGGATAAGGGATGGGAAGGTTGGGAGCAGCTCCCTGTGCTGGAACAGCTGCTCTCAACCTTCCAGTTCAGCTTTCCAGCTCATTCCCTGCTCCATCAGCATCTC
Source organism: Setophaga petechia (assembly GCA_024362935.1). NCBI lineage: Eukaryota > Metazoa > Chordata > Aves > Passeriformes > Parulidae > Setophaga > Setophaga petechia. The sequence continues at coordinate 1,011,979 of JANCRA010000129.1, forward strand.
CTCCCCTCCAAACTCAGCTGAAGGCCCGAATTTCTTCCTTCAGGGAGTGCTGGAGCAGAGGCACCTCCCTGCCCAAGTCATTCCTGGCAAACAATCCCGGGAATCCCAACTGGAGGTGGCAGCTCCTGGCACTGCTTCCACAGTGCCAGCCTCCCACACTATCCAAACACTGGGATGTCAGAGCCATCAGTCCCTGTGTTCTGCTGGTGCCTGCAGCCACATCTCCCCCCTGTCCTGCAGTCCTGGGTGGTTTGTGGCACCCGTGGCTCCAGCTGGGTCCTGGTGTTTGATCCACCCTCACCCACACACTGCAGTGAGGATCAGCCAGGGATCCTCTCCAAAGGACCCTCCTGCTTTCCTCTGCAAAGCCCATGTGCCTTTCACCCTCACTAACTTTGTCCCCTTGTCTTTATTCCTGGGCTCAGCCCAGCCCTTCCCTCCCCTCAGGTTTCTCCTGGGGGTTGGAGTCACCCAGGGTCCCTCCCTGCTCCCCCTGCCGTGTGTGGGTTTGGGTGTCCTTGCAGCAGCCCCTGGCCAGGTGATAATTGGTGTTGACTCCCTCATTCACAGAAGGCTGATCAATAATCTACATCTCTAGCAAGAAGCCCATTGCTTTTATAGACAGTTACCATACAGGTGGACTTAATTGGTGCTCCAGTCCAGCACCATCACCAGTGGCTAATTAAGAAACCCCCCTTTGGTCAACAAATCTCCATAACACATTCCACGTGTTCACAGTAATAGATGCAGCAAGTTAAGAATTATTTCTCATTCTTTTCTCTGATCTTCTCACTGGGGAAGTTGTGCCTCTCTCTGTGCCCACAGAGCTGCTGCCACATTTGGGGACACAGCTGTCCCCTCCCCTGCCTGGGGAGCTGTGTCAGGGCTGTGCTCCCTGCTCCCTGCTCTCTCCTGAAACACTGAAATCCAGTTCCAGGCAGTGAAAGTGGGACATTCCTGCCCCCAGTCCTGTTTTCCTGACCCCAATCCTGTTTTCCTGACCCTGCAGGACAGGGGCTTCCCTTGGCTTTGTGCCTCAGGAGTGGAGAGAGGAATGGGACCCATGGGATGGGTTTGCCTTGGGATGGGTTTGCCTTGGGCTGGGATTCCCAGCTCTGGGTGTGCCCCTTGGGGTTTGATGGTTCTTGTAGGTCCCATCCACCTGAAATTCCCTTCATTTCCTTTCCCTTTTCTCTTTCCTTTCCTCCAGAATCTCCTCTGCCTTGGATTTTTCCAAGCACTGGACACTTCCCATCCCTTTCTGGCTCATGCCCATTAACCTGGCTTTGCCTTTCTTGTGCCAAATTCCTTGTGTTAAAATAATTCCAGTGGCTCCAAGGCCCTTGGATAGGGGGCCATTGAGGGAGGTGGGAATAAAACCATTGCTTTGGGTTAGGTGGGAATAAAGCTCCTGGCTGGGCAGGGAGGTTCCTGAATTCTCAGTGGCAGCTGCTTGGACAGGATCCACCTCAGCTCCTGGGGTTCCCCTGTTTTGGGGGGTTTCTGGCTGTTTGGAGCCCTGGTGTTTCTGTACTCCCATCAATATTCCTGCTTTTCCAAAGGCCTTTCCCTCATGGAGTCAGTGTTCAGCTTTCACTTGGCACCGGAGGGAATTTCTGCTCACCAGAATTTGATCCCCCCCAATGAAAGCATCATTAGCAGTTAATTGGTGATGGGGGAAACTCCAGCTCCCTTTTCCCTGCCCCACCTCCCCTCCCCAGGGCTGGGGAGGTTTGATTTGGAATAACTCCTGGGTTTGGGATCTGCCACATCCTGCAAAGGATGATCCAGTGTGGGGAGGAGGTGCCTCTATATCAGAGGCAGCTTTGGGAGGTTTCCAGAGCTGGGACTTGCTGTGGGATCAGCTCCCTGTGGGATCAGCTCCCTGTGGGATCAGCTCCCTGTGGAGTTACCTGCACACCTCAAAGAGGGGATGTGACACCAGGGGGTTCAGCAGCCCCAGATCATGAAGGTTGGCTGAAGTCTGATAAGAAATATGATTTTACGATTTTTTTGAGCTGTTTGTGTTTTGCCTCTGGCCTGGGCACTGCTTCTGATGAAGTTTCCAAGCTCTTCTTGATGGTGTAAGGATTATGGATTTAGATTAAAAGGCCAGCAGAGATTTTCACATGTCCTTAGGGCTGGCTTTAAACATCAGCACTGGGGGACGCCAGAGCCTGTGGCAGCAGCTCTCTGGCCACAGAGAACAGGCACAGACCTTCCCAGAAAAATCCTGGGAAGCTGTGTAGAAGCTGTGGAAAACATAGAGGAAAAGAATTCAGACAATTTTTATCTCTCCTTCTGTAACCATTGTTTACAGATATGGTTCTCCAGAGTGTGCTGTTGATATTCACCAGTAGCGAGTGAGAGGTTTTCACTTTGAGACCAATCAGGTCTTAGGTCCACCATTGTTTCTGTAAGAACTGTAGAATTCTAATAATAAAGTGTCCTTCATGCCTTCTGGATCATGGAGTCAATGCTAATTATTACCCAGCTGCAGACCTGCTACCACAAAAGCCCAGGGGGGAATGGAGCCCCAGGATAATCTTGTAATGACCCCACCCCAAATCCTGCTTCAGTTTTGGGCTCTTCTGAACAAGAAGGACCTGGAGGGGCTGGAGCAGGTCCAGGGAGCTGGGAAGGGTCTGGAGCCCCAGGAGGGGCTGAGGGAGCTGGGCAGGGGCTGAGCCTGGAGCAAAGGAGGCTCAGGAGGGACCCTGTGGCTCTGCACAGCTCCTGCCAGGAAGGGGCTGTGGTATTCACATCCCCTCTGAACAGAGAGAGATTTAACTTTCTCAGGTTGTCCTGAGAGAAGCTGTGAGAGAAGTAGAGAGAAGAATGATCAAAACAATTCTTATCTCATTTGCTGCTCCTGTGTTTTTGAACATGTGGAACGTGTTGGAAGATTGAGTAGTTAGTTAGATGTAAGTATCATGTAGTATAGTAATATATAATAATATAATATAATATAATATAATATAATATAATATAATATAATATAATATAATATAATATAATATAATATAATATATATAATTAATACAATGTAATATAATATAGTTTTAATAAAGTGAGTGTTCAGCATTCCAAAGCCTTGGAGCCAGGTGCCAATCATTTCCTTCATTGGGGGTCCTGATTTTACAATGGGCACAGCCGGGGGGGTCGGGCTGTGCTCAGGGAACAGGGACAGGAGCAGAGGGAACGGCCTCAGGCTGGGCCAGGGCAGCTCAGGGTGGGCACAGCAGGAATTTCCCCGTGGAAAGGGGGGTCAGGCCTTGGGAGTGCCCAGGGAGGGTTGGAGTGCCCATCCCTGGAGGTGTCCAAGGAATTCCTGGATGTGGCACTCAGGGCTCTGTGCTGGGGACAGGGTGGGCATTGGGCACAGGTTGGATCTTGGAGAGTTTACCAGCCTCAGAGATCCTGGGATTCTGTGTTGGGAAATGGAGCTGATAGGGAAGGGAAGCTGTGTGTGTGTGAAGAGCTTGGGCACTGCCAGGGATCCAGGGGCAGCCCCAGCTGCTCTGGGCACCCTGTGCCAGGGCCTGCCCACCCTCCCAGGGAACAATTCCCAATCCCCAATCTCCCATCCATCCCTGCCCTCTGGCAGTGGGAGCCATTCCCTGTGTCCTGTCCCTCCATCCCTTGTCCCCAGTCCCTCTCCAGCTCTCCTGGAGCCCCTTCAGGCCCTGTGAGGGGCTCTGAGCTCTCCCTGGAGCTTCTCCTCTCCAGGTGAGCACCCCCAGCTCTCCCAGCCTGGCTCCAGCCCCTCTGATTCCTTGTTATCCCAGCACAGGAGCCCCTTCCCATGAAAAATCCCAGACTTTGTTTTGCTTCCTCTCCACTTCTTGAAGTGATTTTGCCCCTTTGGCCTCAATTCCCTCCCTGCCTTGGGCAAGGGTGGCTCCAGTGGGGCTGAAGGGACAGCAGGGACAGCAGTGCTGACCTGGGAGCCCTCCCCGTGCCCACTCAGGTGATGGCTGGGACAGGGCATTTTGGGATTTCAGAGCTGATTGAGGTGGCAGAGCCGTGGCTGGGTTCTCACCTCTCCTTTTGTGATGAGGTCTCTGGTGTTGAGATGACCCTGAGGTGTTGGAAAATCTCTTTTTCCCACTGAAGAAGCAGACAGGGTTCCTTGGTCTGGTTCTCAAGGTTGTTTATTCTCTGTTATCTATTACATTCTTTCTCTGACCTGCTGAGATCTGTCCAGCAGGTTGGTTCATGGCACACTGACCACCTTGGGGTGGTGTTGGCTTTTTATACTAAAAACTACGTGTACTTCATTTACAATAATTTTCCAGTACCTATCACTGTAAGAGCCTAAATGAGAGATGCAGGACTCCAGGTCGCTCTTCAAACTGAAGTTCCTTGTATCCAAAATGCAGTTTATTGTATCCAAAATGCAGTTCCTTGTATCCAAAATGCAGTTTATTGTATCCAAGATGTCACAGCAGTCCAGGGTCATGGGTGACAGAGCTGTGCCCACAGTTGTCAGCTCCAGCTGCAGGCAGCCCTGCAGACCCTTTGGTTTAGGTTACAATGCATTATAGACTTTTCTTTAGGTTACAATGCATTATAGACTTTTCTTTGCTGAGCATCTTCATACAGTAGAACCAATCTATACCTCAACTTTTATCTACAGCCCATCATAACTACTGTAATTACCATATTCATGTCACTGTTCTCCAATCACTCACAGTCAGTACATTACAGTTTAAGCTAGAGGTTGTTTTTCGGTTTCCTTGCAGTGCAAAATTCTGAGACCTTTTTTCTACTTGCTTGTTTGCCTGTGTTATCTTTCTGCTTGGTAAAAACATCTTCTTGTTTGGGGTGGGTTTATTCTTTGCTCTAAGCCATAAAAACCCCTTCTAACTAACACACCCTTTGCCTCCTTGGTTATCCAGTAAGACTGGCTCAGCAATTCTTTTCTTCTGTATCAAAACTTGCTTCCATCTCTATTCCTTCATCAGACTCTACACTTAAAAATCTTTCTGCTAAGCACAGATATCTGTGAGACTTTCTTGTCAAACTTTCATCCTTCTCAACATATCACCTATGTTAGACAGTCTGTCTCTAAACCAATCCAGAAGTGCCACCAGCCCAGCAGAAGATGGAGGACAAGAAGGAGAAGGACAGGACACACCCAGATTCCTCCATCTTGCCTCCTGAACCCCCGTTATAAATCCCCAGAATTCTACATTTTCACCCAGTGATAAATTCACTGTCATTCTATTCAAACCCTTGTGGCTTGTAACTCCTCACACAAGGTTGGTAATTGTTTCCATGGGTTAAAATCAAAGGCACAGGTGTCTGTGACTCCATGCCAAGGTCTCTGAGCCTCCTGCCAGGGTCTGGAGTCCTCCAGGGCAGCCAGAGCAATGTCCTGGGTTCTGACAGGGAAGGGATTGGTGCCCTTGGATTTGTTCTCATCCCATCTCCAGCCTCTCCCAGAGCTGTTCCTGCCACCCAGGCTGCCCCAGTCCCATCTCCTCCAAGTCCATGCAGGGACTCACAGCATGTCAGGCTTTGGAGCCTCCCCTCTGTGGTCACTCAGGGCCAGGAACCCTCAGGAAAAGTTTAATTTTATGCTGTGGACACCAAAAATGTCTCAGTGGGTGAGAGACAAAGGGAGAAGAAGAGAGGAAAACCAAAGGTCAGTGTTCCCTGCAGAAATCCTTCAGGAGACACCAGCACTGGCTGTGAAGTGACACCGGGGGGCTGCAGGAGCAGGGCAAGATCCCTGAGGAAAGAGGGGTCTCCTGGAATAAATCCAGAATAGATGGATTCCCACCTTTCCCTGGTGTTCTGGAATAAACCATGGATTCCCACCTTTCCCTGGTGTCCTGGAACAAACCATGGATTCCCACCTTTCCCTGGTGTTCTGGAATAAACCATGGATTCCCACCTTTCCCTGGTGTCCTGGAACAAACCGTGGATTCCCACCTTTCCCTGGTGCCCTGGAGTAAACCATGGATTCCCACCTTTCCCTGGTGTCCTGGAACAAACCATGGATTCCCACCTTTCCCTGGTGTCCTGGAACAAACCATGGATTCCCACCTTTCCCTGGTGTCCTGGAATAAACCATGCCAAGGCCTCTGAGTCTCCTGCCAGGGTCTCGAGCCATCCAGGGCAGCCAGAGCAATGTCCTGGGTTCTGACAGTTTTGCCACCTGAAGGATCAGGGTCTGGGTCCCCTCCCTGGTGCTGTCCCCTCTGTGCTGGAAGGACTCACTCCAGAGCTTTGGCTCCTCAGGGAGCCAGGGCTGACCACAGGGGCTGGGTTCCCCCAGCTGTGCTTTCCCAGCAGCTGGAGAGGAGTGTGGGAATGTGCCTCTGTTGACAGAGTGACAAAACCATTTTTTGTCTCCTTAAAAAAGAAAAAAGCCCAGAAGTCTCTCTCCTCAATTAGGTAAAAAGACACCTTATAGGACCTGGGGGACTTCACCTCAAACTTAAGGACAGCCAATTGCACAGGAGCCAAAAGGTCCCACTTAAGCAATTCACTAGAAAAAGAAGAGAACAAAAGGAACCAATGGCTTTTGTGAGGTGTTTTACCAGGAGCAAGAACCTGACTCGGTTTTTCTCTGTAAAGAGCTTTGTTATTTTGCCTTTTATTAAAACCTTTTTGTTTCCAACACTGCCACAGAAGCCATCCTGGTATTTTATGCTTTCTAAGGTAGCTGAGCTATCCTGGGTGTGAAACAGATCTCCAAGAGCTCATGAGACCTGGCTGGAGGAGACCCTTATTTCAGAGGAGCAGGGAAAATCCTCCATGGAATCCTCACTGTCTGGTGTTAGTGCTTCAGGAGCCACCAGTGCTCATTAGTGATGGGCACACTTGGTTCTCACCCTGCTTCCTCTGGGATGGGAAAGGCCCAGAGAAATTCCCTTCTGCTGGGAGAATCCCCAGTCCAGGTTCTGGGATGGGATCCAGCGCTGCTGGGGTACACCCAGGGCTCATTTTAACTCCTATTTTAAATCAAAAAGCAGCAGAGGAACGATGGCAGGAGCTTTGGGAGAATCTTGGGAGGAGCTGTGGGGTGGTGGTGTTCACAGAGGTCCCAGGATGAGGGAACAGATGAGAATCTTGACTCCATGTTTTATGCTATATATTTTATGCTATATATTATATTAAATGAAAATGATCTACTTAAACTACACTAAAAGAAGAAAGGATTTCATCAGAAGGTTAGCAAAGAAAAGAATGGAATAAATAATAAAATCTTGTGACTGCTCACAGCCTCGACACAGCTGGCTGTCATTGGTCATTAATTAAAAACAATTCACATGCTCAGTAAACAATTCTCCAAATCACAATCCAAAGCAGCAAAACATGGAGAAGTTGAAGCTTCCCAGCTTCTCAGGAGAAAAGATCCTAATGAAAAGATTTTTCATAAAATATGTCTGTGACGCTGTGGGGTGGTTTGTGCTCTGCCTCTGGGGTGAATTGTTTGGGATTTCCTCTGGGTGTCCTTGCTGTGGAAATTGGTGCAGATTTGGTGCTTTCAGGTGGTTTTTGCAGCAGCAGCAGCAGCGTGGAAGGCAGTGAGGGAGGGTGCTGGGCTGTCCCTGCCCTGCAGGGTTTGAGGCTGCAGGACCTGGTCAGAGTGGGGCAAACCCAGCTCAAAGCTCACAGGAACAGATCCTGTCAGAGGCAGTGGTAGGAGGGTCAGGATGGATGGAGATGAGAGATCTCTGCAGCCAGGCTGTGGAACTTGGGGTTCATTGCAAAGGGCCTGGGTGCAGGGCCCTGCTGGGAGCTGCCAGGCACAGCTCAGAGCAGGGCTGAGAGAAGAGAGGGGGAGAGAGTAAGGGAGTAAGAGAGCCTGAGGTTTCCATTACAATACCATAAATCTTCTTCTGTGTTGAATATTCTGATTCTCACTGACCAATCCAGTACAATATACAAATCCTACAGCATTTCCATACAGCCTGTAAGAATCATTACATTACCATACTCTGTTCCATTTTAAACCCTAAAAACTCCTCTTTGGGCCCCTTCTGCCAAGCTGGCAGGGTCTGCTCTGACCCTTGGGCCTGTCTGCAAGCAGAGGGTGTTGTTCCATCAAAAGGGGATCACCTTCAGCTGGCCACACCATTGTTTTCCAGTTGTTCAGTAACTGAGGGATCTCAAAGCTTGCTTTCATTTCAATCTCGCTGATGGTTTCCATATTCTCAAAATCTTTTGCCAGACAATCATATTTGTAAGGCTTTCCTGTTCCATCTTCCCCACCAGCCAGCCCTGCAGGGAGGATCCAGGAACACCAAATTGCTCAGGGTGTGGTGGACAGAAGGGTTTTGTAAATTCCAGTGCTGGCTCAGCAGAGCTTGGGAGTCTCTTGGGGTGGGGTAGGGGAAGGGATCCCACAAAGGCCTCAGCCCTGGCCTGGGGTGACCAGGTGGGGATTTGCTGATGGGATTTTTGTTATCACTGTCTGGATTTGCTGTTGGACCCTGGGATGGAGGAGCCTGGACTTGGGCCCATCCTGTGTGTGAGCCTGGCTCAAGGTCCCACTGCCCAGGGACTGGGGGGCAGCAGGGCCACAGGGGGTGGGAAACTGCTCCAAGGGCTTTCCTGTCACTGTAGGACACGAAGGAACACGAGCACACCACTCTCAAGGTGAAGGAAAAAAGGGACGTTTATTTTTCTGACTCCTTTATTTATAGTTTTACAAAGGTGACAGTGGATTGGAGGGTGACAGTGACGCCTCTCCAATGACACTGGTTACACCAACAGTCCATCAACTCTCTCCTCCTCCATCGAGGGAATGTAAACAATAAGTTATTCACACGAATGTGCGTGATAAAGTTCCTTACAAGAATTCAACATCAGAAGGCCTTGAGAATCTTAGAAAACCAGGGTGACACTTTCCCAAGGCTGGATGGAGCAGACTGAGCTTGGGTGGAGTTTTGGTGGGGTTTGGGTGAGGTTTGGATGGGATTTGATGGGCTTGGATGAGATTTGGATGGGGTTTGATGGATTTGGGTGAAGTTTGGATGGGGTTTGATGGATTTGGATGGAGTTGGTGGGTTTGGATGAGGTTTGGTGAGGTTTGGATGGGATTTGATGGACTTGGATGGGTTTGGATGGGGTTTAGGTGGGCTGAGATGGAGTTTGATGGGTTTGAATGGGGTTTAGGTGGGCTGAGATGGAGTTTGATGGGTTTGGATGGGGTTTGGTGATGTTTGGGTAGCATTTGGATGGAGTTTGATGGATTTGGATGGGGTTGGTGACGTCTGGGTTTGGATGGGGTCCTTGGATGGTTTCTGTCTCCTGTCCCTCCCTGGCTTTGGCACGGGGACTTGGGGACAGGTTGGACCCCTCTGCCTGTGACAGAGGAAACCAAAGAGCAGGGACTGAGCGAGAGAATTCACAAAAAGAATTCAAACCACAGAACCAGTGAGTCAGGAAAAGATTCCCAAGGTGACATCCAGTCTTCCTCCAGCTCCCAGATTTCTGGAACAGTTTTGCTGGGATAACAGGGCTCCAAAGCCACAGCTGGCACCAGTCCCAGTCCCACACCAGGGTGACCTTCCCCACATCCATTTTTCCTCCTCCTCCTCCTCCTCTTCCTCCTCCCTCTCTGCTGGGCTCAGCACCTGAATCAGGGAAACATCTGAAAATCCACGGAGTGCTGATGGATTTGGAGGAGGGAATATCCAATCTGTGAGTGCAAAAGGGCCTTGTTTTTATTGCTGGAGGTATTTTTTGCTCCAGTTTAATGGGATTAGTGCTGGAGGTTTGGGGCCAGCTGTTCCCTCTGCAGACAGGCAGGAAAACATTCCAGCATTCCACTCCTGCTGCTTTCATCTTGTAATGAGCTTGTCAGCAATTAGCAGCTCTTGGAACGGCCGCGGGAGTGACAACACCACAGCTCAGCGCCCAAAAGCTGCATTTTTAATGGGATTGGGTGGGAAAAGGGCTGGAATGTGGGTGGGTCCAGGATTGATGGGCAGGAAGCACTGGTGCTTTGCTTGATGGCATTTCCTTGGTGTTCTGTGGCTGTTTGGGTTTATAATTCACCCATATCCTGTGGGGTTTTTAGGGAAATCCTGTGGAGATTTATAGGGAAATCCTGTGGGGATTTATAGGGAAATCCTGTGGGGATTTATCAGGATATCCTTTGGGGATTTATAGGGAAATCCTGTGGGGATTTATCAGGATATCCTTTGGGGATTTATAGGGATATCCTGTGGGGATTTATAGGGATATCCTGTGGGGATTTTTAAAAATTTTCAGCATTTCTCGCCTGGAATTTTCCCTTCTCATAGGCAGGAGGGGAGTTCACTGAAGATCTTAGCTCTGTGAAGTCTTTTTCTAACCCACACCTAAGGAAACGTGGATGGTACAGCCAGTCCTGGGAGAATGGGATGTGCAGGGAATTTCTGCAGGGCTGGCAGAGCTGGGGATATTTCTGGGCAGAAAGGAGAGGTTTTGCTTGTCCTAGTTACTGGAGCCTGGATTTTTCCCAGTTCTGTCCAGGTGGAAATTAATCTGGGATAGGTTTGAAAGCCCTGAACAGGGGAAAGGCTGACCTGGAACCTTGGAGTTTGTGCTGACCTTCAACCCTAGAGAAGACTTGCAGTGCCTTTCTGTTGTTATTAGTTTTGAAGGCATCAGGCAGAGAAGATTCCTGAGCTTTTCCCTGCATTTTTGCCCTGGAGCTGTTCCAGAGCTGTGCCTCTACCCTGGTTTTTGTGGCTGGATGGTTGAAGCTGAGCTGGAGGACTTGGGCAGGGAGGAGACTTTGAGGGATTTGTCTCTCCCAGGTTTGGTTATGGGAGTGTTCCAGCAGATCTGGGAGCTGCTCAAGACAGAACCTGAGCTGTGGGACTGCAGGAACACCTGAGCTGTGGGATTGCAGGAGAGCCCCAAATTGTGGGGTGTTCAGGAGATCCTGAGCTGTGGGATCTGCTGGAGCTGCCCCAGCAGTGCTGCACAGTCTGCCCAAACCCACCCCTGGCCATGTTTAATGCCTGAAGCCCCAGTGCCTGGTGAGGGAGAAGGGGAAGCCAAACAATCCCTGGGGGCTGTGAGTGCCTGTTTTACCCTGTTCACCTCCCAGGGCTGCCATTTCCCCCTGACCTCCCCCAGCCCAGCCCTGCTGCCCACCCCTGGCTTTGGGGGCTCATTGGGTTTTCTCCTGACCCATTTTTTGGGATGTGCTGGTGCTGAGCCCCAGATGTGATGGGGTTTCTGTGCTGTGGGTTCCTAGAGTGGTGGGTGTGCCTGGGGAGGTTTGGGTTTGCTGAGGGCTCACCTGGGCAGGTGTTGGGGCTGAGGGAGGTTTGGGTTTGCTGAGGGCTCACCTGGGCAGGTGTTGGGGCTGAGGGAGGTTTGGGTTTGCTGAGGGCTCACCTGGGCAGCTGTTGGGGCTGAGGGAGGTTTGGGGTTTGCTGAGGGCTCACCTGGGCAGGTGTTGGGGCTGAGGGAGGTTTGGGGTTTGCTGAGGGCTCACCTGGGCAGCTGTTGGGGCTGAGGGAGGTTTGGGTTTGCTGAGGGCTCACCTGGGCAGGTGTTGGGGCTGGGGGAGGTTTGGGTTTGCTGAGGGCTCACCTGGGCAGGTGTTGGGGCAGGGGGTTCAGCCTGGGAATCACTGCTGTTCAGTGTGACACGAGCCAGGCACTGCCTCACGTTCTTCCCAAAAGCTTCCCAGAACCCCAGAATTAACCAGCTGGGAAAAGCCCTGTGAGGCCATGGAGGGCAGCCCGTGACCTGCCACCCCCTTGTCCCCAAGTGCCACCTCTGGGGGGTTGTGGCTGCAACTCTCTTCACAGAGAGCAGCAGGGACAACTTCCCATGGATTTATCCTGGGGAAGGCAGTGAGAACCTCAGAGAGAAGAAGAGAAACCAATTCTTATCTCTGTTTGCTGTTGTATTTGCTAGGAAATGTCCCAACAAAGGCAGGAATGATGAATCTGACTCCATGTTCTCAGAAGGCTCATTTATTACTTTATTATACTATATTATATTAAAGAATACTATACTATATATATATATATATTATATATATATATGTATATATATACTAAAGAATACAGAAAGAATACTTACACAATGCTGTAAAATAATAATAATGAGAACTCGTGACCCTTTGCAGAGTCCCGACACAGCTTGGGCCTGACTGGCCAAAGAGTGAAAACAACTCCCAGCAGAATGCAATGGAACAATCACCTGTGGGTAAACAATCCCCAAACACATTCCACATGAGCACAGCACAGGAGAAGCAAATGAGATAAGAATTGTTTTCCTTTTCTCTGAGGCTTCTCGGCTTCCCAGGAGAAAAATCCTGGGTGAAGGAATTTTTTCAGAAAATGTGAATGCTACAATTCACTGCCCCTGTTGTTTGGCACACGTGCAATGTGTTATGGAGATTGTTTACCCAAAGTGATTTGTTAATTGGACACTGGTGAAGGTTGTTTGGATTCCTTGGCCAAGTGGTTCCACGTGTGTTGTGACTCTGGGGACAGTCACAGGTTTTCTTTAGTATCTTTTTTTAGTATTCTTTAGGAAATATCTTTAATATTTCTTTAGTATATATCTGTAATATCTAGATATTAGAGATAGTAGATATATTAGTATATATCTATAATATCTCTTTAGTATGTAATTCAGTATAATAGTATATAGTATATATACTATATAACTATATAATATATACTATTAGTATATATTATAGATATATAGTATATATACTATTATACTAAATTTCATACTAAAGAGATATTATAGATATATACCACTATATCTAGTATCAGAGCACATTTTTCCCTGCACTGGGGTCGCCCTGCATCGATGGGGGCTGTCTGCTGTCCCTGCCCTGCATCCCTGGCAGTGCCAGCTGCTCTCCTGGATCTCCAGGCTGTGGAGGGGGACAGGGAAGGGACAAACCAGCGTCACCTGTGCTGCCCAGATGTCATTTCCTGCTGCCAGCTCTGTCAGAGCTCGCTGTGGTTCATTTCAATGGCCCAGCCAGGGCTCTGTGAGTCACACAATTCCCACCTGGAGCAGCTGCTCCATCCCAGCCCTGGTGCCAGCTCTGCCCGAGCCCTGCTGGGCACTGGAGCACCAGGCAGGAACTCCTGGCTCAGCCTTTCCAACGGGGTCACTGCAGCTTTGCTCCCTCCCTGGCAGGGCCCCCAGGGCTGCCCTGGCTCTGTCCCTGGAGGGAATTGTGTGTGTCCTCCCTCCCTGTCTGAGTGGGAAAATCCCCCCAGGATGCCCTGGATCTCTGAGCTCCTTCAGGAATGGGGCAGCCAGGCTTCTTCTGGGAAAGCTGTGCCACCCCCTCCCCACCCTCAGGAGTTTTTAATCCAAATTCTTACCAAGTTTCCAAAAAAATCCCCAGACTCCTTTCTTCTTGGGTCTCCAGCTCCTTGTATTTTGTCCAAACCATCAGAAAAAAAAAGTGTGGAATTACCTGTGCTGCATCTGTGCTGTGATTCTGCACAGAGAAAAATCCATGGAAACTTCTCTGAAAACTCTGCAGCGCCTGGGCTGGATTAAACATGATTAAAGATTATCCCTGGATTCTCAGCCAGCTGCTGTTCCTGCTGGAAAAGCCAGTAAAGCAGCCAGGAGTGCTTTCCCTGCCCTTCTCCTTGGAGAGGCTGGGAATGCTGCCATGGAATGTTCTTCTCCTGCCAGCTCCTGCCTCAGGAACTGCATTTCCCAGTGGTTTCTCTGGTTTTAAACTGGGATTAGACACAGGGATGGCTCCACACTGACCTGGATACAGGAGGAGGCAGGGATGCCCTCCCAGCCAGGAATCCCTTCCCTGAAACACACATTCCTTGTGGGAACTTTGCAGGGCCTGGTGACAGTAGCGTTATTATTATTATTATTATTATTATTATTATTATTATTATTGTTGTTGTTGTTGTTGTTACTAGTCACCATCATATTTTCTGAAAAATCCTCTTTGCCCAGGATTCATCTCCTGGGAAGCTGAGAGGCCTCAAAGAAAAATGAAAACATTATCTCATTTGCTTCTCCTGTGTTTTGCTGCTTTGGAATGTGGTTTGGAGGTTGTTTGTCCAACAGCTGATTGTTTGATTGGTTTCATGTGAATTGTTTTAACTCAATGACCAGTCATGATCAGGCTGTGTCAGACTCTGGAGAGAGTCACAAGATTCATTATATTCATTGTAGCCTTCTGTCTGTATCCTTTCTCTATTGTTTAGTAGAGTTTTAGTATAGCATAACATAACATACATAATATAATCTCAGCCTTCTAAGAACATGGAGTCAGATCTATTCCTTCCTGCCACAGGGGATGCCAGAAAATACCATTATTATTATTATTATTATTATTATTATTATTATTATTACTACATTTTCGCCTCTGATTCTCTCCCCATCCACAGCCAACTCCCTGCTTTATTGTGAGCCCAACGTTCTCATTCCTGCTGGGAGTGGGAAGCACTGTGGGGTTTTCAGGAGCTCCTCAGAGCCCATTAGAGGCTCTCTGGAGCCCAGGCTGTCTCCTCATTGTGTGAGAATTGTGAGCTGAGTGTGCCAGGCAGCCCTGCAAGGGAAGGTTCACTCTGAGGTTAATGCACTTTATCCATCACTTGAAATTCCTGCTGTTTTTTCCAGCTGAGGCACCAAGTTCATCCAGGCAGGAGCTTGGGGAAAAACAAGGGCTCCTGAAAGGCCCCCTGGACTGAGGGGAAATGCACATTTTGGGAGCTTTTTTTGCAAAAAATAGAGCAGAAAAAGTGGGATTTTTCCTGAAAGTCCTGGCTGTTCATCCTGGAATGGGATGAAGCTCCCTGGGGGAGTTCAGTGCCTGAGCTGAGCCCATCCTGCAGTGCCCTCAACTCCCCCATCCCAGGGGATGTCATGAGCTCTGTCACTTCTCATTGTCCTGTCATTCCCAGCTCAGGCTTTTGGGATGCTGGAGCTTTTCCTTGCTGTTCCTTTGGCACCATCCAGCCCTGTCCTGAACCCTGATCCCATTCCCCTTCCCAGCCTGTCCTAAGCCATAATCCCATTCTCTTTCCCAGCCATAATCCTGTCCTTTCCCAGCCCTGATTCCATTCCCTTTCCCCTCTATCCCGAGCTCTGATCTCATTCCCTTTTCAATCCCTGTCTCAGCCCTAACCCTGTTCCCTTTCCCAGTTCCCAGCCCTGATCCCATTCCTTTCCTAGCCCTGATCCCATTCCCTTCCCAGCCCTGAATCCAATCCCTTCCCCACCTCTCTCACGTCCTGATCCCATCCCTTTCCCAGTTCCCAGCCCTGATCCTGTTCCCTTTCCCAGTTCCCAGCCCTGACCCCATTCCCTTTCCCATCTCTTTCTCATCCCTTTCCCAGCCCTGATCCCATTCCCTTCCCAGCCCTGAATTCAGTCCCTTCCCCACCTCTCTCAAGTCCTGATCCCATTCCCTTTCCCAGTTCCCAGCCCTGATCCCGTTCCTTTCCCACTTCTTTCTCATCCCTTTCCCCACTCCCTCTCCCACCCCTGTCCCCATTCCCTTTCCCAGCCCGGGCCCCACTCCCTCTCCTACCCCTGGCCCCACTCCCTGTCCCACCCCGTCCCCACTCCCTCTCCCACCCCTGGCCCCATTCCCTTTCCCAGCCCGGGCCCCACTCCCTCTCCCAGCCCTGTCCCCATTCCCTGTCCCAGCCCTGTCCCCATTCCCTGTCCCAGCCCTGTCCCCATTCCCTCTCCCAGCCCTGTCCCCATCCCCTGTCCCAGCCCTGTCCCCATTCCCTGTCCCAGCCCTGTCCCCATTCCCTGTCCCAGCCCTGTCCCCATTCCCTCTCCCAGCCCTGTCCCCACTCCCTGTCCCAGCCCTGTCCCCACTCCCTGTCCCAGCCCTGTCCCCACTCCCTTTCCCAGCCCTGTCCCCACTCCCTCTCCCAGCCCTGTCCCCACTCCCTGTCCCAGCCCTGTCCCCACTCCCTGTCCCCCCTGCAGCAGGACCTTGGAGCAGGCTCCAGTCCTGGTTCCCTCCATCCTTTCCTGCAGGGAGGGCAGGGATGGGTTTGTTCCCCACAAACCTCCCCTGGCAGTGGGGTGGGCACTGCCCTGGCAGGGGATGAGCAGCATCCCACAGACCCCAGGTGTGGGAACAGCTGGAGCTGGTTCAGCTCCTGCCTCAGTTCTCTGTCCTGAGCTCCAAGAGCAGTTTAGCTGAGCTCTTGTCACAGACATATTTTATGAAAATCCCTTTTCCCAGGATCTTTTCTCCTGAGAAGCTGGGAAGCTTCAGCTTCTCCATGTTTTGCTTCTCTGGAATGTGGTTTGGGGAATTGTTTACCCAGCATGTGAATTGGTTTTAATTAATGACCAATCACAGCCAGTTGTGAAAGACTCTCTGAGTCACGAGATTTTATTATTCATTATTTTATTCTATTTTATTATTTTATCTTTCCTTTTCTTTGCTCACCCTCTGATGTCCCCTCTCTCTTTAGTACAGTTTTAGTGTAGGATTTTTAATATAATACATATCATAAAATAATAAATCAGCCTTCTGAAACATGGAGTGAAGATTCTCATCTCTCACCTTGTCCTGGGGACCCTCAAACACCACCACAAGCTCTGAGCTGGGCTTTGCTGGCTCCAGGCAGGATTTTCCTGCCTCCCAGAAATGGCAATTCCTTGCACAGAATTAATTCCCTGGGCTCTGAAGCCATAATAATAATAATAATAATAATAATAATAATAATAATAATAATAATAATAATAACAGCAACAATAACAACAACCACCTGGGCAGGTTTCTGTGCTCAGGGATGGTGCTGAGGTCATTCCATGGGCAGGATTTGCAGAAATCCCTTCCAGAGGAGCTGGCCATGGATGCCCCAGGGATGGGTTGGAATTCCTGGGTGGTTCCCAGTTCCTGCAGAGCTGGGTTCCATTCCCAGGGCTCCCCAAGGAGAAGGCAGCAGGAAAAGCTGAGGGAGCTGTGGCTCCATGGTTCCTCCACGGGAAGGGGTTCAGGGACAGGGGTTGGAGCATCCTGGGCACCAAAGGCAGCCCCAGATCCCAGATCCCAGATCTCAGATCCCAGCTGCTTCCTCAGGGAAGGGCTGAATTCCCCCAGGGAATTCTGGGGGGTCCTGTTGTTTTTCTAAATTAAAATGTGCAGAATCTGCTCAAAGGCAAGCACTGCTCCTGGGGCATTCCAGGGTGGGGAGCTCAGCCCCAGCTTTTCCTTGGGATCAGGGAAGAGCCTCAGACCCCTGGAGTTCATTTGGAGTTTGAACTGCAGTCCCTGCAGCTCTGGAGTTGGGGTTAATCCCGTTCATCCCGAGGTGCAGGAGGAAAGGGATTTTGTGTCCTTGCAGCATCTGTGGGACCTGGCAGCATTAATTGAGATTAATTGTTCTGGCTGATTAACCCACATAGCTCTGGGAGATTTACAAAACACCTGGAAACCTTCTCGGGGGGGGATTTCTGTGTTTGCTTTCCTTCTAATCCATGTTTTGGATAAAAGAGTTGGGTTTTGTGGCCACCAAACCCAGGAAGAGCCCCTGAGAGCTCTCAGGCCAGGGGAAAGGGCTGGTTCTTGATCAGAGCTGGTTCTTGACCATAAAAAAATAAACTTTTTGATCCCATGGGTGCAGATTCCCTGGATTTATCTGAGGATTAGGATGAGGCTTCTTAAACCTGCAGGTGCTCAACCCCAAATCAGCTTTCCCTGGGATGAGCAGGATCAGGCAGGGCAGGGTCAGGGAGGGCAGGATCAGGCAGGGCAGGATCAGGCAGGGCAGGATCTGAGAGCTCCTGGGATCTTCAGGGCTGGGAAATGTCTTGGGGTGATGGGAATGTGAGAGGAGCAGAGGGAGGTGACAGGGAGGTGACAGGGCGGTGACAGGGAGGTGACAGGGAGGTGGCAGGGAGGTGACAGGGAGGTGACAGGGAGGTGGCAGGGAGGTGACAGTGGCACCACCACAGGCTCTGCCTGGCCTTGAGAAGTTAAACTAGAACCTCAAATCAAACTTTGGGGACAGAAGGGCTTCAAAGGAAGGAACTTTACCTTAAATCTCTGAGTCTGGAGGCTCCCAGCCAGGAATTCCTGCCCAATCTCCCATCCATCCCTGCCCTCTGGCACTGGGAGCCATTCCCTGGCTCCTGTCCCTCCATCCCTTGTCCCCAGTCCCTCTCCAGCTCTCCTGGAGCCCCTTTGGATCCCTGCAAGGGGCTCTGAGCTCTCCCTGGAGCTTCTCCTCTCCAGGTGAGCCCCCCCAGCTCTCCCAGACCCCAGCTGTCCCCCCAGTGAACATTCCCTGCATCCAGAGGGGCTCCAGCCCCTGGATCAGCTCCTTGGGTCTCTCCACCCCCTTGGTTTTCAGGGGGTGTCAGGATCACCAACCTGAAATTCCATTGGTTTGGATCTCTTGGGAAAGTTTTGGTTTGGATAAAGGGTTCAGGGATAAAAAATGCTCCCTTTGGACTCCTGGCAGCCCAGGAATCCCTTCCCAACATCCCATCCATCCCTGCCCCTGGCCCCCAGCAGGGAGGGACCCTGTCACAGCTGGGACAGAGACAGCACAAAGCCACACTCCATTTTCAGAAGGCTCCAAACTGTTTTTGCAAACTGCATGCTTTTTGTACATCCTTACAAAACTCATAAGTTTGCTCTTTACTCATTGGTCACCAGAGACAAACCAAGCACTCATTGGAACAGGCAAAGACAAACAAAATGCTTTTTCGAACAGGCAGTTGCAGGGTTTTTCTTATTTTTATTCTTATTTTCTTATTTGTCCTTCTTTCTTTCTTGGTTCCTGTGTCAAGGACCTTGGTAGGAAATTCTTTCAGGGGTGAACATGGATTCTCTTATCAAACTCCTCTCTGGCTCACAGAAGTCACTGCAAAACCTCTTCCACTGTTGGTGTGCAGGGAAACTCTGGCTGCAGCCCCTGAGGTGTCCCAGATTAAATCTGACACGATGTCCTGGTAGAGATGGACACAGCACACAGCCACACTCCATTGTCAGGGGGCTCCAAGCTGTTTTTATTACAGCATATATGCTTTTAATACATTCTTACAAAACTCCTAACTTTAGACTTTACTCAGACAAACAAAGAGTGCTTATTGGAACAGGCAGTTGAAGTTTCTCTTATTTCTCCTTCTTTCTTGCTTGCTTTCTATGTCAAGGACTTTGGTAGGAAATTCTTTGGGGTAAACATGGATCCTCTGATCCAGCTCCTCTCTGGCTCACTGAGGGAAATTCTGGCTGCAGCCCCCAGGATGTCTCAAATTAAATCTCACACAAGGTTGTGGTAGAGATGGAGACAGCACAAAGCCACACTCCATTATCAGAAGGCTCCAAACTGTTTTTACAAACTGCATGCTTTTTGTGCATTCTTACAAAACTCATAAGTTTACACTTTACTCATTGGTCACCAGAGACAAACCAAGCACTCATTGGAACAGGCAGTTGCAGGTTTCTCATTCCTCCTTCTTTCTTTCTCGGTTTCTGTGTCAAGGACTTTGGTAGGAAATTCTTTCAGGGGTAAACATGGATCCTCTGATCAAACTCCTCTCTGGCTCACTGAGGGAAACTCTGGCTGCAGCCCCCAGGGTGTCTCAAATTAAATCTCACATGATGTTGTGGTAGAGAAAGAGACAACACAAAGCCACACTCCATTTTCAGAAGGCTTCAAACTGTTTTTATTGTGGCATGCATGCTTTTTATACATTCTTACAAAACTCATTAGTTTACACTTTACTCTCTGGTCACCAGAGACAAAGTGCTCATTGGAACAGGCAGCTGAAGTTTCTCTTATTTTCCTTCTTATTTCCTTCCTCTTTCTTATTATCCTTCTTTCTTTCTTGGTTTTTATGTCAGTAACCTTGGTAGGAAATTCTTTCAGGGGTAAACATGGATCCTCTCTAACTTCTCTCTGGCTCACAGAAGTCACTGCAAAGCCTCTTCCACAGGATCCAGCCCCATGGAATGCTGTGAGCACTCCCAGGGGAGTCCTGGAAGTGCTGGAGTGCCAGAGGAGCAGGGACAGCCCTGCCATGGTCACACCTCCCACACTGGGAGTCCTCACAGATGGGAAGGAGCTGAGTCCTGCTGAAATGAGGAGGAGCAATTCCAGAATTCCACACTGGGGAATGAGGAGGAGGAATTCCAGAATTCCACACTGGGGAATGAGGATGAGGAATTCCAGAATTCCACACTGGGGAATGTGGAGAAGGAATTCCAGAATTCCACACTTGGGAATCAGGAGGAATTCCAGAATTCCATACTGAGGAATGTGAAGGAACAATTCCAGAATTCCACACTGGGGAATCAGGAGCAATTCCAGAATTCCACACTGGGGAATGAGGATGAGGAATTCCAGAATTCCACACTCAGGAATGAGAAGGAGGAATTCCAGAATTCCATACTGGGGAATCAGGAGAAGGAATTCCAGAATTTCACACTAGGGAATGAGGAGGAGGAATTCCAGAATTCCACACTCCATCTGTGTCACCCCTGCCTTCCAGGCTGGGATGGCCTCAAGGATCTGCTCACAGTTCCAACCCTGAGATCTCCAAGGATCACAATTCCAGCCCTGGGATCTCCAAGGGTCACAATTCCAGCCCTGGGAATGTCCAGGCTGGACAGTGGGAGGTGACCCTGCCCATGGCAGGGGTGGAATGGGATGGGGTTTAAGGTCCCTCCTGTGGGAAATGGATTTGTAGGGAATTCTCCAAGCCTGGCAGAGGGATCACACTGTGAGCATCTGTGTGCAAACCTGGAGATGAGAAATGCTGGCTTGGAAATGCCATGGAACAGGACAGACATTGCTGGGAGAGAAATGGAACTGGAAACAAGTTTCAAAGGGTGGCCTTGCAAATAACACTGGATACTTTGGAAAAATAGAACTGTGAAAGATGCATTGTAGGGGGACCCATGAGGAGAAATTTTAGGTTATTTGATTTAAGGCATGTACAGCATGGAGTGGTGTGGTGTTTGTGAGGGTCCTCAGGATGAGATGAGAGATGAGAATTGACTCCATGTTCTCAGAAGGATGATATGATATGATATGATATGATATGATATGATATGATATGATATCATATCATATCATATCATATCATATATCATATCATAATAACATTATTATATTATAATAATATCAGCCTTCTGAGAACTTGGAGTCAATTCTCATCTCTCACCTTGTGCTGGGAACCCTCACAACACTGCAACACTCAGTTCCTATTTTCTGGAGGATTCTCATGGTGCAGGACATCCCTGCACAGCTGAAGGGTTTGGGATTGACACAGACACTCCAGGTGTTTTATCCCCCTTTTTCCTCAGGTTGCATGGCACTGCATGGGATGGGCACTGAGGGGATTTGAGGGCTGCTTTGGGACACTCAGAGGAGATTTGGGACACTGCAATGTTGGAATGTTGGAGGAGATTTGGGACACTGGAATATTGGAATGTTGGAGGAGATTTGGGACACTGGAGTGTTGAAGGAGATTTGGGACACTGCAATGTTGGAGGAGTTTTGGGACACTGCAGTGTTGGAGTGTTGGAGGAGATTTGGGACACTGCAATGTTGGAGGAGTTTTGGGACACTGGAGTGTTAAAGGAGATTTGGGATACTGCAATGTTGGAGTGTTGGAGGAGATTTGGGACACTGGAATATTGGAATGTTGGAGGAGATTTGGGACACTGCAATGTTGGAGTGTTGGAGGAGTTTGGGGACATTGCAGTGTTGGAATGTTGGAGGAGATTTGGGACACTGCAATGTTGGAGTGTTGGAGGAGTTTTGGGACACTGGAATGTTGGAATGTTGGAGGAGATTTGGGACACTGGAATGTTGGAGGAGTTTTGGGGCACTGGAATGTTGGAGGAGTTTGGGGACACTGGAATGTTGGAGGAGTTTGGGGACACTGGAATGTTGGAGGAGTTTTGGGACACTGCAATGTTGGAGGAGTTTTGGGACACTGGAATGTTGGAATGTTGGAGGAGTTTTGGGACACTGGAATGTTGGAATGTTGGAGGAGTTTTGGGACACTGCAATGTTGGAATGTTGTCAGTGCCAGAGCTGGGTACAGAGTTCAGCTGAGGGAATGGACAGGAGCTAATTAAGGCAATCAGTGGGGATGGATGCAGGGGGAGCACAGATTGTAATTAGGATCCAAATTAATCCCAGCCCAGGAGCTGTGCCTGGCACCAGCCCCAAGGCTCCAGGGCTGGGGTGGAGCAGGGCTGGAACCACCCTCACCCTCCCTGACTCCTCCTGCTCCATCTGCTGCTTCCAAGGGCCTTTTCCAGGTGCCTGTGGCCTCGTGTGACCCAGCCAGCCCCAGGTGGGGACATCAGCCTGAGGTGTCCCAGGCCAGCCAACCTCAGGCCACCCCCTTGCACATTCCAGGTGACCTCAGCTTTGTGCTGGGACCTGGATTTTTATGGATTTTTTATGGATTTTTAATTAATTTTAATGGATGTAAAATTTATTTTAATGGATTTTAATTCATTTAAAATTGATTTTTAATGGATTTTTATGGGGTTTTGTGGACTTTAAAATTTATTTTAATGGATTTTTATGGATTTTAAAATTTATTTTAGTGGATTATTATGGATTTTTAATTGAGTTTAAATTGATTTTTATGGATTTTTATAAGATAAGATACTTTGTTTTGTCAAAAAGACCCCAGTCTTCCCCCAAAATGTCCCAAATCCCTATAAACCAGAGGACCTGTCCTCTTCAGTGCTTCCTGATGGTGTCACCTGGTCACAGGTTGGACTCTGTAACCTTAGAGGGCTTTTCCAACCTCAATAATTCCATGTTCTACCAAAAAGAGCCCTGAGAACTGGAGTTCCTGGGTTCATCTGTGGTCCCATGGGAGATGGAATATCCAGGTGTTGTTCCCAACAGCCCATAAATGCCAGGGAGCCCCAGCTCTGTCCTGCATCCCTTTGCTGTGTGTGCAGGGAACCAGGGACTGGTGGGATCAGGGAGAGGGCAGCACTTCCTTGGCTTGTGCACCAACAGAATTCCCAAAGATCTGGAGCTTCTCCGTTGGAGTTGATCCATTTGGTGCTGGAATTTTGGGGCTGTATTTAAAGACCCACTCAAGGGAGATGAATTGGAGCTGGAGGGGGAATTTTATGGAATTTTATGGCAGCTCTGAGGAGTCCTCCCCATTCCCACAAGTCCTGGCACCAATGGAACATTCCAGGGAGGGGCTGGTGGCACAAATCAGGAGAGGATGGGAATATTCCTAGGGAATCAAACATGGAGCCAAGGGCTCCTCTGCCAGTGTTCAACTGGGAATGTTTGCTGCCATCCCATAAACCACAGATTGGAGAGAGTTGGGCACATCCAGTGGCAAAAGCTGGATTGGGAGGGAGGGATGGAGGTGTTGGGAAGGGATGGATGTGCTGGGGAGGGATGGATGTGCTGAGGAGGGATGGAGGTGTTGGGTTGGGAGGGAGGGATGTGCTCGGTTGGGATGGGTGTGTTGAGAGGGATGGATATGTTGGGGAGGGAGGGATGGGTGTGTTGGGAAGGGATGGATGTGCTGGGTTAGGATGGATGTGCTGGGTTGGGATGGGTGTGTTTTGAGGGATGTGCTCGGTTGGGAGGGATGTGTTGGGAGGGATGGGTGTGTTGGGAATGTTGTGTGTTCAGAGCAGCTCTGGCAGTGCCAGCTGGACATTGGTCAGACACAAAGGGACCTGGGGCACTGCTGGACAGCAGGCTGGACATGAGCCAGCAGTGTTGGGAAGGATGAAAGTTTGACAAGAAAGTCTCACAGATATCTGTGCTTAGCAGAAAGATTTTAGAATGCAAAATCTTAAGAAGGAATAGAGATGGAAGCAAGTTTTGATACAGAAGAAAAGAATTGCTGAGCCAGTCTTACTGGATAACCAAGGAGGCAAAGGCTGTTAGTTAGAAGGGGTTTTATGGCTTAGAGCAAAGAATAAACCCACCCCAAACAAGAAGATGTTTTTACCAAGCAGAAAGAGAGCACAGGCAAACAAATCAGCAAATGTTGCAAGTAGAAAAAAGGTCTCAGAATTTCCACTGCAAGAAAACTGAAAAGCAACTTCTAGCTTCAACTGTAATGTACTGACTTTTAGTGACTGGAGAACAGTGACATGAATATGGTAATTACAGCAGTTATGATGGGCTGTAGATAAAAGTTAAGGTATAGATTGGTTCTACTGTATGAAGATGCTCAGCAAAGAAAAGTATAGAATGCATTGTAACCAAAAGAAAAGTCTATAATGCATTGTAACCTAAACTAAGGGTCTCCAGGCCTGCCTGCAGCTGGAGCTGACAGCTGTGGGCACAGCTCTGTCACCCATGACCCTGGACTGCTGTAACCTCTTGGGTACAATAAACTGCATTTTGTATACAATAAACTGTATTTTGTATACAATAAACTGCATTTTGTATACAATAAACTGCATTTTGGATACAAGGAACTGCATTTTGGATACAAGGAACTGCATTTTGGGTACAATAAACTGCAGTTTGAAGAGCGACCTGGAGTCCTGCATGCCTCGTTCAGGTTCTTTCACAGCAGAGTGCCCTGCTGGCCAAGAAGGCCAATGGCTCCTGGCCTGGCTCAGGAATGGTGTGGGCAGCAGGAGCAGGGAGGTCATTCTGCCCTGCCCTGGGCATTGGGAGGGCACAGCTCGAGTGCTGTGTCCAGCTCTGGCCCCTCAGTTGGGGAAGGACCTTGGGACACTGAGCACATCCAGAGGGGGCAACGAGGCTGGAGAGGGGCTGGGAACACAAACCCTGAGAGGAACCCCTGAGGGAGCTGGGGGTGCTCAGCCTGGGGAAAAGGGGACTCAGGGGTGCCCTCATCACTCTGCAGCTCCTGAAAGGTGCCTGTGCTCTGCTGGGCTGGGCTCTTTCTCCAGCAGCACTGACACAACCAGAGCACACAGCCTCGAGCTGTGCCAAGGGAAATACAGGTTGGATAGCAGGAAAAAGTGTTTTCCAGAGGGGCTGATAAAGTTCTGGAATGGAGGTGGTGGAGTCCCCATCCCTGGGGGTGTTTAAAACAAGCCTGGATTGGCACTGGGTGCCAGGGTTGAGTTGAGGTGTTGGGGCTTGGTTGGACTCAATGATTTTTAGGGTCTCTTCCAACCCAGTGATTTTGTGAATTCTGTGAATTTGGGGGAATTTTGGGAATTCCCAGGGACTGGGGAGGTGGTGGAGTCCCCATCCCTGGGTGTGTTTAACAAAGCCTGGATGTGGCACTGGGTGCCAGGGTTGAGTTGAGGTGCTGGGGCTGGGTTGGACTCGGTGATCTTGGAGGTCCCTTCCATCCCAGTGATTCTGGGAATTCTGGGGCTCTGTGAATTCTGTGAATTATTTGATTTGGGAAGAACACTCCCATTAATGCTGGGAACAGGGTTGATCTGACTTCAGGGCATGCCTGGGACTGGGATCAGTGGGGTTTGGGGCAGGGATCAGTGGAGCTGGGGGCAGCAGCCTGGCAGGGATCGGGGATCAGTGGGTTTGGGCAGGGATCAGTGGGTTTGGGGCAGGGATCAGTGGGTTTGGGACAGGGATCAGTGGGTTTGGGGCAGGGATCAGTGGGTTTGGGGCAGGGATCAGTGGGGCTGGGGGCGGCAGCCTGGCAGGAATCAGGGATCAGTGGGTTTGGGCAGGGATCAGTGGGTTTGGGGCAGGGATCAGTGGGTTTGGGCAGGGATCAGTGGGTTTGGGGCAGGGATCAGTGGGGCTGAGGCAGGGATCAGTGGGTTTGGGGCAGGGATCAGTGGGTTTGGGGCAGGGATCAGTGGGTTTGGGGCAGGGATCAGTGGGTTTGGGCAGGGATCAGTGGGTTTGGGGCAGGGATCAGTGGGTTTGGGGCAGGGATCAGTGGGTTTGGGGCAGCAGCCTGGCAGGGAAGGCTCTGCAGAGCCAGAGCTGCTGCAGGGGAGCCTGGGCTGCCTTCCCTGGCAGCGCTGCCTGACAAATCCCAGCGGGAATCTCAGCCTTGGAAAAGCCTCTGCTTGTAAACACGGCCCTGACAAGTTCCCTGGCTGTGCTTCCCCGGGCTCCACGGGGAGATCAGAGCTGCAGGGAGGGAGGGATGAGCGTTTCCATGTCTGACATCGCCTTCCTGACAGCACCAACAAACAGGAGTTTAACAACTGCCCGTGCACAGGGAGCAGATGCCAAACTCCTCCTCTCCAGGGGTTCCTCCTCCTGGATTTTGTTCATTTTTGGGACAGCTTTGCCTTATGATCAGGTGAGGGTGATCCAAATCCCCTTTGGCATCCACAGCTCTGGGATTTTTGCATTCTCCCAGTGGTTTTGTAGGATTGGGATGTGGATAACACATGAAGAGGATGCCCTAAAGGCTGGGCTTGCACCCCCTCTGTTGGGATTGGCCTTGGACTCCTTCCCTCTGCCCTTTCCTGGGAAAGGCCATTAAATCCTTTCTCCCATTATAGGAGCTCCCTCCTTGCCCAGGGTCACCCCCCTGGAAGGGGATTCCTTTGGGATCCCTCACACCCCTGAGGGCACCTGCTGGGGTTTTGTTCCCATCACTCCATCATTTTAAAGAATGTCCCCCTGCCTCCTGTCTGGGAGGACAAAGGGACCCTTGGGATGCACTGGGATGGAGATGGGGATGGTCTGGGATGGAGACTGGGATGGAGATGGGGATGAGGACTGGGATGAAGACTGGGATGGACTGGGATGAGATTGGGATGGAGACTGGGATGGAGATTGGGATGGACTGGGATGGAGATTGGGATGGACTGGGATGAGATTGGGATGGACTGGGATGGAGCCTAGGATGGAGATTGGGATTGTCTGGGATGAGATTGGGATGGACTGGGATGGAGACTGGAATGGACTGGGATGGAGATTGGGATGGACTGGGATGGAGCCTGGGATGGACTGGGATGGAGACTGGCATGGAGCCATCCCTCTATCCAAGTGCCATCAGGACAGGGCTTCGTGACACCCTTAAAATTTTGATTTTGGGGTTTTCACCAAAAAATCTTGGGGTTTTACCCTTAAAATCTTGGAGTTTTCCCTCAAGACCTTGGGATTTTCCCCTCCAAATCTTGGAGTTTTTTCCTCAAAATCTTGGGGTTTCCCTTTCAAATTTTGGGGTTTTCACCTCAAAATTTTGGGGGTTTTGCCTTTCAAATCTTGGCAGTTTCCCCTCAAAATCTTGAGGTTTTTCCCTAAAAATCTTGGGGTTTTACCATCAAAATCTTGAGGTATTCCCCTCAAATTCTGGGGTTTTTCCCTTTCAAATCTTGGGATTTCCCCCTCAAAATCTTGGGGTTTTCCCCTCAAAATCTCGGGGGTTTTCCCTTTAAAATGCTGGGGTTTTCCCTCAAAATCTTGGGGTTTTCCCTCAAAATCTTGGGGTTTTACCCTAAAAATCTTGGCGCAGTGGGAGAGCTGGGAGCCCTGGGAATGGACCCCTCTGGCAAAACCCCAGGAATAAAGTATTTTCTCCTCCTAAACAGGATCTTTTCCCCACCCTCTCATGGATATTCTTGCACAAACACATCCCAGCTTTTCAGCTCCACATTCCCCTTCTCCTGGACCCATCTAGAAAATTGCTTTGTTTTCTTTTTTTCCCACTGTGATCAATACCTTGGATGTGGCTTGCTGGGAAATGTCTCTCTGAGCCTTTGTGTCCCACAGCTGTGAGAAATGACTGCACAGGATTCCAATTCCCTTTTTCCTTGGTTTTAGCTCCATCTGATACCTCCTTCCTGCCTTACCAGCGCGCCCTCACCTGCATCTCCATCTGTATTTGGAAAAGTCATTCCCAGGCTTCCTATGAGTTCCTTTTCCCATCATTTTTCTCTGGATTGAAGGGCAGATTTCTCAGCAGGAATGTTTTTACTGTGCTTCCTGCTGGAAGCTGGAATGCCTCATTTTCCATGACTCCAGGCAGGCCTCTGGAATACCAGTCCTGGGCCTAATGGATTCACAGGCAGCAGAATTTGTTTATCCAGGGCTTTCTTGGACCTTTTGGTGGTGGTGGTGTCTGCTTTTTGCTGGAATCTGTTTGGCATACCCCTGCTCTGAGTTTTAACTTCCCAAAATGAACATTTTCCTTGCGTTTCCCTTGGCTAAGGAGGTGCCGTGGTTTGAGAGGAAGTAAGTTTTCTGGGATATGCTGTGGTCAAGCCAATGGGTGTTCAGATTTTAATATTGGCACCTGGAGTGGCCGCTGGGGACAATGGATACGCCTCTGAGAACACAGGGTTAAAAGCAGAGCACTCCCGGGGGAAGCTCTCCTGAGTTCTGGTGGGGAAAGAGTTCGGATCTCTGTTCGGATCTCTGTTGGGATCTCTGCCCTGTCCAAGGGGCAGCCATGAGGCTGGGTGAGGTAGGCCGGGGCTTGGACAGAGATGGAAGGTGAAGAGGCCCCGGCATGGAAGGGTGGGAGAAGCACCAGGAGGCATCGGGCAGCCACCCCCAGGAGAGAGAGAGAGAGAGAGAGAGAGAGAGAGAGAGAGAGTACAGCCTATGCCTGTGACTGCTACCTTGAAACTCGATAACATGTGCCAGCAGCACGGCCCAGGAGAAGAAGGGGTGGATGCAGCGAGAAGGTGTCCGGCCGCTGTGGGAGATCTGGGCAGGCAGAGCCCGAGATTTTAACTGTTTTTTGGACAATGGAAAGTTTGCAGAACATTAACCTTCCTAGAAGAGAGCTAGAGATGAAATAGAGGAAGAAATAGGTGCATGTGCTGAAGGTTCGTGCAAGTGAAAGATGTGCAAGAGTAGAGAAGGATCTTAGGTGGGAAGAGATGATGGAATGGCTTGGCTGGACTTTTCTTGTATAGCCATGGACAGAACCACATTCCTTGTGACACAGAGACTGCATCCAGGGGGAGGCAATGGCTCAGAGCCAAAAGGGTTCAGTGTTAAGGCCCCTCGGCCCCAGGTGGTGAATTTGAGGGGGACAGGTGTCCCAAAGGTGAGACTGTGCTCTTTTTGGAATGGGACAAGGCATCCTTAAAAGGACAACCCTGGAAGCAGCTCTGGTCCTTGTGCAGTGGTGAGAGCACTGGACATGGAAGGAAGATGTCACAATGGCACATGATCTTCGGGCAGTGCCATGTGTGACAGGAAAACACAGGAGGTCTCAATTGTGTTTCCTGGGGAAGCCCATGGCACAAGAGGGACTCCTCTCCTCTTGATGAACTGAGAATTGATTGTCTAAAGGGTGGTGATGGACTGAGAGTTGGTGATCTGAGGGATGGATGTATTGGAAATTTGGTGGGGGGAGGAGGAAATGTTCTTGGAAGGTTTTCACTTTTCCTGTGTGTTTCTTGTCACATATAGCTGTAGTTTAGTTAATAAAGTTTTCTTTTCTTCATTTCTAAGTGGGGACCTGCTTTGCTTATTCCTGGTCACATCTCACAGCAGAAACCAGGGAGAATGTGTTTTCATGGGGCACGGGCATTGTGCCAGCATCAAACCATGACAGGAGGGGCTAAGGAAGTCACTCCAAGACAGTTCATGGATTGGACTCCATCCTCTCAAAGGCTTTTCCTAACCTAAATGATCCCATCAAATCCCATTCCACAGATTTAGAATTATTTCCCTTTATGCCCAAGCAGGGATTTTCCAAGGAGCTGTCAAAGGCCCCATGCTCCTTCAGAGGGAACAAATTGGAATTTTTATGGACTACTCTCAGGGAACGTGTCTGGAATTTTGTTTCTGGCCCTTTTTATTGGAAGTTAAAGCATTTCCAAGAGCCAGGAGGGATTTTTTTTCCCCCTCAACCACACAAATTGAGTTTAAGTCATCCTGCTCTGTGTTTGCTGCCTCCAGTGAATCCCAGCCCCTCCCAACAGCTCCAGGGTTTATCCTGATGATCTGATAATGAGTCCTTTCCTGTTGTCAGGGAGCCTGGAAACAAAAGAAGACTCTGGAAAAGCAATGTTGTATTTTCCCAGATAATTGCTCCCACCAAAGGGGAGAGGGGGAGGAACATCCTCAGGAGGGGCTGAGGGAACAGGAGAGGGGCAGGACACAGGGAATGGCTTCCAAGAGGGCAGGGATGGATGGGACACTGGGGAGGAGTCCTGGAGGAATTCCTCCCTGGAGGTTGGGGAGTGTCACCGTCACATTTTCTGAAAAATCCCTTGGCCCAGGATTTTTCTCCTGGGAAACTGAGGAGCCTCAGAGAAAAATGAAAACAATAATTATCTGATTTGCTTCTCCTGTGCTGTGCTCATGTGGAATGTGTTTGGAGATTGTTTACCCACAGGTGATTGTTCCATTGGTTTCTGCTGTGAATTGTTTTGACTCAATGACCAATCATGGTCAGGCTGTGTCAGGGCTCTGGAAAGAGTCACGAGTTTTCATTATTCTCTTTTTAGCCTTCTGTAAATATCCTTTCTGCATTCTTTAGTATAGTTTAGTATAACATTCTTTAATATAATATAGTATCATAAAATAATAAATGAGCCTTCTAAGAACATGGAGTCAGATTCATCATTCCTCCCTTGGTCGGGGGTCCCACAAATACAAGAGGGAATGGGATGGGATGGGATGGAATGGAATGGAATGGAATGGAATGGAATGGAATGGAATGGAATGGAATGGAATGGAATAGAATGGAATTCCCAGAGCAGCTGTGGTCTGCCTCTGGATCCCTGAAAGTGTCCAAAGCCAGGCTGGAGCACCCTGGACCGTGGGAGGTGTCCCTGCCCATGACACTGGGTGATCCTTAAGATCCAAATCCAAACCATTCCTCGACTCCATTGATCCTGGAACACCACAATCCCATTTACTGGGAGCTGGAATGAATGCATTGGATTTTTGAACTTGGAATATCTTTAAATGCCATTAGGAATAATGTTTTGTGTCTTTGGGAATGACAGGAATCCCTGTGGCTGTGAGGTCCCATGGCTGTCCTTTCCCACTCCCCACGAGGTCTCTTTCCCGGGGATTGTGATTCCAGCCCTGCTGCCCCCATCTTTTCTTTGGATAAACACATCCTAACAGGAACTTTTACAGGGGATTTTTACAGTCATATAAAACCATCCCATCAAGTTGCCTGGATTTATTTGCCTGCAGACTCCAAAATCAATCCCTGGGCTGTTGTTCCCATTCCAGCCTTGTTGTTTCCCCCTGATTTTCTCCACTGCAGCTTTTTCTCCTTGCTGGATTTTAAACTCCCCTCATTAGGAATTTTTGACTTCTGCCTTCAGAGCCTATCTGGGAAAACCCATTCATGGGGCTGCTTCCAGAGGCTGAGCTTCTCTTTCCAGCCTGAGCTGTTTAATCAGTCAGGCAAGTATTCAAATGGGATTATTTTTATTTGGATATCAAATCCTTTTTAAAGGATGTATTGTTTTTTGCCCTCACAAACACTTTCTATTTGAATTCAAATATTATTTCCTTTCTCTCCCATCCCACCTGCTTCCCTGGCACTTGGATTAGTCAGGATATGTCAATATTTGAGGGAATAAATCTCTGCTGGCTCCAGCTTCTGTTTGGGTTTCTGACTCATCTTGGGGTCAAATGAGCTCAGCAAATGTGGGAGAGATTCTGGAGGGACTGGAGCAGCTCTGCTCTGGCTCCCGTGCTCCAAGTGCTCAGTGCTGGGCTTTGCTGGTTCTTACTGGTTCCCAAACTGGTTGTTACTGGGCTGCACTGGTTGTTACTGGTTTAACTGGTTGTTACTGGTTTAACTGGTTGTTACTGGTTTAAATGGTTGTTACTGGTTTAAATGGTTGTTACTGGGCTTTCTGGAGCCTTTATCCCAGGAAGAGTTCTGGATGTCCTCAGGCTATCAGTGCAGGGTGGGGGGGATTGGTTGGGGTTAAATCTGGGATTTCTGGGAGTTTTCCCATTCCAGGGGGCTCCTGAGCTGAGCCCAGGCCCTGGGTGGCACCAGCAGCAAAGGTGACGTCTCTGCTGCCACCAGGAGCTTTGGGTTCCCACTGGGAATGCTGTGCTTTATCCCACTGGGAATTCTGTGTTATCCCACTGGGAAATACGCATTATCCCATGGGAAATCTGTGTTTTACCCCACTGGGAATTCTGTTATCCCACTGGGAAATCTGTGTTTTTTCCCACTGGGAATTCTATGTTATATTCCACTGGGAAATCTGTGTGTTATCCCACTGGGAGATTTGCATTATCCCACTGGGAATTCTGTGTTATCCCACTGGGAGATCTGTATTTTGTCCCAGTGGGAATTCTGTGTTTTACTCCACTGGGAAATCTGCGTTATCCCATGGGAAATCTGCATTATCCCACCTGGAATTCTGTGTTACCCCACTGGGAAATCTGTGTTATCCCACTGTGAAACCCATGTTTACTCTGCTTGGAAACACATGTCCACCCCATTTGCAAACCTGTGTTCTTCACATGTCCATCCCGCTTGGAAACCAGTGTCCCTCTCTCTTGGAAATCCATGTGCATTCCACTTGGAAATGTGTCCATCCCACCTGGAACCAATCCTGTGTCCATCCCACATGGAAACCTGTGTTTGCTCCCCTCAGAAACGCTGTGTGATCCCTGGAAAAGCCATGTTCCCTCCCTTGGAAACCCACGTGTCCTGCACTGGAACCCTGTGTCCATCCCCCTGGAAAACCCATGTTCTACCACTGCAAAAACTGTGTTCTCCCCCTGGAAAACTCAAGTTCTGCCACTGGAAAACCTGTGTTCCACACATCCCTCCTGGAGCCCCATGTCCCCCCTGCTGGGCACCAGTGTCCCCCCCTGCTTTGCAGTGCTGGTGCCTGGAAGTTCCACCTGGGCTTTGCCAGGAGTTTCTATCAGGAATCCTCCCCAAAATAAGACTGAAGAAGAGCAAAATGGTGGAGGAAATCTTTCCTGATTTCCCCAAGTGTTTTTAACTCTTCCTATTTTCCAAGCAGTGGCAGAGGGAGGAATGAAGGGGATATTGGAGTTTTAATGCCAGGAGAGCATTGCCGTGGCCTAAATGGGCTGAGACTCCACCCAAAACCAGGGAATTGTGTGAATTTTTAGCAGGAGCTTAAGGCCATAGTGTGTTTGTCAGGGCTTGGACTGACTGGAACTACTCAGGAGCTTTTGAGCTTTCCCTCCAAACAGCTTTTCCTCCCTCCCTTCCCTCTTTTACTTTCCATAAGGAAAGCACAAGGATTAAACAAATGATTAAACCTGGATGGATTTCTGGGGATATTTGTGAGGCTATTTCTGAGGATATTTCTGTGGATATTTATGTGCATATTTATGGGGATAATTATGTGGATATTTCCCCCTGACACACAGCTTCTGGCTGTTTCCCTCTGCCAGTTGGGAATGAGGGTTAATTCTGTGGGAAATATTCCCTAATTCCTCTCTTTTTTTCCTCACAGGTGTTTACAAAATATGGGAAATGCTACATGTTTAACTCAGGAGAGGAGGGGCGGCCTCTCCTCACCACGGTGAAGGGGGGGACAGGGAACGGCCTGGAAATCATGCTGGACATCCAGCAGGACGAGTATCTGCCCATCTGGGGAGAAACAGGTAAGAGCTTCCTCTTCCTCGGGTGATTTCCTTGGAAAAACCATCCCATCTCATCCCATCCCATCCCATGGATCCCATCCCATCCCATCTCATCCCATCCCATCCCATCTCATCCCATCCCATCCCATGGATCCCATCCCATCCCATCTCATCCCATCCCATCCCATCTCATCTCATCTCATCCCATCCCATCCCATCCCATTCCATCCCATCCCATGGATCCCATCCCATCCTATCCCATGGATCCCATCCCATCCCATCCCATGGATCCCATCTCATCCCATCCCATCCCATCCCATCCCATCCCATCCCATCCCATCCCATCCCATCCCATCCCATCCCATCCCATCTCATCCCATCCCATCCCATCCCATCCCATCCCATCCCATCTCATCCCATCCCATCCCATGGATCCCATCCCATCCCATCCCATCCCATCCCATCCCATCCCATTCCATCCCATGGATCCCATCCCATCCCATTCCATCTCATCCCATCAGTCACATCCCATCCCTAAACCAGTTCTGGGAGCAGGATCCTGCTCAGTCCAGGATGTGTCACTTTTCTCCCCAGGGTTTGTGGTGGCCCCTTGGGAGCAGCATTTTGGGGAGGGCTGGGCTGGGGTGTCCCAGCCCCAAGGTTTGGGATGCCAGGCAGGAATGGCACTGCCTGTCCTGGGCAAGGGTGGCATTTGTGGGTGACAGGAGTGCGGGGACACCTTCAGAGGCTCCAGCACATCCCTCTCCCCTGGAAAGGCATTTTTGGGAGGCTGTGTTCAAGGTGGACTCTCTGGGCTTTCCCTCTCTTTGGAATTTGGGAATATTTGCTGCTTTGAGTTGAGTTTGCTGGGTTGGTGCTGTGTGGTGGAGCAAGGACTGGGTTCCTTGGCTTTGGAGCATTTGGGGTGGATGGAATCTGTGTAGGAATGAACCTGGCTGGGCTGAGATCTCCAGAGGAGCTGGAACCCTCTCATCCTGGAGCAGGAGGTGCTGACCAGGAGAGCTGGGCTGTGGGATGTCCCCAGGGCCTGTGGATGGGATACTGCTCCTGGAGTGGATGTGGAGTAGTGGGGAGCACTGGTTCCTTTCATGGATTATGGATCTTCTCATGGATCATGGATCCTTTCATGGATCATGGATCCTTTCATGGATCATGGTTCCTCTCATGGATCATGGTTCCTTTCATGGATCATGGTTCCTCTCATGGATCATGGATCCTTTCATGGATCATGGATCCTCTCATGGATCATGGATCCTTTCATGGATCATGGTTCCTCTCATGGATCATGGATCCTTTCATGGATCATGGTTCCTCTCATGGATCATGGATCCTCTCATGGATCATGGATCCTCTCATGGATCGTGGATCCTTTCATGGATCATGGTTCCTCTCATGGATTGTGGATCCTTTCATGAATCATGGATCCTTCAATGCTGCTGCAGAAACCATGGGCAGGAGCGTGGGGGACAGGATGGGGACAGTGCCACCAGGGCCATTTGAGCACAGCAGTGCCCAGCAGTGGTGGCTGCAGCTTTCCTGAACCCACAGTGACATTTTAAACCAATCATCCCAAAAAACTGCTGGAGAACTTGCCAGGAGCTGTGTTTGTGCAGCAGGGCCCCATGGGGACATTCCTCCAGGAGGAGCTGTGGTGATTTTGGGGATCAGGGAAGGGAAAGGAGGAGATCCCTGCACTGCAGGTCGGTGTCACAGTGGCTCTGTCACCCCTGCAGCCCCTCTCACAGCCCTGCTTGGAGCAGAGAGGGGATTTGGCTCTGTTGGCTCCCAATTCCCTTTTCCCTGTGGGGTGTTTGACTCTCCCACACACGTAGCTGTGGGCACATCAGCCATGCCAGGCTTTCAGAGGAGCTTTGCTCCCAGATTTCAGCTCCTGCCCCAGATCAGCTGGGCTGGCCCAGGTGAGGAGGACAACACAGATTTGGGATAATCATTCCTCACTGGGGAATTGGTTTGAGCTCTTGTCCTTTTATGGGTAAAACAGGTTCATGAAGGGGTAGGAGCATGAGGAGCAATCTCCACTTCAAGGCTTCATCTCCCACAGGGAGAGATCCCCCAAGGGAGACAGAGCTGCCTTGAGGGATCTGTGGGGACAGGGATCACACCAGGGATGGCTTGGGGACATCCCAGAGCTGATGAACACCTGGATCTTTGTGTTCAACCCCATTGGGATCTCATGGAATCCCAGGATGGTTTGTGCTGGAAGGGACCTTAAAAATTTACCAGTTTCACCCCTGCCATGGCAGGGACACCTCCCATTGCCCCAGGCTGCTCCCAGCCCCAGTGTCCAACCTGGCCTTGGGCACTGCCAGAGATCCAGGGGCAGCCCCAGCTGCTCTGGGCACCCTGTGCCAGGGCCTGCCCATCCTGCCAGGGCACAATTCCCAATTCCCAATCTCCCATCCATCCCTGCCCTCTGGCACTGGGAGCCATTCCCTGTGTCCTGTCCCTCCATCCCTTGTCCCCAGTCCCTCTCCAACTCTCCTGGAACCCCTTCAGGCCCTGCAAGGGGCTCTGAGCTCTCCCTGGAGCATGTCCAGGTGAACATTCCCAGCTTTCCCAGCCTTTTCTCACACCCCTGGGAGTTTCTCCAAGGAGACCCAGCCCTGGTGTTCCACCATTCCCACTTTGGTGCCTTTTTGGTGCTGTCCTTTGGAGAACATGTAGGAGGTTCTGCTGACCTGGGTTGTGTTGGATTCTGCTGGGAATGTGCTGGAAATGTGCTGGGAATGTGCTGGGCTCTTCCATCCCTGTGATTCTGGGGAAGGTGGATCAGTCTCGGGGGGATAAATCAGCCTCACATTGCACAGGAGGCAAAAAAACCGAATAATAAATAAGTGAGGATAAAAATTGGGAGGGAAAAAACTGAGGGAGGGAGGAGGTGCCTCCACACCCGTTGGCATCAGCTCCATCCAGAGGGGATTGGGGATGGCAGCTGCTGTTCTGCTCCCTCCTTCAGACAGCTCCCAAGCCCTGGGTGTGCCACAGGCACTGGAAACCTGTCCTGGCCATGGGCCTTGAGCCTGAGGGAGGAAAAACAGCCCCAAGTGTTCATTTTGGTCAAAAATCCTGGGGCTTGGGGTGTCTTTGGAGTTCAAAGCTGAATTTTGGAGGATCCTGTGAAGTTCAACACCCCTGGTGCCGTCCTGCCCCATCACTGCTCATCCCAGCAGGCTGAGCTGAAACTTAAAACTCAGCTCAAGATCAGAGGCTCAAGGGGGAAGTCTCATGTGCCTGGAGCTGGTTTAGAGTTGGATTCTCTTGTCCCAGGATCTGAGTTGGTATTGGATCTCCTGTCCCTGGACCTGGGTTATGCTGGATTCTGCTGTCCCTGGGTTGATTCCGGATTCTCCTGGACCTGGGTTGATTCTGGCTTACCCTGTCTCTGGGTTCATTCTGGATTGTCTTGGACCTTGGTTATGTTGGATTCTGCTGGACCTGGCTTGATTTTGGATTCTCCTGTCCCTGGATTGATTCTGGATTCTCATATCCCTGTCCCTGGGTTGTGTTGGATTCTCCTGTCTCTGGGTTGATTTTGGATTCTTCTGTCCCTGGGCTGATTTTGCATTCTCATATCCCTGTCCCTGGGTTGATTCTGGATTTTTGTATCCCTGGACCTGGATTGATTTTGGATTCTGCTGTCCCTGGGTTGATTCTGGATTCTCCTGCCCCTGGGTTGATTTTGGATTTACCTGGACCTTAATTTCAAATTTATAACAATTCAGAGGGTTTTCCCTTCCCACTGAGCTCCTGTCTCCGTTGTCACTGGGAGGGTGGCACAGGGTTGATTTTGGATTCTCATATCCCTGGGCTTGGGTTGTGTTGGATTCTGCTATCACTGGGTAGATTTTGGATTCTGCTGGACCCGGCTTGATTTTGGATTCTCCTGGACCTGGGTTGATTTTGGATTCTCTTGGACCTGGGTTGTGTTGGATTCTGCTGTCCCTGTCCCTGGGTTGATTATGGATTCTGCTGTCCCTGGGTTGATTCTGGATTCTCCTGGACCTGGGCTGACATTAAGGGCTTGGATTGCACTGGGAGTTATTGAGGTCTCTTTAAATCTGGAATTTTACAGAATTCAAGGAAAAACTCCATGGACAGGGCTTTGATTTGCTGAAGGGATAAAGGAGAAGCTCCTGGGCTCATTCCCAGGAGCCTTGGCCGTGTTCTCACGGGCCCAGGTAGAGCTGCTTGCCCTCAGAGCTGAGAACTCTGATCTGTGTAGAACTTGGATCTTGGCCTTTCCTCAGGAGCCTTCTCCTGTTCCCTCCAGCCTGTCCTGGGTGCTCTGGGGCTCCCTGGACACCCTCAGAATCCCAGTGGGAGCTCCGGTGGTTGAGAGTGGCTGTTGCCACAGCAACGCCTCACTCAGCTCTGCTGCTGAGGGAGGGAGTTGATTATTTCCAAATATTTGCATAATAATTTCAGTGTGCTTGGAATTCAATCCCCTCGGTGCTGCCTCGGGGCTGGGCCCTGCAAGGGAAGGAGCTCCAAGGGAATTCCAGCCCTGGAGGGGGACATGAGGTGGGAAATGGGTTTCTAGAAAGTTCTCAGGGCCTGACAGAAGGCCCACACAGTGTCTGCATTTCTTATTTCAAAGTCTGCATCAGTATGCACACTCTGAAATAAGAAATACTAACTTAAAAATACCATAAAATAAAACAAATATTACTAAGAGAAAAATAAAACTAAAAAAAAGTTTCAAAAAATAGCCTTATAAATAAGACTAAATACTTTAAAGAAACAGAACTTTGAAAGATACATTATAATAAGACTCATGAAAAGTAATTTTTAATTATTAAAACATCTACAACATAACAAAAACCAAATAAACCAAAAAATACATATAGTATATTATACTATAGTATAGTACATATAGTATATTATAGATACTGTATATATTATATATACTATATACCATATTATATTATATTATACATATAATATATTATAATTAAGAAATAATCAACTCCTAACTATAATAGCATAAATTATAACATCTATATTATCTCACCCTTCTCATGAGACTAAAAATAGAATAAAATTTTATTTTATAAAAGTAAAAAAAAATAGAATTAAAAGAAACAAAATACAATAAAAATAGAATAAAATTTTTTAAAACACCTCTCAGTTACCCCATCTCTAAATCAAAATAAAAATATTGTCCAACAGTCCCTGGTGTTCAGGGACAAAGGGATGTGGGCAGAAGGAGATCCATGGGATGGGAGGAGTTGGGTTTTCCCTTCCCAGTGAGCTCTCTGTCACTGGGAGGGTGGCACAGGGAATTGTGGATCCCTGGCAGTGCCCGAGGCCAGGCTGTATTATTGTCACACTTTTTAATGAAAGGATGGGACTGCTTTTGGGCTAGGAAGGATTTATTGTTCAGATAAACATCAGTCTCAGAGGCTATGAGTGTCTGGCTTGAACAGCCAGGTGTCTGCTGAGGAAGGCAGGAGCCTCCCCTGAAATGGAAAACGTAAACCCCCTCCCTCTGAATTGGTATAATTTTCAAATTAAGGGGCTCTCAGGCAAAGATATGGGAGCAGGAATAACAGTTCTTTATTAGGGAAGAAAATAAAAATGCAATAAACAATGCAGTTCTATAGGGGTCTCCTCCAGCCAGGTCCTTTGAGCTCCTGGAGATCTGTATCCCACCCGAGATAGCTCAGCCACCTCAGATGGCATCAAATCAGCAGCATGGCTTCTGTGGCAGTGTTGGAAACAAAAACGTTTTAATAAAAGGCAAAATTACAAAGTTCTTACTGAGAAAAACCAATCCAGGTTCAAGAGGTTCTTGTTCCTGGTAAAACACTCCACAAAAGCCATTGGTTCCTTTGTTCTCTTCTTTTTCTAGTGAATTGCTCAGGTGGGACCTTTTGGCCTCTGTCCAGTTGGGTATCCTTAAGTTTGAGGTGAAGTCCTCAAGGTCCTATGAACTGTCTTTTTACCTAATTGAGAAGAGAAACTTCTGGGCTTTTTTCCTTTTTTAGGAGACAAAGGATAATTTGGTCACTCTGTCAACAGGGGAGACATTCCTACAATGCAGTAAATCAAACCAACCCTGGCAGAGTCAGAGCCCAAGCTGACACCCTGTGGGTGTTGGTGGCAGCAGTGCCATTGGAATTGTGGCTCAGCCCTCCTGCAGGGTCAGGGCTGGTTCTGCTGGAGCAGGGATCCTGTAGGAAAGGATGGAGTTTTCCTTTGAAGATCCAGTGGAGGAGAAAGATGCTGGGGTGTCCCAAAGCTCAGATTGGATCCAGGTAGGAATGCTTGGCTCCTCCCCTGGGCACAGCATCTCCCCATGGGATGATGGAATTGGATCAGCCCTGCAGGGACACTCAGTGGCCATGGACAGCAGAGATCTCCTGGAGGGAGGATCAGGTATCCTGGCTAATTCAGGGAATTCTGGCTAACTCAGGAATCCTGGTTAATTCAGGAATTCTGGCTGGTTCAGAAATCCTAGCTAATTCAGGAATCTTGGCTAATTAATTCAGGAATCCTGGCTAATTCTGGGAATTCTGGCTAATTTAGGGATCCTGGCTGATTCAGGCAATCCTGGCTAATTCAGGAAATCTTGACTAATTCAGGCATTCTGGCTAACTCAGTCAATCCTGGCTAATTAATTCAGGGAATTCTGGTTAATTCAGGGAATTCTGGCTAACTCAGACAATCCTGGCTAACTCAGGGAATCCTGGCTCTCCTACAGAAAAGGGTCAAGACATTTTAGGTGGCCCCAAGCAGCCCCTAAAGGTCCCCCTGCCTTGGTTGGGCTGATCCAAGAGCAGATTTTCCTATTCCATAAAAACCAACGACTTCTCCTGGCCTGAGCCCCTCTGGGTTATTCCTGCCCCAGGCCCCTTTTATTTCCATTTTCAGGAAGATGAACAACACTGAACCTCTGGGTTTGGGGGATTTTCCCAGTTTTTGCTGCCTGGGAATGCCCAGGCTCTCCAGGAATCAGGATTGTTTGTCCCTGTGCAGCCCAGCTGGGATGGCTTTTCCCAGCTGATTTTTAACCAAAACGACTTCTCTGGGAATTCCAGCCCTCCCCACCCTCCCAGGGAACAATTCCTAATTCCCAATATCCCATCCAGCCCTGCCTGGGAGCCATTCCCTGTGTCCTGTCCCTCCATCCCTTGTCCCCAGTCCCTCTCCAGCTCTCCTGGAGCCCCTTTGGGCCCTGGAGGTTTCCCTGGAATTTCTCCTCTCTGGAATTGTCCCAGAATTTTGTTCAACCAAAGGCAGTGAGCACAAATCAAATGCAGGAAAACCCTTCCAGGGCTGTGGATGCTTCAAAAGTCTCCTTCAAAAAAGAAAGAGAAAAAGAGAAAAAAAGCCCCAAATTCAAGGAAATGTTCATTGAGGGCAAACCTGAAGGGATCCAAACCCTCTGGCTTTGGGAATCTGGGAGAGCTGAGATAAGGCCCTGAAAATCAAGGGATGAAGCATTAAAATGAAATCTGCATTTCCAGCTTTCCTTGGAGCTTTGTTGTTCTCAAATGCCCACAGCTGGAATGGGAGCCCTCAAAATAGCAGGAATATGTGGGGAAACATGGGAAAAACGTGGGAAAATGTGGGAAAACTTGGGGAAAACATGGGAAAATGTGGGGAAACATGGAAAAATGTGGGGAAAACATGGGAAAACATGGGGAAAATGTGGGAAAATATGGGAAAACATCGGAGAAACGGGGAAACATGGGAAAATGTGGGAAAATATGGAAAAACATGGGAAAACATTGGGAAGACACAGGAAAGCATGGGAAAATGTGGGGAAATGTGGTAAAATATGAGAAAATATGGGGAAATATGGGGAAATGTGGGAAAATATGGGAAAACATGGGAAAACATTGGGAAGACACAGGAAAGCATGGGAAAATGTGGGGAAGTATGGGGAAATATGGGGAAACATGGGAAAATATGGGGAAACGTGGGAAAATATGGAGAAATATGGGAAAACATGGGGAAACCTGGGAAAACTTGGAAAAACATGGGGAAACCTGGGAAAACTTAGGAAAACAGAGGGAAAATATGACAAAACATGGGGAAATATGAGAAAAACATGAGGAAACATGGGGAAACGTGGGAAAATATGGGAAAACATGGGAAAATATGGGAAAACATGGGGAAACATGGGAAAATATGGGCAAAACCTTGGAATTTGGGGTGGTACCAGCAAGTTGACAAAGTCTGGGCCTGTTCCCTGTCCCAGGAGCTCTGAAAGTGTTTGCAAATTTTGGATTTTTATTCCTGCTTTTTCCAAGCACTGGGAACGAGGTCTCAGAGCCTCAGGGGAGGTTTGGGGGTGCTCTGGTTCCCCTTGGGAACCATCCAGGTCATTCCCTGATCCCAGCCCTTCCCTGGGGGACTCAGTTTCCTTCCTGGAGGAAGTTTGGAGCATTTTAATCAATCCCAGGGAGCCCCCAGGAGATCTCAGGGCTGGAAAAAGCTTTGGAGATAAAAGTCTCTCCAAAGGCTCATTAAATTTAATTGGATTAATCCCTTTAGCTCAGGGATAATCTTTTGCTCTCATTTTGTCCGGTTGGTGCCTGAGACCTCCCAGGTGCTTCCTGAAGGCAATTCCTGAATTCCTGGTACTGAGGAGGGTGGGGGAAAGGTTTTCCCTGCTGGAAATGGGTTTTCCACTTCTGGGAATGGCTTTTTCCACTCCTGGAATGGGGTTTCCCTGTTGGGAATGGGTTTTCCCTCCTGGAAATGGCTTTTTCCTGCTGCGAAGGGTTTTCCACTACTGGGAATGAGTTTTCCACTCCTGGGAATGGGTTTTTCATTCCTGGGAATGGGTTTTTCATTCCTGGGAATGGGTTTCCCTGCTGGGAATGGGTTTTCCATATTGAGAATGGGGTTTCCCTGCTGGGAATGGGTTTTTCAATCCTGGAAGGGGTTTTCCTTTTAGGGAATGGGTTTTCTCTCCTAAGAATGGATTTTTCCCTCCTGGGAATGGATTTTCTCTCTTGGGAATGGATTTTCCACTCCTGGGAATGGGTTTTTCCTGCTGAGAATGGGTTTTTCAATCCTGGGAGGGGTTTTCCTTCCTGAGAATGGGTTTTCCTTCCTGAGAATGCGTTTTTTCTCCTGGGAATGGGTTTTCCACTCCTGGGAATGGGTTTCCCTGCTGGGAATGGGTTTTCTCTCCTGAGAATGGGTTTTCCTTTCCTGGGAATGGTTTCTCCCTGCTGGGATTGGGTTTTCACTCGTGGGAATGGGTTTTCCTTATTTGGAATGGGTTTTCCCTGATGGAAATGGGTTTTTCCTCCTGGTAATGGGTTTTCCTTGTTGGGAATGGGTTTGTCACTCCTGGGAATGGGTTTGTCACTCCTGGGAATGGATTTTCCACTCCTGGGAATGGCTTTCCCTGCTGGAGAGGCTCTGGAGGAGTTTTCCTTGTGCTGAGCAGCAGCAGGACCTGGCAGTGCTCTCTTACACCAGCATTGCTTGGGGCAGCTCTGGAGGAGCAGAATAATCTGATCTGGAATATGAAATCATCTGTTCTGGAGGAGCAGAGAATCTGCTCTGAAAGGGGAAAAAAACTGCTCTGAAAGGACAAAGACTCTGCTCTGGAATATTAAATAATCACCTCAGGAGGAGCCAAGAATCTGCTCTGGAGGAACAAATAATTTGCCCTGGAGGAGCAAAGAATCTGTTCTGGAATATTAAACAATCTGCTCTGGAGGAATAAATAAACAGCTTGGAAAGAGCAAAGAATCTGCTCTGAAGGACAAACACACTGCTCTGGAAGGATAAAGCATCTGCTCTGAAGGAGTAAATCATTTGCTCTGAAGCAATAAATAATCTGCTCTGGGATGCTAAATAAGCTATGCTGGAGGAGCAAGGAATTTGCTCTGAAGGACCAAAAAGATCTGATCTGGAGGAAAAAATAATCTGGTCTGGAATATTAAATAATCTGATCTGGAGGAGTAAATAATTTGCTTTGAAGGAGTAAAAAATCAGCTTTGGAGGAGCAAATAAACAGCTCCAAAGGAATAAAGGATCTGCTCTGAAGGAACAAATAATCTGGAATATGGAATTATCTTCTCTGAAGGAATAAATAGTCTGCTCTGGAATATGAAATAATCTGCTCTGAAGGAATAAATAATCTGCTCTGGAGGAGGAAAGAATCTGCTCTGAAAGAATAAATAATCTGCTCTGGAATATTCAATAATCTGCTCTGAAGGAACAAATAATCTGCTCAGGAATATTCAATAATCTGCTCTGAAGGAATAAATAATGTGTTCTGGAAGAGGAAAGAATCTGCTCTGAGGGACGAATCACCAGCTCTGGAATATGAAATTCCCTGCTCTGAGGAAGATCTGAGCTGCCCCAGGGCT
This sequence comes from Setophaga petechia, assembly GCA_024362935.1. NCBI lineage: Eukaryota > Metazoa > Chordata > Aves > Passeriformes > Parulidae > Setophaga > Setophaga petechia. The sequence continues at coordinate 1,055,759 of JANCRA010000129.1, forward strand.
CCTGCTGGGCTCCCTGGAGGAGGCAGAGCTGGGAGGGCTCGATTGGCTTGGGGGGGGTGGAGGGGACAAAATGTGTCTGGGGGGGGTGTGGGGACCCAGCTGGGGACAGAGAGGGACAAGGCAGGGGCTGGGATGGGTCTGGTGTGGGAAGGCACCAAATCCAGGAGTTCAGCCTCTTCCTGCTGCTGTCCCACCATGGAGTGAGAGAAGCTCATCCTCCCTTTGGGGACACTGGGGACACTGGGGACAGCCCCTCAGAGGGACCCGGGGTGGCCTTGGGGCCTCCCCAGGGCTGTGGGCACAGCTGGCCTGGCACCCTGGGCACAGTGACAGGAGCCACGGGTGGCCTGTGCTGACCTGGGCCCCTCCCTGTGCCACCCCCAGGCCACATTGCCCAACCTCCCTCCTGTCCTGGCTGGGACAGGCTGGGGACAGTCCTGAGATGGGATGGGGACAGTCCTGGGCTGGTGACAGTCATGAAATGGGATGGGGACAGTCCTGAGATGGGATAGGGACAGTCCTGGGCTGGGATGGGGACAGTCCTGAGATGGGGATGGGGACAGTCCTGAGATGGGATGGGGACAGTCCTGAGATGGGGATGGGGACAGTCCTGAGATGGGACAGGCTGGGGACAGTTCTGGAGTGGGGCAGCAGGAAGGGAAGGGCTTTGTGGATGGAGAAGTCTCTTTTCTGTACCTGCAAGCTCAGGGTGAGGGAAGGAAAATGGGGCTGTACAGAGAGGGGATGTGAGAGAGGAATTTGATGTTAACCATCCCAAAATGGGCCAGGCAGGGGAGGGGGGGAAGAATTCCTGTCTTTGTGAGGAAAGATGGTTTGGAATGCAGGGTTGTGGAATTGGTCAGGTTGGGAAAGTCTCTGCAGTGAGTCCAGCATCCCCCAGCACTGCCAAGGCTCCTGTCCCCAAGTGCCACATCCACCTGGATTTAAATCCCTGCAAGGTCAGGACTGTCCCCCTGGAATTTCCCCAAAATCAGCCTAAGGCTGTTTCCTCTTGCATGGAATCCATGCCTGGAGCAAAGGGCTCTGAGCCTCCCTGGGGCTCTGCTCACCTCTGACCCACCAGGGCACCTCAGCTCTCTTGGAATTGTCCCTTCCAGGGAAGGATCCCACCTTCCCTGTTCTGCCCACATCCAACATCTCCCCAAACCCAGTCTGGAGCCAGCCCCAGCCTGGTCCCAGTGGGGATCCCCCAGTTTGCTCCTCCAGCCCCCAGAGAGTTCCCCTGAGGGCTTCCCTGTCAGAGCATCGGGGGTGGGATGGTCGGGATGGACAGAGATGAGAGATCTCTGCAGCCAGGTCAGAACTTGGGGTTCATTGCAAAGGGCCTGGGGGCAGGGCCCTGCTGGGAGCTGCCAGGCACAGCTCAGAGCAGGACTGAGAGAAGAGAGGGGGAGAGAGGAGGAGAGGGTAAGAGAGTAGAGGCAAAAGAGTGAAGTTCCCATTACAATACAATAAATCTTCTTCTGTGTTGAATATTCTGATTCTCACTAACCAATCTAGTACAAGATACAAATCCTACAGCATTTCCATACAGTCTATAAGAATCATTACATTACCATACTGTGTTACATTTTACACCCTAAAAACTCCTCTTTGGGCCCCTTCTGCCAAGCTGGCAGGGTCTGCTCTGAGCCTTGGGCCTGTCTGCAAGCAGAGGGTGTTGTTCCATCCAAAGGGGATCACCTTCAGCTGGCCACACCATTGTTTTCCAGTTGTTCAGTTTGAGGGATCTCAAAGCTTGCTTTCATTTCAATCTCACTGATGGTTTCCATATTCTCAAAATCTTTTGCCAGACAATCATATTGATAAGGCTTTCCTGTTTCATCTTCCCCAACATTTCCCCCATTATTTTTCCCACCTTTTCCTCCAAGTCCTGCAGGTCCTGCAGACTCCCTGGAATTCCAGGCTGGAGCAGCTCACAATGCACATCCCAAGGGATGTCAGAGCTGATTCTGAGGGGGAAATCTCCAAGCTCCTCTTCATTTGCACCCTCAGCTGGGGCTGGCTGCCTGGAGTGTCCCCAGATGGAGGAGTTGGGGTTGGTATCCTGGGATAACCTGTTCCAGTCTGCATCCTTTGTTTTCCCCACTGTTTTTCCTGCCAGTGGAAATGTTCTGCTCCCGTCTGGTGTTTGTCTGGGAATATTTATAGAGAGGATCCGGAGCTTTCCCCTCGCCAGACACAACCCAAGCTGTGCTGGACTCCTCCCAAATCCCTCCTTTCCCGCTCCTCTTCCCATCCCAGCCCCTCTGGGGTGCTCCTTTCCCTGTCCCCATCCATTCCCCACCCCCTGTGACCAGAGCTGGGGTGGCATTTCCACTGCCAGGGCTCCTGGGGCTCCTGTGGGGTGTGGGCACCAGGGAAGGTGGATTTGGGAGAGGAATGGGATCAAATCCAGTCTGGGACCACCCCACCCTCCAAAACTCCTTCAAAAGGGATTTTCCATCTCAGTAAGGGATGGGTGGATGGATCATCACCACAGTGATGGCAAGGATTGATGGTCAGCTCTGAGGTGGCCACAAAATGAGGAATTCCCTTTGTGTCTCTCTTGGAAAATCCATCTGGATTCAGCTCTGCCTCGTTCTTATCCATTGCTGGATTTCACCTCCTGCTTCTTCTCCCCATTCCTTGAAAACCTTCCAGTGCCAGCCCCACCATTTCCTACCCCAATGCCCATCAGCCTGGCCCTGATGGATATTTTGGTTTATTTTCCCTCTCTCCAGCCCAGTTCCAGCAGCCTGAGCTGCCTGGAGGTTTCCCAGGTTGGTTGGGAAGTCCTGTCCCTCCTGCTGCCCCCAGAGCTGGGAATGCCTGTGGGTGCCACCAGAACTCACTGCAAATTTTTCATATTTCCATTTATTTATCCATAAAATCTTCCATAGTGGGGGTGGCAGGAGGGGACAGGGCTGGGGGGACACCTGGGGAAACTGAGGGACATAGGGAGGGAGGTGCTGCAAAGCTGAGGGATACAGAGAGGGAAAATCCTTTCCTGGAGAGGAGCAGCTCCAGGGAGAGCTCAGAGCCCCTTGCAGGGCCTGAAGGGGCTCCAGGAGAGCTGGAGAGGGACTGGGGACAAGGGATGGAGGGACAGGACACAGGGAATGGCTCCCAGTGCCAGAGGGCAGGGATGGATGGGAGATTGGGAATTGGGAATTGTTCCCTGGCAGGGTGGGCAGGCCCTGGCACAGGGTGCCCAGAGCAGCTGGGGCTGCCCCTGGATCCCTGGCAGTGCCCAAGGCCAGGCTGGACATTGGGGCTGGGAGCAGCCTGGGACAGTGGAAGGTGTCCCTGCCATGGCAGGGGTGGCACTGGATGGGCTTTGAGGTCTCTCCCAACCCAAACCATTCCATGGTCCTGTGATCTCCCTTTCATCCATAACAAAAACTGACTGGACCATTGAACATCCCAGTCCCACCCTTCATCCATCATCCATCCATCCATCCATCCATCCATCCATCCATCCATCCATCCATCCGCCATCATCCATCCATCCATCCATCATCCATCCATGATCCATCCATCATCCATCCATCCATCATCCATCCATGATCCATCCATCATCCATCCATCCATGATCCATCCATCCATCCATCCATCATCCATCCATCCATCCATCCATCCATCCATCCATCCATCATCCATCCATCCATCCATCCATCCATCCATCCATGATCCATCCATCCATGATCCATCCATGATCCATCCATCCATCCATCCATCCATCCATCCATCCATCCATCCATCCATCATCCATCCATCCCTGTCCATCCATCATCCATCCATCCATCCATCCATCATCCATCCATCCATCCATCATCCATCATCCATCCATCCATCCATCCATCATCCATCATCCATCCATCCATCCATCCATCCATCATCCACCCATCCATCCATCATCCATCCATCCATCCATCATCCATCCATCCATCATCCATCCATCATCCATCCATCCATCCATCATCCATCCATCCCTGTCCATCCATCCATCCATCCATCCATCATCCATCCATCCATCCATCCATCCATCCATCCATCCATCCATCCATCCATCCATCATCCCTTCCTCCATCCCAAAGGGGCAGCAGCTCTGCCAGGACCCCTCCTCATCCCTGGGAATTCTGTTTCCCTCTGCCCCCTCCAGCAGCCAGAACCAGCAGCAGCTTTTCCCTGTTTAGTTTTTCAGGCTGCTCCAGGGGAAGCTCCTGGAGGGGGGAAGGGATGAGCGGGATTTGCTTCTGTGCCTTTCCGAGCTGTTTTCCCTTATTTTGATTTATTTGGGATCATCCCAGTCCCTGGGGGCAGCAGCTGAGCAAGACTGGCAGATGGGTGACACCCCCGGCTGTGGATGCCGGGAGCATCCCTGCCTCCCTCCTTCCCTCCCTGCAGGGAATCTCTGCTCCTTCCCCACCCCCTGCTCCTGCCAGCAGCTCCTGAGGCTGCCCAAGGTGTGGGGATGGCTCTGGAGATTCTGGCTCTGCTCCCTCCTGCCCCTTCTTCCTGATTCCCAAGGGATGCTGAGGTGGGAAAGGATTTTTATTCCTTCCCCAGCACAGAGAAGTTTTGGAAGCAGCATCCCAGGAGCATCCCTGCCTGCCCTGGGATGACCCTCAGGAGAGCAGGTTGTAGGACACTTGTTCCCGCATTTTAATGATTAAAGATTTAGTTTAATAGGGAGGAGCAAGGAGCTGAATATTGAATTCCTGGATCCTGCTCATCCAACAAAACCTTTCCCAGCCTGGGGCTGGAGTCCTGGTGCTTTCTGCTGCTCCTGGGTTATGTAAGGAGCTTTTTAATAAAATCCCTGGAGCTCTGGATCTTCTGGCTCTTGTCCCTCCCGTGGTCACCCTTCACTGCCACACCTGATTCCCAAGAGATGATGAGGTGGGAAGGGATTTTTATTCCTGGAGCAGCATCCCAGGAGATCCCTGCCTGCCCTGGGATGACCCCCAGGGGAGCAGCTTCCCAGACATAGGTTCCCTCCTTTTAATGATTAAAAATTAAGCTTAATAATTTAATTAATTAATAGGACATGAGCAAGGAGCTGGAATATTGAATTCCTGGCTCCTGCTCATCCAGGAAAACCTTTCCCAGCCTGGGGCTGGAGTCCTGGTGCTTTCTGCTGCTCCTGGGTTATGTAAGGAGCTTTTTAATAAAATCCATGGAGCTCTGGATCTTCTGGCTCTCCTGCCGCCTCCTTTCACTGCCACACGTGATTCCCAAGGGATGCTGAGGTGGGAAGGGGATTTGTATTCCTTGCTCATGGAAGCAGCATCACCTGGCAGGAGCATCCCTGCCTGCCCTGGGATGACCCCTGGAGAGCAGCTTCCCAGAGTTTATTCCCTCTTTTCAATGATTAAATAGGAGTGAGGAGCTGGAATATTGAATTCCTGGATCCTGCTCATCCAGCAGAACCTTTCCCAGCCCTGGGCTGGAATCCTGAGGCTTTCTCCTGCTCCTGGATTATGTAAGGAGCTTTTTAATAATATCCATGGAGCCATCTGGCCCCAGATTTGGGATGCAAATGCAATATGTTCCCTAAAAATAGCACAGCGGCTCCATGGGGTTGTACAACACCTCCTGCTCCTCGGGAAGGGAGGGAGCTGGGAGAGGAGGGAGCAGGGAAAAGCCTCCTCTCCAGGCTGGGGAGGAGCTCTGGAGTCCCAGCTCCTGCCTCTTCCCACTCCATGACCCAGGGATGGGGTGGAAGGCACCCAAATAAACCCAAATAAGGAATTTCTGCAGGGAGGCTTTGAGTCCCAGCCCAGGGCAGGTGGGGCTGGGGTTTGTCCTGGATATTTATCCCACTTGATACTGTAGGAATTCCAGAATGCTTTGGGTTGGGAGGGGCTTTAAAGTCCATCCACTGGGCAGGGACAGGGACACCTCCCCCTGTCCCAGGATCTCCAAGCCCTGTCCAGCCTGGCCTGGGACACTTCCATGCTGGAATTCCAGAGGGAAGCATTGGCTCCGTGCCCTCATCCCTTGGGATCAGACTGCAGACACCCCTTTGCTTCTTCCCCAGCCTTTTCTCCATCCCAAACTCCCTCTGAGTCTCCCTCTTTTCCTGGCAAATCCATTTTTCCTCCTCTCTCCCATTCCTGCCATGCCCTCTCCCTGAAGCAAAGGGAAGTGACAGCAGAGGTGTCATTCTGTGGTGACAGCTGGGATGACTCCAGACCACCCTGGGCAGCCCCTTCCAGGGCCTGACCACCCTTTCCATGAGGGAATTTTCTCTAATTTTCCCAACCTGAGCCTCCCCTGACACAGCCTGGGGCTGTTCTCTCTCATCCTGTCCCTTTTCCCAGGAGAAATCCCAATCCCCCCTGGCTGCCTCACCCTGTCTGGGACTTGTGGAGTCAGAAGTTCTCCCGAGCCTCCTTTTCTCCAGGATGGATTTATTCCCTTGGATCCAGCCAGGCTGGGCTCCCCCAGACCCCACAGAGCCCCCAGGACTCACCCCTGCTGTATCCCAGGGGAGCAGCCCCTTTTCCCAGTGGATGTGGCAGACAGATCCCTTTTATCCACCAGGAAATTTCTTGTCCCTGATTGCTCCCAGAGCTCAGCCCACAGCAAAAACACCCTCAGGACAAATCTGGAGTGAGTGATTTTCCCTGGAAAAGCTGTGTGGCCTCAGCTGGGATCAACATTCAGATTCCAACTTCTCCTCCCCGTTCCCAGGGAATGAAACCCCAATTCCATGGAAATCAGAGCCCTCTTGGGGCAGCCAAACTGGTGAAACTGGTGCCTTCACAACTCCATGTTTTCCCAGGGTGGGATTGCAGCTCTGGCTTCCTTGGAGCCATGTTTCCATGGCAATTGGATTTTTTGTTTTAATGTATATGCCTTGGTTTGAAAAGCCAGGTGTCTGCTGAGGGAGGCAGGAGCCTCTCTTGAAATGGAAAATATAAACCCCCTCCCTCTGAATTATTCTAAATTTGAAATTAAGGGGCTCTCAGGCAAAGATATGGGAGCAGGAATAACAGTTCTTTATTAGGAAAAATAAAAAGTGCAGTAATACAAACAGCCCTGCCAGAGTCAGCCCATGCCCTGTCCCACTGTGTGTCAGGGGGGTGTCCCAGCCCCATCCCATGGGGGCTCAGCCCTCCTGCAGTGCCAGCTGTGGTTCTGCTGGAGCAGGGATCCTGCACAAGGGGGGAGTTTTCCTCTGCAGCTCCAGGGCTGCTGCAGATGGGCCTGGGCTCCCTCTGGCCATGCAGGGCAGCAGAAAGCTGCTCCTCTGGCAATGCAGGGGGCAAAGGCTGCTGTGCTGTGCCAGGCTCAGCTTGGATCCAGGTAGGAATGCTTGGCTCCTGCCCTGGGCACAGCATCTCCCCATGGGATGGGGGAATTGGATCAGCCCTGCAGGGACACTCATGGCCATGGACAGAAGATAATTAATGATTAATGGGCCATGGACAGCAGAGATCTCCTGGAGGGAGGATTGGCTGTGGGAGAGATGCCCAGTGAACAGAGATAAGTGCCCCAGCTCTGACAGATGATAACAGAACACACACCCCAGCCACATCTTGCATTTCCAACCCAAAGACAGTGTAAATCTTTGTCTGGGAAAAATGTGAGCATTGGGAGTTTGGTCAGGATTCCTGCCTGGATAAGGAGGGGTTGGAGGGGCAGGAGCCTCCCCGGGAGCACGGGGAGCATCCAGGGATCCCCTGCTCAGCAGGGCCTGGGGGTGACCTGAGGACACAAATCCAAGTCCCACACACTTCCTGGAATAATGAGGAATGTGGGAGGATGTGTTACTCCTCAGGTCTTATGAGCTCTCAGAGAACCCATCACACCTGAGCTAGCCCAGCCACCCCGAATGCATCAAACCAGCAGGATGGCTTCTGTGGTAGTGTTGGAAACAAAAAGGTTTTAATAAAAGGCAAAATAACAAAGCTCTTACAGAGAAAAACCGAGCCAGGGGCAAGAGGTCCTTGCTTCTGCCAAAACACTCACAAAAGCAATTATTGTCTTTGTTCTCTTCTTTTTCTATCTAATTACTTGGGTGGGACCTTTTGGCCTCTGTCCAGTTGGCAGCCCCAGGTCTGAGGTGAAGTCCCCAAAGTCCTATGAGGTGTCTTTGTACCAAATTGAGGAGAGAAACTTCTGGGCTTTTTTCCTTTTTAAGCAGACAAAGAATAATTTAGTCACTCCATCCACAGGGGACGCATTCCTGCAGGAGGATTTGGGGAATCTCAGGGTTGGTGGGAACAAGGAGCACACCCAGAGCAGCTTCACAGTGCTGGGAATTCCTGCCCTTCCCAGGGGTCACACAGGAGGTGGGGAGGCCCCTGGGAAGCAGGGGATCCCTGAAAAAAGGGGGATCCTGGAAGACTGGGGATCCCTGGAAGTTGTGGGAGCCCTGGGAAGAGGGAATCCCTGGAAGATTGGAGATCCCTGGGAAGGTTGGAGATCCCTGGAAGGTTGTGAGATCCCTGGGAAGGTTGTGAGAGCCTTGGGAAGGTTGTGAGAGCCCTGGGAAGGTTGTGAGATCCCTGGGAAGGTTGTGAGATCCCTGGGAAGGTGTGGGAGCCCTGGAAGGTTGTGAGATCCCTGGGAAGGTTGTGAGATCCCTGGGAAGGTTGTGAGATCCCTGGAAGGTTGTGAGATCCCTGGGAAGGTTGTGAGATCCCTGGAAGGCTGTGAGATCCCTGGGAAGGTTGTGAGATCCCTGGAAGGCTGTGAGATCCCTGGGAAGGTGTGGGAGCCCTGGAAGGCTGTGAGATCCCTGGGAAGGTTGTGAGAGCCCTGGGAAGGTTGTGAGAGCCCTGGAAGGTTGTGAGAGCCCTGGGAAGGTTGTGAGAGCCCTGGAAGGCTGTGAGAGCCCTGGGAAGGTTGTGAGAGCCCTGGAAGGTTGTGAGATCCCTGGGAAGGTGTGGGAGCCCTGACTCACTGTTTCCATGGTGATACCAAGCAAAGGATGCTGGAAAACCTCAGGATGACCTCAGCATCCCACAGCATTCCCAGGCCATGTCTGGCCCCTGCTCCAGGCCCTTCCTTCCCAAGGAGCACCAGGAATCCTTGTCCCAGAGTGCCCTCCAGGGATGCACATGTGGGCTTCCTGCCAGATGTGGCTCCTGGAGCTCACCCTGGGCCCCTCCTGGGGTTTGGGGGCACCTGGGGGTGGGAAGAGCCCTTGGAATTCCTTGGGATGTCATTCCTGTTTTACAGAGGGGAGACTGAGGCCCAGGACAGTGCAAACCTTTCCCAGCTCTGTTCCCTCTGTCCAGAGCAAGGAAGATTTGTGGGAATTCACTGAGGAATTCCCAGATGGAGCCGTGTGGGACCTGCTTTGGCTTTCTCCAAGCAGGAACATCCCCCTGGAGCTGGTGATGGGGGATAACAATTCCAGAGCTGGGGATAACAATTCCAGAGCTGGGGATAACAACTCCAGAGGATAACAATTCCAGAGCTACAGGATCACAGTTCCAGAGCTGGGGAATAACAATTCCAGAGCTACAAGATGATAATTCCAGGATGGCCAGGGCTACAGAACAACAATTCCAGAGCTGGGGATGACAATTCCAGAGCTACAAGATGATAATTCCAGGGCTACCAGGACTACAGAATAACAATTCCAGAGCTGGGGATAACAACTCCAGAGGATAACCATTCCAGAGCTAGAGGATAACTCCAGAGCTGGGCATGACAATTCCAGAGCTACAGGATAACAATTCCAGAGCTAGGGAATAACAACTCCAGAGGATAACAATTCCAGAACTATGGGATCAGAATTACAGGGCTACAGGATAACATTCCAGAGCTGGGGAATAACAATTCCAGAGCTACAGGATCACAATTCCAGGGCTACAGGATAACAGTTGCAGAGTATAACAATTCCAGAGCTATGGGATCACAATTCCAGGACTCAGGACAACCGTTCCAGAGCTGGGGATAACAACTCCAGAGGATAACTATTCCAGGACTCAGGATAACAATTCCAGAGATGGAGAATAGCAATTCCAGAGCTGGGGATAACAGTTCCAGAGCTGAGGATGACAATTCCAGAGCTGAGGATGACAATTCCAGAGGCACAAGATAACAATTCCAGAGCTGGGGATGACAATTCCAGAGCTACAGGGTGACAATTCCAGAGCTGGGGGATAACGACTCCAGAGGATAACGATTCCAGGACTCAGGATAACAATTCCAGAGATGAAGAATAGCAATTCCAGAGCTGGGGGATAGCAATTCCAGGGCTACAAGATCACAGTTCCAGGACTCAGGATAACAATTCCAGAAGTACAGGATCACAATTACAGGGCTTGGGATAATGGTTCCAGAGCTGTGGGATAACAACTCCAGAGGTGCAGGATAACAATTCCAGGACTCAGGATAACAATTCCAGAGATGGAGAATAGCAATTCCAGAGCTGGGGGATAGCAATTCCAGGGCTACAAGACCACAATTCCAGAAGTGGGGATAACAACTCCAGAGATACAGGGTAACAGTTCCAGAGCTGTGGGATAACAATTCCAGAACTAGGGAACAACAACTCCAGAGGATAACAATTCCAGAACTAGAGGATAACAATTCCAGAGCTGGGGATAACAGTTCCAGAACTAGGGAATAACAATTTCAGGGCTGGGATAACAGTTCCAGAACTAGGGAATAGCAATTTCAGGGCTGGGATAACAGTTCCAGAAGTGAGGAATAGCAGTTTCAGAGCTGGGATAACAGTTCCAGAAGTGAGGAATAGCAGTTTCAGAGCTGGGATAACAGTTCCAGAAGTGAGGAATAGCAATTCCAGAGCTGGGATAACAGTTCCACCAGCAGCACCTCCCAGCTCCAGCTGTATCCTCATTTCCCCATAAATCAGTGCCAGGATCAGCTCCAGCTGTTCATTCCCAGGGGGAATTGGATGTGTTTGCACAGGGCCAGGCAGGGTGGGAGCGAAGCTCCTGACTTTTGGCAGCACTTGGGATTTTAATTCCTGAGTTTTCAGGGATGAGTTTGATCCCAACTCTCCTGGAACTCCCTGTAGAGTTTTCCAGGGATGCTCTTCCCAAAAAAGTCATGGAAAGGCAACAGCAGGAATAAGAGCTGAGCTTCCCTCTGCAGGCAGCTGGGAGCAGGTGCTGAATTAATCCCAGCTTTAATTCAAGCTCCTTTAATCCTGCAGGGGAAAGAGCAGCTCAGGATTTGTTGGGAGACCCCACCCTGGGGGCAGGAATGGATTTAATGAGTGGGAAAATGCAGTTCTCAAGGAATTCTGGATCATTCCCAACCTGGAATGCTCTAAAACCTGAATTTCCAGGCTGGACATGAAGGAAGAGGTTGAGTTTCCCCACATCCCAAAATAAGCCTTAAAACTGGGACGTGCCAATTCCCAAGGGATTTGGATTGATTCTGAATTTATCGGACCCAAGCCAAAGATTTCAGTGTTATTTTTTCCCATATTGATGGGTGATTCCAAAAAAATGGGCTCAGGATTCATTGGGAGACTCTGCTGGGTGCAGGAATGGATTTCCTGCAGTTTCCAAGGAATTTTTTATTATTGCCAACCTGGAATGGTCTATAAACTGAATTTCCAAGCCCTGATAGTGAGGCTGGGGATAAATTAAGTGTTCCCAACCTCCCAAACAAGGTTACAAACTGGGAGGTGCAACCCAAATCCCAATGGATTGGGATTGGTTTTAGTTCCTCTGAGCAAATCCAAGGATTCCAGGATTATTTTTCCCCAAAGTGATGGGTGTTTACAAAAAATGGGCAGAGCAGTGGCTCAGCCCCAGAGCTCCAGGAGGAATTCCCAGAAAAAGCCATTCCTAATGATGCTAAAATTGGAAAAACCTGGAAAAAAATCTGTAAAATTGGAAAAAAAAAAGTCAAATTGTCAAAAACTCCTAAAATTTGAAATATGAATAAAATCATGACTGGGATTTTCCCTTGGGATATTCAGAGCCCTCTCCAGTGCCAGGGGTTGCCACGGAGCCCTTTGGGATTTGTTGTGTGTACAAGGAAAATTCCTTCAGAAATGAATGGCCCCAAACTCGGATTTTTGGTGCTGCTGGTTCCTCCCTTTTCCCAAAATTCCAAGAAATATTTAATCCCCACTAAAGCTCCTGGATCCCAGCATGGGTGTGGAATATTTAGGATGAAGTTTATGAGTTCTGATCCAGGCATTTCCGTCCAAGCTGGGCTTTTAACTTGCCTCTCCTAGCAGCAAAGGGGAATTTTGGAAGGAATAGGCTTTTTATGAGAAGGGACAATTTTTCCAAGCCAATTCCATGGTTTTGGTTTCATCCTTGTGCAGGAGAAACAAGGAAAGCTGCCTGGGGTTGGCAGCTCCTCTAAAAAAATCCTGTTTATATTGTTTTCCTGGGTATCATCACTGGTGGAATTCTGCAGTTTTGGGGTTTAATCCCAAAGTTTTTTCCATGCTGTGACCCTTCCCTCCCTTTCCATGGGCACCACTGGCTTCATGTCAGGATTTCCCATTTGGAATTCCAAATCCTGCTGGTTTTAAGATTAATTTGGATACATGCATGCTGGGTATTGGTATGGATGGACAGGGATTTACCCATGGACAGACCCCTGGGCATGGAAAATCCGTGGAATTTGAGCTGGGACAGGAGCAGAATTGGGCAGAGGAGTTTTGGATGGAAAATATTTTGGGAAAATGCCTGTTGCCCAACAAATTAAACTAAATAGGAGTTTTTTCATCTGAGGTGTCAGAGAATTAGTGAGGCAAGCAGATGGAATCTCCTCCAGAGTGCTGGAAGGGGATCAACACCCAGCAGAGCCGTGGGGGTGGGATGGGACCAGCAGGAGCAGAAAATGGGATGGGAATTGGGGCTGGGGGGAGCTTGGGAAGGGCTTGAGCCTGGCCTGGAATGGGACTGGGGCAGCTGGGGCAGAGCCTGGGATGCTGTGGGGCTGTGGAGATGGGAGTGGGATTGGGATGGGATGGGATTGAGATGGGGATGGGATGGGGTTGGGATGGGATTGGGGTGGGAATAGGATGGAGTTGGGATGGGGTTAGGATGAGATTGGGATGGGGTTGGGATTTCTCCATCACCAAAGGCATTTGAAATGAGCTGGCAGGGGTTTGTTCCCATAAACTGTGTGGTTTGGGGCTGGGGTTTTCCCAGGAGGTGACAGCAGTGTCTGGCCTGGGGTCTCCAGAGTTCCAGACTCATGGATCAGCCCTTGGCCATGGCTTTGCTGAGCTGGGAGGTGACACCTTGGGGGGGCTGGAAGGGAGAGGATCCGAGCACTGGGATGCTCCTGTTTGTCCTGGCAAATCCCAACCTAAACCCATCCCACCTGTGGGGTCTCACTGTGTTTGCCTTGGCAGCTCCTGGGTGAGCAGGACCTGTTCAGGGGGGATTTTGGGAAGGAATTCCTGCTGGGAGGGTGGGCAGGCCCTGGCACAGGGTGCCCAGAGCAGCTGGGGCTGCCCCTGGATCCCTGGCAGTGTCCAAGGCCAGGTTGGACACTGGGGCTTGGAGCAGCCTGGGATAGTGGACGGTGTCCCTGCCATGGCAGGGGTGAAACTGGACGGGCTTTAAGGCCCCTTCCTACCCAAACCATTCCAGGATTCCATGATCCTGTGAGGAAAATCCTCTTGGGAGAAGGCAGCAGATCCCCTTGCCAGCAGAGTTAAGTCCTGAATTCCTGAGATCCACAAAACCTCATCCAGAGTCTGCTCACTGTCCCTTTGTCCCCTGCCTGTGTCCTCCCTCCCGTCTCTGTGCTGACCCTGGAGAAGCAGCTCCAGAGCTGGCAATGGCTGGGATTCCCGAGGTTCTCCCAGAGCTGTCAGAAATTGAAATGCACAATGAAATAGTAGGGAAATGCTACGGGATAGTGGGAGGCTGAGGAATGATTCATCCTCCAACAGAAACTCCTCAGATGTGGAGGTGGCACTGCTGGCCACCAGCGTGGATCCAGAGCCAGCAATATTCCAGGTTTAGGTCAAATTGGGCCTCGTTAACAACCTCCTCTGTCAGTCCTTATTCCCAGATGGAATCTGGGGTTTGCTGTGGTGAGGGAGCAGCAGGAATCCCCAGGACAGGAGGTGACACTGCAGGTGTGTGGGGACAGGAGCCCACGGGGCTGATCTGAGCTCATCAATTCTGCTTCCAAAGCCACTCTGTGGGACTGACCTGGAGTTACTCCACATGGATTTGGGATGTGGGAACCTCCCATCACCCCGAGCTCTGATGTGTCCAAGCCCAAAAGGCTTTTCCAGCTTGGAGCAGCTGCCAAACACAAAATTCCTTGAAATTTAGGATATTTTTAATGTAATTTCGTGACCAGGTGGCCTCGGGCTGGGCCAGGGATGGAACAGCAGAGGGGCATCCATGAATTCATGAGTCCTCAGTACTGGAGCCCTCCTGGAGAGTGGGAGCTCAGGCTGGGGAGGGAGGAGCTGGTTTGGTTGGGTGATGTGGGAATGTCACCAGTGTCCTGGAACCAAATTCCAGCTGGAAAGGAGAGGTTTTGTCCTATTTTCTCTTCCTTGAAGTTCAGAGCAGGCTGGAGCTGCTGTTCCAGGGAGGGGGAGCTGGGATCAGGAGCTGGGGATGCTCCTGGTGCCAACGGGAGGTGACTTGGGATGAGGCCCAGGAGTGGTCTGCTCCTGGCAAACCCTGCTGCTGGATCTCCTCCCTCAGTTACCAGGGATCTGATCATCCAGGTGGGAACATTCCAGCTGTTTCTGAGCTCCTTAACCTCCCCCTTCCCTTCCAGAGGAGACGACGTTCGAGGCCGGAGTCAAGGTGCAGATCCACAGCCAGTCCGAGCCTCCCTTCGTGCAGGAGCTGGGATTTGGGGTGGCCCCTGGATTCCAGACCTTCGTGGCCACCCAGGAGCAAAGGGTAAGTCCCCAATTCCCCTTCCACCCCAGGATCCCTCTGAGGCTTCCTGGGAGAGGTTCCTTCTCCGTAATTGATGCCCCTTGAGATGCAGCTCCATCATTAACAGGTTTTTGGTGCCTTGCTTCAGATTTCTTGGGATGAGGGCAGCTTTTCCAGGTTATCACCCATGGTTATTCCCACAGTTCCTCTAAGTCCCACAGTAATTCCATCTCCAGAATATCCATGATTGATGACAAACTCTCCAGGGATACTTGGGAATCATCATCTTCCTTGAATCCCAGAAGTGACACATCCGGATGGATGGATGGATGATGGATGGATGGATGGATGGATGGATGGATGGATGGATGGATGGATGGATGGATGGATGATGGATGGATGATGGATGGATGGATGATGGATGACGGATGGATGGATGGATGATGGATGGATGGATGGATGATGGATGGATGGATGATGGATGGATGATGGATGGATGGATGGATGGATGGATGGATGGATGGATGGATGGATGATGGATGGATGGATGGATGGACAGGGATGGATGATGGATGGATGGATGGATGGATGGATTGATGGATGATGGATGGATGGATGGATGGATGGATGGATGGATGGATGGATGATGGATGGATGGATGATGGATGATGGATGGATGGATGGATGGATGGATGGATGGATGGATGGATGGATGGATGATGGATGATGGATGGATGGATGGATAGATGGATGGATGGATGATGGATGGATGGATGATGGATGGATGGATGGATGGATGATGGATGGATGGATGACGGATGGATGGATGGATGGATGGATGGATGATGGATGGATGATGGATGGATGGATGATGGATGGATGGATGGATGGATGGATGGATGGAGGGATGGATGGATGGATGGATGGATGGATGGATGGACAGGGATGGATGATGGATGGATGGATGGATGATGGATGATGGATGGATGGATGGATGGATGGATGATGGATGGATGGATGGATGGATGATGGATGGATGATGGATGGATGGATGGATGGATGGATGGATGGATGGATGATGGATGATGGATGGATGGATGGATGGATGGATGGATGGATGGATGATGGATGGATGATGGATGGATGGATGGATGGATGGATGGATGGATGATGGATGGATGGATGGATGGATGGATGGATGGATGGATCATGGATGGATGATGGATGGATGGATGGATGGATGGACAGGGATGGATGGATGGATGATGGATGATGGATGATGGATGGATGATGGATGGATGATGGATGGATGGATGGATGGATGATGGACGATGGATGGATGGATGATGGATGGATGATGGATGGATGATGGATGGATGATGGACGATGGATGGATGGATGATGGATGGATGATGGATGGATGATGGATGGATGGATGGATGGATGGATGGATGGATGGATGATGGATGGATGGATGGATGGATGGATGGATGGATGGATGGATGGATGATGGATGGATGGATGGACAGGGATGATGGATGGATGGATGATGGATGGATGGATCATGGATGGATATGGGCAGGGATGGAAAGGGCTGGGCAGGACATCATGTGGTTCCTTATGCTCAAAGATTTTGGGAACAGCTCCTCAAGTCAGACCCACCTGGCAGCTCCAGCAGTGATTGAAGAGATTTGCCTTCCTTAAAAATCCCATCCTGGACAAGATTTGGGAGCAGGGCTTGGAGCTGGACCCTGCAGAAGGGATCTCAAGGGCTTTGGGTTAAATTGGTGCAAATTCCAGGGCTTTGCTGCAGCTGCTGAAATCCTTCCCCACCCCATTGCCAGCACTGCCTATTCCAATATTTCCATTGAAAAATGAGAATTCCATCCAGAACATCATCCAGATGAGAGAGAGGGGAAAACATTCCTCACCAAATCCCCCCTTCCACATGGGGGATGTAGAGGACAGAAGAACAGATGTAGGGACTCTCATCTCCAGGGTGTCCCTTTTCCAGGGGTTTTGTCAGAGTTCTGGAAGAGGGAAGGGCTCATTCCTGGGATTTTCTGACTGGTTTAAAATCATCTGAGGGCTCCAAAGCCTTTTCTCAGGAGAGCTGGAGGGATCTCCAGCATTCAGCTCCCACCTCAATCCCTCTTCCTAGAAAGTAATTCTTAACCCAATTACAGCCATTAATAACTTCCTCTAATTAATTATTGGTCCTCAGGGACCTTGGGCTTCCCCCACCTTCCCAATGTGCAGCTTTTATCCCAATCCCTGTCTTAGTCTGGGTTTTTCCAACTAAATCTCTTATCCTGTGCTGCTCCTTTAATAAACCAGAGCCAAAGGTGGAACAGCTCCAGTAAATCCCCCAGGGACTGAGCCCAGGCAGTTATTGGGGTCCTGAACCCGGAGTTTCACACCCTGGGCCATAAAATAAATGATCCTGCAGCTGGAAAAAAAAAAAAAAGACAGGAATCGATAAAAAGTGGAGCTGATTTCCCATCTTCCAGCTCAGAGCAGCCTCAGGGAGTTAAAAGCTTTTTTTCTGGGGATAAAAAGTGTGGAGTGGGGAAGATTTGGAATGGTGGGAGCTGTGGGTCCTCTGTGGGACAGAATTTGGGGTGTGGGGGTTCATTCCTGGCTCTGGAATTATTCCCTGTGACCCTGCTCAAATCCCTCCCTTCTTTTCCCATCCCACTCTGGAATCAGAGCATTCCCTGGCCTTTGCTCCCTGATTTTCTGCCTTCCCAGGGCTGCAGCTGCTCAGCACCAGTGAGGATTCACATCTTGGGACCAGGGCATAAATCCTGGCTTTCCACCCAGAGCTTCCCCAAATCCCCCTGTTCAGAGCCAGCACTGCTCCGTGGTTGGCATCTCATTAGAAATCTCCCCTCACAAGGAGCTCTCAGGCTGGAGAAACGGGAATTAAATCAGCTTTGCTCCTCCTCCTGCAGTGGCTGAGCCCTGTGGTTCCTGCAAGGAGACACTTCTGGGATGCATTTCCCACCTTGGGAGTTACTGCAGGAGTGACCTTGGGAGGGACCTGGCAGTGGCAGGGTGGAAGTGCTGAGTCAGCAGCAAAAACTCCTGAGAAAGCAATTCCAGCAGGAGGTTTGGCCATAAAATGTGGTGGATGGGTTAAAGAGCCCAAGCTGCTTCTGGATGCATGGCCAAGGGAGATGTTTCCTGGTTAGAAAAATGTGGGATTGTTCATCCTGGAGGAGCCACCAGGGGTGACCCAACTGGGACCTTCCAGGACATGAAGGAGCTGCAGGGAAAATGGAGAGGGAATGTTCCTGGAGAGGGAAAAGGGACAGAGGGACAGGGAATGGCTCCCACTGCCAGAGGGCAGGGATGGATGGGAGATTGGGAATTGGGAATTGTTCCCTGGCAGGGTGGGTGGGCAGGCCCTGGCACAGGGTGCCCAGAGCAGCTGGGGCTACCCCTGGATCCCTGGCAGTGTCCAAGGCCAGGTTGGACACTGGGGCTTGGAGCAGCCAGGGATAGTGGGAGGTGTCCCTGCCATGGCAGGGGTGGGAATTCAATGATCCTTAAGGTCCCTTCCATCCAAACCATGCCAGGATTCTCTTAGGCAATGGATGGAGATGAGGCAGAGCCTGGAAGAGGCAGAGAGTGGGAAGGGATGTCAGGAAGAGCCATCAGATCCGAGGATGAGGGAATGGTTGGGTTTCCTGCTCCTCCTGCACCCTGTGGAAAAGAGGAATTTATAAAAAGGTGGAAAAGTGAGGACGGGAAAACTTCAGAGTCCAATTCCCCCCACCCCCCAAACTGAAAACTCAGCCAGAGTTTGGGAATTGAGTCCAACAAATCCAGGCAGAACGTTCTGGGAGAATGAGGGGGAATGGTCTGGCTGCCTCTGGATGTGCCAGGGAATGAGCAGGAGGAGAGGCAGAGATTCCTGGGGGAATCCCCATCCCTGAGGGGTTTCATCCATGTGGATGTGACATCTGGGGACATGGGGCAGTGGTGGCCTAGAGGGAACAGCTGGACTCAATCTCAGAGGGCTTTTCCAACCTTTACAATTCCATAATTCCACGTTATTGGGGATTTAAGGCTGATTTTGCACCTAAGCCACAGGCCCAGCCCATCCAGGGGGAGCAGGAGTGGGAACAAACCTGGGATGAGGCTCTGGAGGGGCTGCCCTGGACTTTTTATGGGTCTGCAGGAGGTCTCAGTGCTGCTGTTCCTGTTGGATTTGCAAAGAAGGATCCTGGAGCTCCAAAATCCCAATTTTCCCTGGGCATTTGTGAGCCCCATAACACCCCTGAGCTCTGCCCCAAGGGACTGGAAGGGTCAAATTCATCCCTGAAAACGAAATCCTCAGGCAGGGAGCAAATGGGAAGGAACAGGCAGGATGGGAAAGGAGCTGGAGAGGCAAACAGACAATTCCAGCACCATTAACTGGGAGCTGGGATCAGCCAGCCATGGCTGCTCTGGGATTCTCAGCATTCCACAAGGGCTGGAGCTGCCTGGGATGGAAATTCCAAGAAGCTGCTGCTGCTGCTGGAGGTCTCCTTAAGGAGTGAAGGGTTCTGGTTCTAATTTCATTGGGAACCCAGCCCGGGTGGGATGTTCAGGGAGGGCTCGGATCCTTCCTTGGGACCTCTGGAGTTTGGTGCCATCAGCCAGTGAGGGGGTCTGGGCAGGAATTGGTGCTGGATCCATCCCAGAGCCAGAGGAAAATGGGGCAGGGAAAGGTTCTTCCCCAGAGGTGCTGGCACTGCCCAGGCTCCCCAGGGAGTGGTCCCAGAGCTCCAGGAGGGTTTGAACAGCACTGCCAGGGATGCCCAGGGTGGGATTGATGGGATCCTGGTCAAGAACAGGGGCTGGACTCAGTTCTTGTGGGACCCCTCCCAACCTGGGATATTCCAGGGTTTTATCAAACTGCTCCAGCCTCTGCTGGGATCATCTCCACCACGTTTCCCTGTTTGAGAAAATGAAACAGGCAGGAAAATCAGAGATAGCACTTCCAGATAACTGAAGGAGGGACCTCTGGCTGTGGGCAGATGCTCCGTGCCAGGAGCAGTGTGGAAGGGCAGGAATGTGGCCAGGGAAGGGCTGTGGCAGGAGCTGACCCTCCCCTCCCCTGGCATCTCTTCCCTCCAGGTTTTCCAAGCTCATTCCTTCTTTTCCTTGCATTTGGGACAAGCAGAATCCATCCAGCTTCCAAGGAGTCAAATCCATTTTTTCCTTCCCCTTTTAGCACCTGCCAGCTGGGAACTGATCCCAGTAATCCTGGAGAAAGCCGGGATCAGGAGGGCAGGAATAGCGTTTAATTCATTAATTAATCATTAATGACTGCAAAAGGGCCAGGCTGGGAGTTTGTCACCCTCAATTAGAGACTGGAGCTCAATTTCCCTATGCAGGAGCAGGAGGAGAAGCCCTGGGGAAGCTTCCAGGGAGCACAAATCCTGCAGGATCCAAGGGTAGGGATGTTCCTGCTGCTTTGCTGTGGTTTGTTCCCACTTTGGGGGCAGCAGGGCAGGGTGGATGTGGCATTCACATTCTCTGGACAGACAGAGACATCATTCTGTCTCACAGGATTTTTCCTGGAGAAGGCAGCAAGAACCTCAGAGAAGAAGAGAAAACAATTCTTATCTCTATTCTCTGCTCCTGTTGTTTTTGCACACGTGGAATGTGTTATGGAGATTGGTTACTCAAAGTGATTTGTTAATTGGATTCTGCTGAGGATTGTTTTGTTTCCTTGGCCAGTTGGGTCAAAGCTGTGTCCTGGCTTCCTCAGTCACAGGTTTTTCTTTAGTATCTCTTTAGTATAGTTATGATATTGTGTTAATGTAGTATAGTGTAGTGTTAATAAAGCAATTGTTCAGCATTCTGAATCATGGATCAGATGCCAGTCATGGATCAGATGCCAGTCATGGATCAGATGCCAATCACTGCCTGGTGTTGGGGTCAGCCTGCATTCCACAGGTGGAGGGAGCAGCTCCACATCCCGGGGCTGATCCAGCCCCAGTCCCTCCCATCAGTCCCCAATGGGATAATCTGGCAGAAGGGAAAGGGATTGATTCCCTCAAGAGGAGGAGGATCTGGAGGGGCTGCAGGGAGAGGGATCAAGCCCAATGAAGTCTCTCCCATTAATCCTTCCCAAGCTGAGGGCTGGGATTGCTCCCTCCATCCTGCTCCTGCTCCTTGGGTGCCTTTCCCAGCAGCTCCAGGGCCACGAGAGCAGGAATCCAGCTCTGAAAGGAGTTCAGCAGCTCCACAGGATCAAGGCTCTGCATGGAAAGGCTTTTCCTGAGGTTTCAGCCCTGGTTTGTCCAGGAAAGGGTTCAGGAGAGCCCTTAGGGATGGATTCCCCCTGGATTTAAGCCCAGGGATTCCCGAGCCAGGCTGGGAGCAGCAGCTGGGGGAAAACTCCAGACATGTCCAGGGAATGTGCTGATCCTCCTGCTTGGGAGAGCTTGGTAGAGCTCCTCCAGTTTGTAAAGAGGAGTCTGCCAGGCAGAAATTCCAGCTGATCCCTCCACAGCTGCTCCCACTCCCGAGACATTCATTGTCACCTGGGAGTGTCACCACCAGGACCGTCATTGCCACCTGCAGGATGTTCGCTGTCACCTGGGAGTGTCACTCAGTGGCACTGGGGCAGCTTGTCCCAGTGAGTTATCCCAGGGGTCAGGGGAACTCCTGGGAGGGGGGGATGCCCTGAGGGACTGCAGGGGCTGCCCTGTGTCAGGGGATATGTCCTGCCCTGTCCCTGTCCCTCTCGCTGGCCCTGGCCCTGTCCTGCAGCTCATGGCCCTGGCCCTATCCTTGTCTCCCAGCTGATGTACCTGCCCCTGTCCCTGTCCACAGCTCATGTCCCTGTGCCATCCCTGTCCCCCAGTGATGTCCCCGCCCCCAGCTGACCCCTATCCCTGTCCCCAGCTGACTCGTGTGCTGTCCCTGTCCTGTTGTGTCCCCATCTGATGTCCCTGTGTGTCCCCAACTGACAGCCCTGTCCCTGTGCTGCCCTGTCCCCATCTGATGTCCCTGTCCCTGTCCCCAGCTGACCCCTGTCCCTGTGCTGTCCCTGTCCCCATCTGATGTCCCTGTCCCCAGCTGACGTACCTGCCCCCTGTGCTGTCCTGTCCCCATCTGATGTCCCTGTCCCTGTCCCCAGCTGACATACCTGCCCCCTGTGCTGTCCCTGTTCCCATCTGATGTCCCTGTCCCTGTCCCCAGCTGACGTACCTGCCCCCGCCGTGGGGCGAGTGCCGCTCCCCGGAGCTGGGCCTGGCGTTCTTCCCGGTGTACAGCGTGACCGCCTGCAGGATCGACTGTGAGACGCGCTACATCGTGGAGAACTGCAACTGCAGGATGGTGCACATGCCAGGTCAGGGACTGGGGCAGCAGGGACAGCTGGGGACAGCTGGGGTTGGGATGGAGGGACAGTTCTCAGTGTACAGGGTCACAGCCTGCAGGAACAGCTGGGGACAGCTGGGAGATCCTTCCTTGGGACCTCTGGGGTTTTTTGCCATCAGCTATTGAGGGGGTCTGGGCAGGACCCCTGGGAATGGGATGGAGGGACGATTCACATGCCAGGTCAGGGACAAGGACACCTGTGGGGACACCTGGGGATGGGCTGGAGGGATGGTTCACATGCCAGATCAGGCACAGCGGGGACAGTGGGGACAGTGAAGACAGCAGGGGATGGGATGGAGGGATGGTCAAGGACAGGGACAGCTGGGGACAGCAGGGACAGTGGGGACAGAGGGGTTTGGATGGAGGGACGATTCACATGACAGGTCAGGGACAGGGACACCTGGGGACAGCAGGGACACCTGGGGACGGGCTTGAAGGGTAGTCAAGGACAGGGACACCTTGGGGGATAGCTGGGGCTGGGCTGGAGGGACAGGCCATGTGCCAGATCAGTGACAAGGACACCTGGGGGGACACTGAAGGCTGGGCTGGAGGAACAGGCTATGTGCCAGGTCAGGGACAGGGACACCTGGGGACAACTGGGGCTGGACTGGAGGGACTGGGGGAACCTGAGGGAAGAAGGTGCCCATGGCCTTTGGGAAAGGCTGGATGTGAGCCAGCAGGGCCATCCCCGTCCTGGGGGATCAGGGACAGCAGAGGGGCAGGGAGGGATTGTCCAGCCCTGCTCTGGGTTGGGGCAGCCTCACTGAGAGTTCTAGGGCAGCTTTGAGCACCACAAAATAACAAAACCATCAAGGAACTCAAGAGGATCTAAAGGCGGGACACAAGGATGGGGAAAGGTCCAGAGGGGCCACACGAGGAGCAGCTGAGGGTACTTGGAATGTTCAGCTGGAGCAGAGGGGGCTGAGGGCTGAGCTCAGTGAGCTCAATGTCCTCAGGAGGGGCACAGAAGGGGCAGCTCCCATCTCTGCTCCCTGGGACAGGGACAGGAGCCAGGGAATGGCTGGAGCTGGGCCAGGGGGATTTGGGATGGATCTCAGGGAAAGGTTCTTCCCCAGAGGTGCTGGCACTGCCCAGGCTCCCCAGGGAATGGTCCCAGAGCTCCAGGAGGGTTTGGACATCGCTGCCGGGGATGCCCAGGGTGGGATTGTTGGGGTGTCTGGGCAGGGCCTGGGGTGGAACTGGATGAGCCTTGGGGTCCCTTCCAACCCAGGATATTCCAGGATTCCCTGTGAAACAGGGCCAAGCCATGGAAGAGAGACCTGGGTGTGCTGGAGGCTGGGAAAGGCTTCTGTGATGATCAGATCCCCCCTGGGTGCTGCTCCCAGCAGTTCCTGCAGGCCAAGGCCCCTGTGGCGGGCAGAGCTGGGGACAGCCGGGCTCACCTGGCTGTGGGGGGGTCCCTGGTGTCCCCCTGAGATGGCTTTGCCCTGTCCCTGCAGGGGATGCTCCCTTCTGCACCCCGGAGCAGTACAAGGAGTGCGCCGAGCCCGCGCTCAGTGAGTACCGGGGAGCCCTGGGTCAGGGATGGAATGTTCGTGGAATTCCAGCGGCCTGAGTCCTCCTGGCTGGGCAGGAACAGGGGACCTGCGGCCTGGGGAGGGGCTGGGATTAGCCCCAGGTTGCTGGGAAGTGCTGGATGCACACTGGGATGGAGTTTCTCCTGGTTCTCCATGAGACAACAGAAACCCTCGGGATCAAGGGAGAGGGTTTGGGGTAGGGGGACCCATTCCAAGCCTGGATTCAGGGACTCAGCCACGAGTTCTCCAAGCTGTTGTTGATGACAGTGTGTCACCTCCAGCAAGAGGCTCCTCCAAGGGGGTGAGAACTGGGATTAACTGGGAGAGAAATGTCAGGAGTCCAAAAGTTCCAGAGAAATGTCTGGAACTTCAGGAACAGCCTCATCCCAGAATCTTGGCCCCTTTGTGGGAGGGATGAACTCTGCTCCTGCCCTGCTCTGTGTCCCTGCTCCATGTCCCTGTTCCATGGAGTCCCTCCCTGCTCCCTGGGGTCCCGCCCTGCTCCATGAGACCCCGTGTGCTCCATGCCTGCCCCCCTGCAGGTCTCCTGGCAGAGAAGGACAGCAATTACTGCATCTGCAGGACCCCCTGTAACCTCACCAGGTACAACAAGGAGCTCTCCATGGTCAAGATCCCCAGCAAGACCTCGGCCAAGTACCTGGAGAAGAAGTTCAACAAGTCAGAAAAATACATCTCGTGAGTGGGGGAGGGCCTGGATTCCTGTGGGTTTTGGGAGGGAAATGTCTGGGAAATGCCCAGTCCTGGCCAATCCATCCCCAGCACAGGGATGGCCTCCAGGGAAGAGCAGAGTGAAAACCTGGGAGATGAGGTTGATTTCTTCTCAGTAGATTTCTTCTCTGAGTTCCTTCCCAAGGATTGTCCTCATAAGAATCCTCCAGTCCCACCAAAAAAGTGAAGATGTCCCACTTTGCTGGTCCTATGGGAGATTTGTATCCCTGGGCTGAGCTTCTCAGGCCATGGAGCTCTCCCAGCCCTGGGCATGTGATTGCTGTGTGTGGGAAGTGAGAGCTCTTCCAGATCCTTTGGATTCTCTTCCCAGAGTCATGGAATGGTTTGGGTGGGAAGGGCCCTTAAACCCACCCAGTGCCACCCCTGCCATGGCAGGGACACCTCCCACTGTCCCAGGCTGCTCCAATCCCCAGTGGATCAATGGACACTGCCAGGGATCCAGGGGCAGCCCCAGCTGCTCTGGGCACCTGTGCCAGGGCCTGCCCACCCTCACAATCAGGAATTACCATCCAAGAGAAGAGTTCCCAGCCAAGTGAGATCCAGGATCCTGAGGAGTTCTGGGGAAACCTTTCCCAGCTGCTCCAAAGGCTCCCAGAGCCCTCAGGGTGCCCTGAGCTCCTGGTCTGCACCAGCTCCAGGTTCTGTGGGCTCTGAGGGCCCCAGAGAGAGAAACAATCCATACAAAGGAGAATAAACCCCCAAAATCCCATTTTTCCCTTATCCCAGTTACGGAGCCACCGGTGGCTCCTGGGCTGATGTTTTTCCTGTTCCCACAGAGAGAACATTCTCGTGCTGGACATTTTTTTTGAAGCACTCAACTATGAGACCATTGAGCAGAAGAAAGCCTATGAAGTGGCAGCCTTACTTGGTAAGGGGGCACTGGGACCAGTTTGGGGTCTCTGCTGGTCTGGGAGGGTCAGAGAGAGGCTGGGAGGGATCCACAGCCTTGAAACTCCCAGCAAGGTCCCAGATCTACTTTCCTCATCCCACCACGGCACCCCAGGGATGTCCCCATGGATACTCTGGGTGCTCATGGAGGGTTCTGGAGCTGCTCCATCCCTGCCTGATCCCTTTTTTGGAGATTTTGGGGCTGGGTGGGTGCTGGGTGCCCTCTGTGGTGCAGGGTGTGGAGGACATCCCAAAACCATCTCCCCATCACCTCTTCCCTGTTCCAAATCCAAGTTTCCAAGCCAGGCTTGAGCTCTTGGCCTTCAGCTGCTCCATGGAGGAGGAGGAGGAGGAAGAGGAGGAGGAGGCCCATGGAAGGTTCTGCTCCATCCCTGCCTGCTCCCACCACCTGGTTTTGGGGATTCTGCTGCCCTGGGCAGTGTGTGGGGGAGGACATCCCAAAACCATCTCCCATCACCTCTTCCCTGCTCCAATCCATCCTTTCCAGCTGGGCCTGGGCTCTTGGCCTTTGGATGCCTCATGAAGGAGCTGAAGGGGACCCATGGAATGTTCTCCTCCATCCCTGTCTGCTCCCATTTCTGGGAGGTTTTGGGGCTGGGTGCTCTCTGTGCTATCCCCTGGGCCACGTGTGGAGCACATCCCAAAATCAAATCTCCATCACCTCTTCCCTGCTCCAGCAGGAGGTGGAGGAGACCTGTGGAAGGTTCTGGAGCTGCTCCATCCCTGCTTGCTTCCAGCTCCCCAGTTTTGGAGATTTGGGGTTGGGTGGGTGCTGGGTGCTCTCTGTGGTGCAGCGTGTGGGGGACACCCCAAAACCATCTCCCATCACCTCTTCTCTGCTCCAAATCCATCTCTTCCAGCCAGGCCTTGGCCCTTGGCCTTTGGATGCCTCATGGAGGGGCTGCAGGAGACCCTGAGCTGCTCAGCCCCAAATCAGCTCCAGCTCTGGGGTCCCAGCTGCAGATTTGGGGGTTGGGGTGGGGCTGAGCCCTCCCCCAGCCCTGCAGCCCCCCTGGATCCCTCTGGAATGCTGGGGGTGCTCAGCCCCTTGTGGAGCTGGAGCTGGGGCACAGAGATGTGCCCGTGTCACCTTCTGCACCTCCTGGGGCTTTTCCAGGAATTCCAGGCAGGAAGAGGAGGCTGCTGGAGCCTCTCTGACCCCAGCCCCGTTTGCACCTCTTGGCACCCGCATTCCCAGAGCTCTGAGCTTCTGGAACAGCCTCTCCCAGATTTTTTTTCCCAGGCCCAAAGCCTCCAGGGGAATCCCCCTGGTGTAAACCCAGAACACCTCCTGGGATCATTCAGGGTTCTCACCTTGAGCCCAGACTTCCCCCTCTTTCCTCTCTCTGTGCCTCATGGACACCTCTGGAAAAGGCCCCTTCCCCTCACCCATGGGTGCCTTTGCCCTGGGGGTCCATCCAGGGCTGTTCTCCAGCAAAATCCATGGGATTTCCTTCCCTGAGCACCACATCCCAGTCACCTTCCCAGCAGATTCCTGGGAATCTCCTCCCCTCAGGTTCCTCCACCCCAGGACACTCAAGCAGAAGCCAGGAGATGCTTCCTAAGAACTCCAGGGCACCCAGATGGGAGCAGGGAGTTTGATTCCCATGGGATGGGGGAGCTGCCCATGGCTGCTGATTCCATGGGTCCCAACCTGTGACCGTGCCCCCAGGGGTCCAAGGAGGAGGGAAGAGACGAGGATGTGGCCCCATGTCTCAGAAGGCTGATTTATTGTTTTATGATGTTATATTATATTAAAAGAAAATGCTATGCTAAAACTATACTGAAACCATAGAAAGGAGACATCAGAAGGCTTGAAAGGAATGAATAATAAATTCTTGTGACTGACCAGAGCCCTGACACAGCTGGACCTGGGATTGGCCATTAATTAGAAACAACCACATGAAACCAATCCCAGATGCACCTGTTGCATTCCACAGCAGCAGATAACCATTGGTTACATTTTGTTCCTGAGGCCTCTCAGCTTCTCAGGAGGAAAAACCTTAACGAAAAGATTTTTCATAAAAGATGTCTGTGACACCAACCCAGGCTGGGGACATGTCCCATCCCAGGGAATGTGGGAATCCCTTCCCACTTTTTGCCAGGTTGGGGTTTCTCCTTGGCTCCAGGGACATTCATCCTTCCCAGCACCTTGCCCAGAGTGGGAATTGGGATTCTTGGGGTGCAGCCTGGCTCCATTAGCAGGAAAACCATTTGGGGGTGTCCATTTGGGGATCAGGCCCGTTCTCGGGACACCTCAGATGCCATTGCAGACCCTGCTGCTCCGGGGGGATTTGTTCCCAGTTTTGGAGGATGGCAGCTCCCAGGCAGGGCCCAGCAGTGCCTGGGAGCCCTCACGGTGCTGTCCCCTGCAGGTGACATTGGTGGCCAGATGGGGCTGTTCATCGGGGCCAGCATCCTCACCATCCTCGAGCTCTTCGATTACCTGTACGAGGTAAGGCCTTCCCAGCCCAGGACAGCCAGGGTATCCCACCTGGAGCCCCTCAGACCAGAACTTCCCAGGATATCCCACCCTGGAGCCCCTCAGACCAGAACTTCCCAGGATATCCCACCCTGGAGCCCCTCAGACCAGAACTTCCCAGGATATCCCACCCTGGAGACCCCAGCCAAGGATTTCCCACCCTGAGCCCCTCAACCCTATTTTTGCCATTCCTGGTGTCCTTCATCCCCAGATTTGCCACTCCTGGTGCTCCTCATCCCTGGATTTCCCATCCTGGAGCCCTTCAACTCTATTTTTGCCATTTCTGGTGCCTGTCCTCCCCACATTTACCACTCCTGGTGCCCCCTTATCCCTGGATTTGCCCCTCATCCCTGGATTTGCCACTCCTGGAGCCCCTCAGCCCAAGATTTCCCATCCTGGAGCTCCTCAGCCCTGTTTTTGCCACTCCTGGTACCCCCTTGTCCCCAGATTTGCCATTCCTGATGCCCCCTCATCCCTGGATTTGCCCTTCATCCCTGGATTTCCCACCCTGGAGCCCCTCAGCCCAAGATTTCCCATCCTGGTGCTCCTCCTCCCTGGATTTTCTGTTCCCTGGGGATCCCAGAGCCCCCCCAGATCCTGTATTTCCAACCTGCCCCATCCAGCTCTGGCACAGCCCCAGCTCAGGGTGGGCACAGGGAGTTTTATTCCCATGGGATGGGAGAGTTTTCCATTTTATTCATTGTTGTCCATTTGATTTAATGTGTCCCAATCCAGGCTGGGGACATGTCCCATTCCAGGAAAGGGAACCCCACAATCCCAGCTCTGAACTCACTTCAAATCCCTCATTTTCTTTTTTTTTTTTAATATTTTTATATTTTCAGACAATTGCCGCCATCCCAATCCCTCCTGGGCAGCTCCAGCATTGGTGCCATTAACCAGGAATAAAAAATATGGAAAAATTCCAGTCCTAAAGCTCAGAGATCAACAAAAGCTGAGCCCGAATTTAGAGCTCAGCCTGAATACCCAAATATTTCATTACATTTGCCTTTTCCTGGATTTCTTGGGGATTTTTCCTAAGTAGGCCATAAGAAACCTCACAAATTTGGGGTTTCCCTCTCTGTTTTCCTTCTTTCTTTGACATTTGCTGATAAAATTTGTCAAATGTGGGGTTTTTTTCTGTGCTTTTTTATTTTTTTCTTTATATTTGGGCTTAAAATTCATTTTGTCCCCTCAAGAGAAGCTCCCTGGGGATTTCCCAGCAGGAGAAGCATCACAATCCCAGATATTTAACCCCCACTGGACAGGAAAAAGGGAATAAATTCCTTAAAATTTTAAAAAATCCACACAGTTTTTCCCCTCTGCTCAGAGTTTCACAAAGTGGGGAGGTCAGCGCCTCAAAAATTTGAGTTTTCAGCTAAAATATTTCGACATTCTGAGAGTGAAAGCAACCAGATACAATTTTTTTTTTCATGCATTGGGCAAATTTGGGGGAAATATTAACCCTAAAGAGGCTTTTCTGTGATCTTCTGCTGAGCTCAGTCCTCCTGGTCCCAAATTCCCACCACACTTCCCTGCACCAACCAGGATCCACATTCCTTAGGAAATGACCCAATTTTGGGGGATTTCAGCTTTGTTCTTGTTGGTTTTATTTCTCTTTTCTCCCAGTGGGAGCTTTCCAGTAAAACACTTCCCAAGTTTTATGGGATTTCCCTGGAATCCAAGTTCTGCAGCAGCAGGAAGATGGGGGGGCTGGGAAGGGAAATGGAGCTCACAGAGCTGGGAGCTTTCCCTGAACCCCAGAAATGTCCCAAAAATGGAATTTTTTTGTGGGTTTATTCCTTGTAAGGGAATGCTGGAATGGTTTGGATGGAAGGGACCTTAAGGATCATTGAATTCCCACCCCTGCCATGGCAGGGACACCTCCCACTATCCCAGGCTGCTCCAAGCCCCAGTGTCCAACCTGGCCTTGGGCACTGCCAGGGATCCAGGGGCAGCCCCAGCTGCTCTGGGCACCCTGTGCCAGGGCCTGCCCACCTGTCAGAACCCAGGACATTGCTCTGGGTGCCCTGGGTGATTCAAGACCCTGGCAGGAGGCTCAGAGACCTTGGCACACAGTCACAGACACCTGTGCCTTTGATTTTAGCCCATGGAAACAATTACCAACTTTGTGTGAGGAGGTCCAAGCCACAAAAGTCTGAGTAGAATGACAGTGAATTTGTCACAGGGTGAAAAAGTAGAATTTTGGGGTTTTAGAATGGGGGTTCAAGAGGCAAGATGGAGGAACCTGGGTGTGTCCTGTCCTTCTCCTTCTTCTTGTCCTCCATCTTCTGCTGTGATGGTGGCACTTCTGGATTGGTTTAGAGTAGAGACAGACTGTCTAACACAGGTGATAGGTATTGGAAAATGATTGTAAATAAAGTACATGGAGTTTTTAGTATAAAAGGCCAACACCACCCCAAGGGCAGTCAGAGTGCCTCAACCCAACGTGCTGGACAGATCTCAGCAGGTCAGAGAAAGAATGTAATAGATAACAGAGAATAAACAACCTTGAGAACCAGAGCTGAGGAATCTTGACTTCTTCAGTCACAGGGCCGAGGAAAAAAGACTCTTTAATAGCTCAGGAGCCATTCCAGCAACACAAAACATGAGACCCACCTTCCCAGGGAACAATTCCCAATTCCCAATCTCCCATCCATCCCTGTCCTCTGGCACTGGGAGCCATTCCCTGGCTCCTGTCCCTCCATCCCTTGTCCCCAGTCCCTTTCCAGCTCTCCTGGAGCCCCTTCAGGCCCTGTGAGGGGCTCTGAGCTCTCCCTGGAGCTTCTCCTCTCCAGGTGAGCCCCCCCAGCTCTCCCAGCCTTTCCCTGGCCCAGCCCTGGGAGCTTCCTCCTTCTCCCAGCCCTTTGGAATGCAGCCCCAAACCCAGCCCACCCCAGTGCCCCCCATCCCCCTGCAGCCTCCTCCCACCCTAACCCTGCTCCCTCTTCTTGCAGCTGATCAAGGAGAAGTTATTGGACCTTCTTGGAAAAGAGGAAGAGGACGGGAGCCATGAGGAGAATGTGGTAAGGGGAGAAGGGCTCACACAGGGGTCTCCTCCTGCCAGGTCCTTTGAGCTCTTGGAGATCTGTATCACACCCGAGACAGCTCAGCTATCTCAGATGGCATCAAATCAGCAGGATGGCTTCTGTGGTAGGAAACAAAAAGGTTTTAATAAAAGGCAAAATAACAAAGCTCTTACCGAGAAAAACCGAGCCAGGGCGAAAGGCTCCTGGTAAAACACATCACAAAAGCCACTGGTTTCTTTGTTCTCCTCTTTTTCTAGTGAATTGCTTAGGTGGGGCCTTTTGGCCTCTGTCCAATTGGGTATCCTTAAGTTTCAGGTGAAGTCCCCAAGGTGTCTTGTTACCTAATTGAGGAGAGAGACTTCTGGGCTTTTTTCCTTTCTAAGGAGACAAAGGATAATTTGGTCACTCTGTCAAGAGGGGACACATTCCTACAAAGGGGAAATGCCCTGGGGATGCTGGAGCTCTTCCCACATGTGTCAGGTTATTAAAATTATAATTGGAGATGCCTCTGCCCCAGTCAAGCTACAAATGGGACCAGATGCCAGTGACAATAGTCTGGGGTTTAGAAGAACTTTAGAAGAACAGGGCAACACAATTACCAAACAATCATGGCCTTTAACAATCAAATCATTTATCATGGTCATTAAATGATTATACAGGTGCAGTTTTGCATGATCCAGTAAAGCCTAACATTTTCCCAGGGCCTACCCTAACATCTTCCAGGGCCTACCTCTTGTATTTGCAGGGTTCCCACACGAAGGCAGGAATGATGCATCTGACTCCATGTTCTTGAAGGCTAATTTATTTTTTTATGATATTATATTGTATAAAAGAATACTAAACTAAACTATACTGAAGAATACGGAAAGGATACTTACAGAATGCTAAAAAGATACATTAATATAATATTATATTAATATATTAATATAATAATTTTATATTAATGCTATTAATATTATATTAATATTATATAAGATAATGAAAACTCGTGACTCTTTCCAGAGTCCCGACACAGCAGAGCTGTGATTGGCCAAAGAATGAAAATTCACAGAAACCCAATGAAAAAAATCACTTGTGGGTAACAATCTCCAAACACATTCCAAAACAGCAAAACAGAGGAGAAGCAAATGAGATAATTATTGTTTTCCTTTTCTCTGAGGCTTCTCAGCTTCCCAGGAGAAAAATCCTGGGCAAGAGGATTGTTCCAGAAAATGTGATGATGACACCTACCAGGCCCAGCCTTTTTCCAACTCCCCTGAATAGCCCATGATTTTAGAACCATTTTTTCCCTGTGCTATCGGTGGGATAACGCATTCCCTGCTTTTCCATGGCAGAGCACCTGTGATCCAGTGCCAAACCACTCGGAGAGCCTGAGCCACACTGTGACCGTGCCCCTGCAGGCCCCGCTGGGGACGCTGGAGGAAATCGCCTGCTGACCCCTCCCCACCACAGTGCCCATCCCGAGGAAGGAAAACTGCACAGGGAAAACAGGGACCCAGCTCAGGTTTGCACTGGGGAAAAAAAAAAAAAAAGATGGAAAAAAAAATACTGGGAAAAAATACTGGAGAAAAAAAATAAACTGGAAAAAAAATTATTAAAAAAATCTATTAAAAAATAAAAAAAAAAAAAGAAGAAAAACTCGCTATGCATTAAAAGAATATAAAAATAATATAAAAATATAAATTCTAAATATACTCTGCCCAAAGTGAGAGGCGCCTTGGACCTGACTCCTGTTGTCCTTTCCTCCTGGGGGTTTGGCTCCTGCCTGGGAAGCAGCTCCCAGGCTGGGAGAGCTGGGAATGTTCACCTGGAAAAGGGAAGCTCAGAGAAGAGAAACCTCAGAGCCCCTTCCGATGCCTAAAGGGGCTCCAGGAGAGCTGGAGAGGGACTTGGCACACGGGATGGAGGGCCAGGACACTTTTTGGGATTGTCCAAGCCTCAGCAGCAGCAGAAGCAGCAGCAAATCCCAAAGGAAGCATCCCAAATATCCCAAGCACTGCACGCCAGGGCTTTTCCTGGCCCTGGGGTTCCTCAGCTGCCTCTCTCAGCTCTGTTCCTCTTTGCAGTCCCTGGGTTTCAGAGGCAGAAGGAGCATCCCAGAATTCTCCATTCCCAGCGCTGTAGGCTGAGAGTTTTACAATAAAGAGATCCCAAAGTCGCCGCTCTCGGATTCTTCCCCCGGCCGCGTCCTCCGGGTGAGGTTGGGCCGAATCCCGAGCTCAGCCCAAGGTGAGCATCCCTGGAGAGGAGCCACAGGGATCCCTATGGATCATCCCAGCCCTGCTGTGCCTGCAGAGGCCAGGAGCAGCAAGTGGGGTTGGGTTCATTCATTTCTTTAATTTTTGGGGGGAATTTTTGCAATTTCCTTCTTCTCCCTTTCATGGATTCTGTGCTTTCTCCTCGTTCTCCTGACTGATATTAAAGCTGGTCTTGTGGAAATGGCCAGGCTGTGTCATTCCTGCCTTGCCCTCATTGCCAGTGGGAGGGCAGATCCCAGGAAAAGCCTCTTCCTTATCCCTTACTCCTCCTTTTCCTCTCCCACCACATCCTCACACAGCTCAGGATGGGGTGGGAGTGGTGCCATGGCCCTGCTCAGCTGCATCCCTGTCTCCCCTGGGATGGGAATCTCCAGGATGTGCTGGGATCTCTGGGATGTTGTGGGATCTCTTTGCTGACAGAGGTGATGGAAACCTCTCTGTGATGTTTTGGGATTGTTCAGCCTGGAGAGGAGAAGCTTTGGGGTGACCTCATTGAGGCCTTCCAGTGCCTGAAGGGAGCCTGGAAAAAAAAATGGACAGGGACGAGGGACAGGGCACAGGGAATGGCTCCCACTGCCAGAGGGCAGGGCTGGATGGGAGATGGGGAATTGGGAATTGTTCTCTGGCAGGGTGGGCAGGCCCTAGCACAGGGTGCCCAGAGCAGCTGGGGCTGCCCCTGGATCCCTGGCAGTGTCCAAGGCCAGGTTGGACACTGGGGCTGGGAGCAGCCTGGGACAGTGGGAGATGTCCCTGCCATGGCAGGGGTGGGAATTCAATGATCCTTAGGCTACTTCCACCCAAACCAGTCCAGGATTCTGAGATTCCAACTTTTCCTTTACTGATCCTCTTTAACTGACCCCGAAGCGTAACAAGAAAATCCATTTCCATCCAAGTGCATCCCAAAATGTGTCAGCAGTGGCTTCACCCCTGGATCCAGGCACTGAGGGGCTGCTCTGCTGCATCTCCAGCACTGGGAGAGACCTGGGGATTTTAAGAAACACCCTCAGGGAGAGATGAGGGTTTGAGGTGCCTGGAAAAGGGCCCTGAGCCCTGATGGAGAGGGATGGGAGGAGATTTCATTTCTGATTCCAAACTTCATCAGCATTAAGGGTTCCTTTTCCAGAAAAAAAAAAAAAAAAAAAAAAAAAAGATTATAAAGATCAGGAAAAATTGAGGATTATTTGGGGATTCAGGAGAAGAAACAAGCAAACTTCAATCTCCCAGCACATCCCCAGCTCTGCTGAGTGCCCCAGGATTTTCCAGGGAGAAGGGAAGCTCCATTATTTGCAGTAATTAACCCCATGCTGGCTTGGAGCACATTCCAAGGAAAAGAGAAAGGAGTGGAAAAGGCTCTAGGAGGTCCATCCCACCCCTGTTTGGTGTTGGATGGATCTGCCCAGGGATGGAGCAGGGAGAAGGGATGGGAGCAGGGATGGGAGCCAACCACCAGCTCTCAAAAACCCCAAAATCCTCCCTGTGGGAGATGAAAATCCCATGGACAAGGTGGGAAAATCCAGAGTGGGATTGACAAGAGGGTTGGCTGAGCTGCAGCTCAGGAAATTCAACCTCGACCACAAATCCATCCTACAAAGCTGGAATTGCCATCCCAAGGGATAATCTCCCCTGGAGCTCCACAGGGATGGGGCACTGGGCCAGCCCTGCTGGGCAGCAGGGCCCCAGGGCTGGGCAATGAGGAAAATCCCATGGGAATGCTTCAGGAGGAAAAGCAGGAGCAGAACCAGCTCTGAGAAGGGATTTCTAAAGTGCAGCTGCATTTCTGGGGAATGGGAGAGCTCAGCTTGGCATGGAGAGGGCTGGAGCCCAGGCCAGAGCACATTCCTGGGATTTATGGCCCAGCCACCACATCCCTGACCAGCCCCCACGACTGTGTTCCCACAAGGAGCAGGGAAACACCCAGGAAATGCTCCTGGAGTCACCTCCACTTGTTCAAGGTCACCCAAGCCCCTCTCCCTATTCCTTCTTCATTCCCAGCATTCAGAGGCTCCTCAATCCCACAGGATGCTCCAAGGACCAGCACTTCATCAATCCTGGGAATCACCAGCTGTGAAGGACATTCCATGCTCCATTCTCCCTGCTCCTCCCCCGAGCCTGCAGCAAGGACAGCAATTAGAGACAATTAATGGGAATTTTTAGCAGGAAAATTGTCCTTGTTTTGTGTTAGTTTGGGTGGGAAGAGCCCAACACCACTCCCACTCCCAATCCAAACCCCAACCCCAATTCCAACCCCAGTCCCAACATCAGTCCCAATCCCAACCCCAGTCCCAATCCCAACCCCAACTCCAATCCCAACACCAATCCAAACTTGAATCCCAACCCCAATCCAAACCCCAATCCCAACCCCAGTCCCAATCCCAACCCCAATTCAAACCTGAATCCCAGCCCCAATCCCAACCCCAACCACAGTCCCAAACCCAAACCCAATCCAAACCCCAACCCCAATCCCAACCCCAACCACAGCCCCCACCCAATCCCAATCTAAACCCCAAACCCAACCCCAGTCCCAACCCCTGTCCCAATCCCAAACCCAACCCAATCACAACCCCAATCCAATCCTAATCCCAATCCCAATCCCAGTCCTATTCCCATCCTGATGGGAATCCTTGTGATGGTTCCTCTCCCACCCCGTGGTGGTTTCTGGAGGTTTTGTTTCCTCCTCCCCTGCCAGAGCTCACTGATGATCCATTGCCCATGGAATTTCTGGGAGCCACGGTCGCTGTTACCTTGGCTGGGTCTGAACACGTCCATGTTTATGTGCTTCACATCTGACTCCAGTTTTAAGCCCTTGGAAGCTTTTCCCTCCCCTCCTCCCTTTGTTTCCCAGCATCTCCATTGTTATTCCAGGCAGGAACATCCCCCAGCCTCCTTAAGGAATCATCTCCACACTCTGCCGGGTTCCTGCTCTTCCTGAGCTCAGGAGCAGCCCCAGAGCACACCCAGGGAAGTTTGCAGGCACAAATCCCTTTTTTCCATCAATCTCCTGCAGGAAAATGTGACAGGAGAGGAGCAAAGTGGAGCAAGACCAGGTGGGGAGATCCCACCTTTGGGTCTTCCTGGATATATCCCAGTGATTATTCCCAACTCCAGGGGTGCAGGTTTGTCCTGGTTTTCCCACATTCCATGGAGGACGTTGGTCATCCAGAGGCTCCCTGAGGGGATTTTGCTCCTTAGGGTAATTAATGGCTGGAATGCTTGAATTCGCAACTGGGAATTTCACCATCCAACCACAAATCATTGCTGTGGGAGCAGGAGCACTGTGGGCTGTTTCCATGAGCAGGATCTGCAGAGATAACCTGGCAGGGTTTGGCACAGGAATGTCCAGAAGAAGGGAAGCAGCCACTGGGAAAATCCCAGCAACCTGATCCCAAAATAAATGTGGGATAAAGGATTTGGAGAGGAGCCCCCCAGGGAACACCTCATGGCACTGCTCTGCTCCTCACCCCCCTCTGGACTGACCCTGACTGGATCCCACCTCTCCCAAATCCCTGAGCCCCCAGGAACAGCTCCAAGCCCCTCCGGGGCACTGGGATTTCAGTTGGATTTTCCCAGTTAAACCCCTGGCTGAAATTCTGGGAAGTGGCTTTAATTTGGATAACCCAGAAGTCAATTCCAACTGAAACAAATTCATCTTGAATTTCATTTTCCATCCCCCTTCTTGGCAAGGGGCTTCCCAAGCCCCCCTGAGCCTTTTTCCATCAGGATTCTCTAGATAAGGAATGGGAGCACTGGAATTTGTCACTTTCCAGCCCATTCATGAATTCCCACCCAAACTCCAACCCTGGGGACACAAGGAGTGCCCAATTCCCATTCCCATGGCACAGCAGTGACAGGAATGTGGCAGCACCCTGGGCTGCCTTGGCTGGACAGAGCTGAGCCACGGCTGCTCCTGGAGCAGGAAAAATCCACAAAAACCAAAGTTTGAGAGCAGCCCCAGGCCAGGATTGGAGGCAGAAACAAGGAACAGTGGGAACAGGATCTGGGAGAAGGGCAGAGCCTCAGGAACACCTTCAGCCACTTGCAGCAGGGATTTCTCCAGCTGCAGCCATGGAAAACCATCCCCAAAGGGGCCCTGTCACCAGCCAGCAGCAGCCTGAGGAGGAAGGAGCTGCTCCAGGGGCTGGGAGGAAGCATCCCTGTAAATTCCCTGTTTGTGGGCTGAGAACAGGATTTGGATATTTAATTATGGATGAGAAAATAAGGAATAATGGATGGATTTACAAGCAGCACTTTGTCATGTAGGGCACCCATGAAAAATTCAGGAGCTCGGGAAGTGCTTTTTTCCCTGCACAGAATTCCCAGTCCTCCCCTCACAGCCAGGCTGGGAAATGCTCTGCCAGGACCTGGAAACAACATTCCTAAGAGGCTCCCAGTTTGTAACTAAACTGTACATTAAATATTCCAAATTTGTGCCTGGTTCCTTGTGGGAGAGATATCCCACCTGGGGATGGGAATGGGGCCTGGGAGGAGGGAATTGTGTGCAGGGATCCAGAGGGGAAGGAAATAAGGATCAAACACAGGGAAAGGGAGCAAGGATCAGGCACTGGGAAAGGGACTGGGATCAAACACTGGGAAAGGGAACATGGATCAGACACTGGGAAAGGGACAGAGATCAAACACAGGGAAAGGGACAGGGATCAAACACTGGGAACAGGAAAGAGATCAAATACAAGGAAAGGGACAGGGATTAAACACAGGGAAAGGGAACATGGATCAGACACTGGGAAAGGGACAGGGATCAAACACAGGAAAGAAACAGGGATCAGACACTGATAAAGGAACAGGAATCAGACTCCAGGAAGGGGACAAGAATCAGACAGATCTCAAAGGCTGGAGAAGCAGAGATTAAGAAGAGGCATAAAGGCAGGGATTGAGAAGAGGACAAGGATCCTTTCCCAGTGTCCCAGTCCCCCCCAGTGCCTGACACTCCAAACACAGAGTGGGGCTGTGGGAAGAGCATCCTGGGCTCCTCATCCCTCCCAGCTGGAAGGAGTTTTAAGATCCCCAAACAAGGATCAGCAGCACTTTGGACGAGAGGAATCTGGCCTGGATCCCCAAAATGTGAGAAGATCATCCCCATCAAAAGGAGGGGATGAATCCCAACAGAAAATCCTGGATCCCCAAAATGTGAGGAGATCATCTGCGTGGAAAGGGGGAATGAATCCTAAGGGAAGAGCCTGGATCCCCAAAACGTGAGGAAATCAGCCCTGTGGAAAAGGGGGAAATGAATCCCAAGGGAAGAGCCTGGATCCCCAAAATGTGGGGACGTCAGGACAAGGATGGGTCAGGACAAGGATGGGTCCAAGCCCCCTTGGTGACAGTGACATCCCCAAATCCTGAGCCACCTCCTGACCCCCCACAGCCTGGCCAGAACAGCTGCCTTGGAGCAGCAAGGCCGGGGTTCAGGGACACAAGTCCAGGCAAAAAACCCAAAGGCAGCAGGAGCAGCTGCTGGACACCACCTGGACGTGCCACCCTCAGCCCTGTCCCCACCCTGCAGTGGCAGGCACGGAGCTGAGTGCAGGAATTTGCCAGATTCACGGACAATGAGGCTCCTGATTTGTTTTTAATGGCGTTGTTTACTGGCAGGGAAATCTCCCGGAGCCAGAACTTGTCTCTTCTAATAAAAAACAAGGAAATAACAACAGGAGCGAGGAGGGAGAACATTTGGAAGCCATCGGGGTTTGATTTGATTGATCCTGGTAATAAACCAGGAATTGTTAGGCTGGAACAGAGGTTGTAGATCCCCATCCATAATTTCAGAGGGAATGAGAGTTGTGAATGTGCACAATCCCCTCAAACTCTAGGGTGAAAAATTCAGGAAGGGTTGTGGAAAAAACTGGGAAGAGGACTGGGGGTCCCAGCGCTGGATGCTGCAGTCTCAAACCCTGTCCCAGTCCCAGTCTCAATTCTAGTTCCAGTCCCAGTCCCAGTCCCAGTCCCAGTCCCAGTCTCAATCCCAGTCCCAGTCCCAGTCTCAAACCCAGTCCCAATCCCAGTCCCAATCCCAGTCCCAGTCCCAGTCCCAATCCCAGTCCCAGTCCCAATCTCAATCCCAGTCTCAATTCCAGTCTCAGTTCCAGTCCCAGCTTGTGGAAAGAGATCATGGGAAGAAGGAAAGAGGGACAAGGGGAGAGGAAAGAGGGACATGGGAAAGGGGAAGGGGCATGGGGTGGGGGGAGAGGGACCCAGGGAATGGGAACACAGACAAGGGGAGAGGGGAAGAGGGAGCTGGGCAGGGAGGAGAGGACTCTGAGCACTGTCCCTGAGCAGCAGCTGGAGGAACAATGTGGGATGAGGTGGCCATGGGATGAGGTGGTCATGGAATGAACTGACTGTGGGATGAGCTGACCATGACCATTCCCATCTCCCTGTGTTGCCAGAGGGGTGAGGGAGAGCTCAGGAGGTAGGGAGGGCCGGTGGGGAGGTGGTGTCGAGATTCATTCCTCTTCTCTTTTCCCTGCTCTGATTTAGTTGAGAATAAATTCAGATAATATCCCCAAGTTCTGTCTGTGATGGGATTGGGGAGGGATCTCTCCCTCTCTTCCTCTCAGCTCCTGAATCCTTCTTTTGATTTCCTCTCCCTGTTCTGCAGAGGGGACTGAGAGGTTTTGGTGGCATCCAGCCAAGGTCACCCCAACATGTGCCAAAACATCCATGCCCCCAGCCCAGCCTGGGCACAGCCCAATCCCTGGGGGTGCTCAGGGGGAATGGGAGTGTCAGGAACATGGAGAATCCCATTCCCAAAGATCCCAGAACCACAAAATCCCAGGCTGGTTTGGCTTGGAGGGGACATTAAAGTGCACCTGGTCCAACACCACAACAATGAGCAACAGCACAAATGAGGGACAACACAAAGAGCACCCTTAAAATCCATGTGGGGGTCCCATATTGGCTCCCTACATCCCAAGGGCACATCCCAAGGACACATCCCAAGGACACATCCCAAAGACTCATTTCTGAGCCTTGCTGGGGTAATGTGGCCTGGCAGAGCCACCAAAGTATTGAGGGACCACAACCACCCAGTGCTCTGAGGAGAGGACGTTCCCAGTGTGTAAATTCCCCCAAAACCTTGGGGAAGTCCAGGTTCCCTGAGCAGGTTGTGGTGGGGAGGCGTTTCCGGGGCTCTCCCACACCTCCTTTTATCCCATTCCCTCTGTTTTCCTTTGGATTCCAAGGGTTTGGCTGTAACTGTTCTGCAGCTGTTTGTTGCCATCACAAACCTGAGGGTTTGATTGCACCAAATGTCTCCCAAACCAGCTGCCTTTCCCTGGATCCTTCACTCTGAGCAAAACATTCCCATTTTTCTGTGCTCTGGTTTCAAAATGTTCTTCCCTTCCATTTTGCCAAAGGATTTGGTCTAAAGTGGGAGCTTTGTCCTCATCTCTGTCCCTTTCAAGCCTGGTTTAGCCCCAGTTCCTTCTTCAGGCCTGGATTAGCACCAGCTCCCTTTCCAGGCTCAGTTTAGCCCCAGTTCCTTCTCCAGGCCCAGTTTAAAACCAATTACCTCTCCAGGCTCAGTTTAGCCCCAGTTTCCTCTCCAGGCCCAGTTTAGCCCCAATTCCCTTTCCAGGCCCAGCTTAGCCTGAATTCCCTCTCCAGTCCCAGTTTAACCACAATTCCCTCTCCAGGCCCAGTTTAGCCCCAGTTCCCTTTCCAGGCCCAGTTTAGCCCCAATCCCCATTCCAGCCCCAGTTTAGCCTCAGTTCCCTCTCCCAGCCCAGCTTAACAACAATTCCCTTTCCAGTCCCAGTTTAGAACCAATTCCCTCCCCAGGCCCAGTTTAACCCCAGTTCCCTCTCCAGGCCCAGTTTAGCCCCAATCCCCTTTCTAGGCCTGGTTTAGCCCCAATCCCCATTCCAGCCCCAGTTCCCTCTCCAGGCCCAGTTTAACACCAATTCCCTTTCCAGGC
The DNA here is from genome assembly GCA_024362935.1 of Setophaga petechia. Taxonomy (NCBI): domain Eukaryota; kingdom Metazoa; phylum Chordata; class Aves; order Passeriformes; family Parulidae; genus Setophaga; species Setophaga petechia. The sequence goes on from JANCRA010000129.1 coordinate 1,096,860, forward strand.
CCAGTTTAGCCCCAATTCCCTCTCCAGGTTTGGTTTAGAACCAATTGCCTCTCCACGCTCAGTTAAACCCCAATTCCCTTTCCAGGCCCAGTTTAATACCAATTCCCTCTCCAAGCCTGGTTTAGACCCAATTCCCTCTCCAGGCCTGGTTTAACCCCAACTCCCCTTCCAGACCCAGTTTAATCCCAGTTCCCTTTCCAGGCCCAGTTTAGCCCCAACTCCCTGCTCCCTCCTGCTGGAGGATGAAGGATTTTTCTGGCACAAATATTCCTCACGTCTCTCTGGACACATAAAATGTTTTCCCTCCATTCAGGACCAAAGGATGGGTTTGGATGGAATAAAAGGAGCTGTTTCTTCCCCTTCCTTGTCTTTCCAAAGCCATTCCTCAGGGAGTGGCATCAGAGCTGATTTGGTGACAGCTCCCATCTCCCTCCCCAGCCCTTGCCCATCCCAGTTTTTGAACTGCTTCCCTTTGTTTTTCTTGCATCCAACGTTTTTGAGGAATCAAAGGATCCTCCCTGCCTTCAAACTTTGGGGTTCTGCCTTTGTGCACAAAGTTGATTTCTCCAAAGTAAAAGGAGCATATTTTCACACTCAACCTCCAGTTTTCCAAGTTTTCCACCCCAGAAAAAAAACATTCCAGGGAGATAGAAGCTAGAGGGAATTTGCTGCCAGCACCACAGCTCTTGTGGCCTCCAAAATCAGCATTATTTATGTAAAATATTAATTTTAACAGATTTCTGAATGCAAATAAGAGCAGGAAGCTCCCATTTCTCCCTCAGGTTGGAACAGCCCTGGAGAGGCTGACCTGGGGCTCACCTGGAATTGTCCCTTGTCCCCTCACAAGTCAATAGAAACAAGCCCCACATGCACCACTGGGGGTCATTAACAGGATTGACCCTCCCAGGCTTGATGGGTTTTAATTAAAAGCTCTTAAAGGTTTATTGGAGCCTTGGAGGATCTGCATTCACTTCAGGAAGGATCTGTTGGAGTGGAAAATCCAGGGTGGGTTTGGTCTGTGTGCTCTGGGTCAGAGTTTGGGAATGCAGGAGCCGTTCCCCCACCCTCACCTGGAGGCCAAAATGTTCCTTCACCATAAATCTTCCCTTTATCCACACAATAAAGACATCCAGGACACAGAATTGCAGCTTCCACTTTTCCATGACCTCCAGGAGCCCAAGCAAAGCTGGAGATCCGCTGGAAAACCAATTCCAGCCTGGCAGAGCTCCCAGCTGTTTGTTTTATTGGGAATTTAACAAATAAATAACAAAAAGGCCTCATTAAAGAAAAATCCATTTTTCCCATTACTGCTCACTGAGCAAACCAAAATCAGGAGGGAAATTGGCAGCTCCCAGGAATCCATGTGGAAACAGGGATGGAATCAGGGAATGTTCCTGTGCTGCCTCCAGCTGGAATGGCCAAACAGCAGCTGGAACTCACCTGGGGCTGCAGGGGCTGGGGGGCACTGGCACCCCTCACTCCTCTGGCTGCTCCAAGGGGGCAAATCCTGGAGATTTCCTGGGATGCTGAAGCAGGATTGAGCTCCAGGAGTTCCTGCAGTGCCTCCCTGGAGAGGTGAATCACCAGAACAGGGAGAGCCAAGGACAAACATGGGGCTTTTGGTTTGTTATTGCAGAGGCTCCAATCCTGGAATGGTTTGAGTTAAAATCCTGGAATGGTTTGAATTAAAAGCTGGGAATGGTTTGGGGTGGGAAGGACCTTAAAGCCCACCCAGTGCCACCCCTGCCATGGCAGGGACACCGTCCACTGTCCCAGGCTGCTCCAAGCCCCAATGTCCAACCTGGCCTTGGACACTGCCAGGGATCCAGGGGCAGCCCCAGCTGCTCTGGGAATTCCATCCCAGCCCCTCCCCACCCCCACAGAGAACAATTCCTTCCCAAAATCCCACCTAAATCCATCCATCTGTTTTTCACATGGCTGAATCCCAACTTTATCTGCCTTATTTTCCATGAGCAGAACTATCCCAGAGCTCTCCCCATATGGAATGTAAATTATTGAAGCTCTAAAGAGACAAGAAATTTGCAAATTAGGGCAAACCCAACTGGGGCACAAAGGAGAAAATTCTGAAGAGCTCAAACACCTGAGCAAGGGCTGCCTTGTTCATCCCTGGCTCCCAAAACTCATCTCCCACATGGAAAACCCAAGGAAAGTCTCACCAGGGAACCCAAATCCTAATTGAGGCCTTAGGGATCATCATTCCCAAGGGATGGTCGTGGCCCCAAGACTTGGACAACTCCCAGGCCAGGGGGGGATTGTTGGGGTGTCTGAGCAGGGCCAGGTTGGGAATGGTTGATCCCTGTGGGTCCCTCCCAGCCCAGGACATTCCCTGATCCTCTTCCAGCCCCACTCAGAGGAGCTCATCCCTGAGCCTTGGTGGAAGGCACAGATCCATGTCTGAGATTTCCATGGTCAGTTTGACACCAGCCAGACATGCTGAGGGTCCACAAAGGTTCCCACGTGTTTTGGGAGGGATTTGGGATTTTGGGAGAAAGGGCTCTCCATGGATGGTCCGGGCCACAGGAGGAGGGAAAGGAATTTTATCTGTTATCCATGAGGGCAGGAAAGGGCTGCAAAGTGAAGGCTGGAGTGCTGGGAAGGGGAAAGAGGCTCTCTGAGGACAACCAGATTCCATCTCCTGGTGGAGGTGACTTCTGGAACTGTCTGGGGACAGGAAACCCCCTGAGCTTTCCCAGGGTTCCCAGAGCAGAGGCACAGCTGGGGCACAGAGCAAAATCCTGGGCCAAGTTTGGGATCCCAGCCCTGCTCACATGGCCAGGGAGGCTCCAAACATTCCACAGCCAAGGCCACCGGATCCACTGGTGACAGCTCTGCCAAGCCCAGCACCGGCTCCTCCTCCTCTTCCTCACCCAGAGCAGCTCCTTGGCTTGGGGAGACCCTACAAAACCCAGCAGGGCAAAAATCCCCCATTCCCCTCCCAGGGCATCCCAAATCTCCTCTGCTCCACCTGGAACTGCTGGTCCCACCCCAATCCCAGCAGGAGCCACTTCCAGATCAGAATTCCCTCAAAGCAGGGGCAGCCAGGCCTGGAGAATTCCTGCTGGGACATCACTGAGGCAGCTCCTGTAAACCTGGGGCAGTTTTTATCCCGGGCTATGCAGGAATTTCACGGGAAGCATGGCTGGGTTTGTGCCCACCTGTGTCCCCTCCCTCTGTGCTGTCCCCTCAGGTGGCAGCAGCTCAGGACCTACAGGGCTTCAGCTCAGGGGCTTTGTTAATTAATACAATTAGCTCAGGGTGTTAATGAAGCTCTGATGGGGGAGTCTTTGCTGGGAACTCACTTCCAAGAGCTGAGGGAAATCAGGAGGATTCCCAAAGAAAGGAGAGGATGCTCTTCCCGAAGTTAAAACCCACTCAAAGCCTTCTCCTGCAAATACAAACCCCTGCAGATCCCATTTCTTCCCAACCCCCAGCACTATTTCCAGGGAAGCAGTAACTGGTGATTCACTGCTCATCCTCTGCTGTTTTTCCCATAAAACACAGCTTCAGTTCCATTTCTCCTGTGCTCGTGCTGAAATGAGGCCTCATCCTCAGCTCACAGCTCCCTAAAAACCCTTTCCCACCTATTTTTTACTGCCTTAAACATTTCCTTCATTTTCCCTTTTGCCACTAAAACCGCTGGAGAAGCACCCTCAGGGACAATTTCCTGTGCTGAGAAAGGCTGGGATGAATCCAGCAGGTGCTGCAGGAGCTCCCCTGCCCTCAGCTGCATTGGAATCCCACCAGGAATTGGTTTCATCCCAAACTCCCTCCAAATTTAATTTAATCCTGCCATGGATGGGCTGGGCTGCAGCAAGCAGAGGACAGGACACAAACTGTCCCAGGAGCCACAATTCCAGCTTTTCCTTCATGGAAACTTCCACATTAGAAGGGCTTTGGGTTGGAAGGGCCTTAAGGATCACCCCAAAATTTGGGATAATTCCCCTGTGGCTCTTACAGCTCTCAGGAAACCCTGAAGGATGCAATAAAGGAACAACATCTTTCCTTCTGGGGTTGTCCAGAAAGTTTGGGATGGGCCCAGCAGAGATCCTGGGGTCCATGGGAATGGATGGTCCTGGGTCATTCCTTGGACACTGCCAGGGGTCTGGGGACAGCCAGAGCTGCTCTGGGATCTGTGCAGGGCCTGCCCACCCCCAGGATGGGATGGGAGGGAAATGATCCCACAGAAGGGTGGGACAGCCCAGAGTGGTGGAAGTGACCATAAAAGGGAAGTGGGAGAGTGTTGTGGTGTTGTGAGGGTCCCCAGGACGAGGTGAGAGATGAGAATCTGACTCCAAGTGCTCAGAAGGCTGATATTATATTATATTATATTATATTATATTATATTATATTATATATCATATCATATCATATCATATCATATCATATCATATGCTACTAAAACTATACTAAAGAAAGAGAGGATACATCAGAAAGCTAGACAAGAATGAATAATAAAAACCAGTGACAGACTCAGAGAGTCTGACACAGCTGGCTGGGATTGATCATCAATTAAAAACAATTTACATGCTGGGTAAACAATTCTCCAAATCACATTCCAGAGGAGCAAATCATGGAGAAGCTGAAGCTTCTCAGGTGAAGAAATCTTGGCAAAGGGATTTTTCATAAAATATCATGGTGACAGCAGAACCCAAAGGAAGGGTTTGGGTTAGCTGGGATATTGGGAATTGGGAATCCTTCCCTGGGAGGGTGGGCAGGCCCTGGCACAGGGTGCCCAGAGCAGCTGGGGCTGCCCCTGGATCCCTGGCAGTGCCCAAGGCCAGGTTGGACACTGGGGCTTGGAGCAGCCTGGGACGGTGGATGGTGTCCCTGCCATGGCAGGGGTGGAATTAAATGGTTTTTAAGGTCCCTCTCAACCCAAATAATTCTGGAATTCTCTTAATCCCCATTCCCAGGCAAATTCTGCCTTTTGAGAACATTGCCTCTGTGTTCCAAACCTGCAATCCCACAACCACCACCTTCAGCTCCCCACAGGAGGTTGTTCCAACCCTGCCTGCAAACATCCTATAATAAAATAAAAACATAAAACATTTTTATTTTCCCTCCAAGAGCTCTAGGAAAGCTCATTCCACAGCATTCCCACCCCTTTCTTCTCCTTCTTTATATTGACATAGCAGGAACTAAATCCACACTGAGTTGTTTAATTTGTTTATTATCAAACCAAACCCAGAGTTTTTACTCTTGGATCACTTTTTCCTTCAGGCAGGTTCACCCCAAGAGGCAAAATCCTGCCAGCAGCTGCCTGGGATACATTTTCCAGACCAAAGGAATATTAAGATGATGGAAGGAGGGATTTCCTTTAACTCAGAGTTGGAGCAGGAAGAGCAGAACCTGTCCTGCTGTGACATTTCCCAGGGATTTGCACATAGCCCAGATGAGCACTTGACTAAAATCAGGATCTACGAACACCTCCAGCCCCTAATTTAGCAATTCCATCAGAAATGTAATTAACTTTGTCCAGCCTGATTTATTCCTAATAAACCCAAGCTCTGTTCTGCTTCTGGTGCTCAGAGCCATCAATATTAGCCCAGCAAATTTGCTGGGATTTGAACAAAGATTCCCAGGAAGTCTTATCCATTATCCAATTAACAAACAGCACTAATCCAGGAGAGCAGTCAGCGAGCAGTGCCTGGTGTTTGCAGGGAATTAATTTCAATTCCTGCCTCTCCCTCCAGTTCTGTGGGAATGCTGGCAGGGGGGCTCAGGCTCGGTCCTGGAGCCAAGAAAGGATGGAAAGTCGTGGAAAAATGGGATATCCTGAGGTGGAAGTGACCCACAGGGCTCCTCCAGTGCCAGTCCTGGCCCTGCACAGACCCCAGCAATCCCAGCAGCAGCGCTGTCCAAATATTCCTGCCTTGGGCTGGGAGCATTCCCTGGGATCCTCACGCCAGAGGCACCTCAGACCAACATACCTTGTGTCCCTGTGACCCCATGTCCGCATGTCCTCGTGCTTCCATGTCCCCATGGCCCCATGTCCCCATGTCTCTGTCTCTGTGTCCCTCTGTCCCCATGACCCCATAATCCCATGTCTCTGTGTCCCTCTGTCCCCGTGTCCCTGTGTCCCCATGTCGCTATATTCCCATGTCCCCATGTCCCCACATCCCTCTGTCCCCATATCCTCATGTCTCATGTCCCTGTGTCTCCATGTCCCTCTGTCCCCATGGCCCCATATCCCTGTGTCCCCATGACCCCATATCCCCGTGGCCCCATGTCTCCATGACCCCATATCCCCGTGTCCCCATGTCCCTATATCCCCATGTCTCCATATCCCTGTGTCATTCTGTCCCCATGTTCCTGTGTCCCCATGTCCCCATAATCCCATGTCCCTGTACCCCTCTGTTCCCATGTCCCCGAGTCTCCATGTCCCCATGTCCCTGTGTCATTCTGTCCCCATGTCCCCATATCCCCATGCCACTTTGTCCCCCTGTCCCGTGTCCTCGTGTCCCCCCATTCCCTGTCTCCATGTCCTCATATCCCTGTGTCCCCATATCCACATATCCCTGTGTCACTTTGTTCCCATGTCCCTGGGTCCCCTGTCCCCATGCCCCCCATGTCCCCACAGTCCATGGGTGCCTGGGAAGAGGAGCAGATGGAGATGTCCCCAGCTGTCCCCTCCCATCTCCTGCTGTCCCCTGGGGCTGTTGGTGCTTTGGGGACCTCCCGAGTCCCCTCCCACCTAGTCCTGCTCCCACAGTCCATCTCCTGCTCGCACCAGGAGCGTTCCTGCTCCTCTCCCTGCTGGCTTCCAGCCCCTCCTAATCCCTGTGCTCCCCTGGAAGGGAATTAACACCTCCACGGGATTATTGAAGACTTGGGGACACCAAACAGCCCTGAGTGCCTTCTGGGAGAGCTCCAGGAACCCAAATGTCTTGTGGATCCCTGTCTGTTCCCTATCCCATATCCCATTCTGGACCTTGATCCCATATCCTGTATTTCCAAATTTTCTCTTGCACATCCAGAAATTCCAGGTTCCCCCCCAGAACATCCAGGTCCCTCCATCTCCTCCCCCACACAGGATTGTCTTGGACCCCTCCTGTTGCAGTGTGATTTCAGGGTTTACCTCAGAACCCCGGGTTCCTCCCCTGATAATTCCCTCCCAGATGTGTCAGTCACCTCTCCTTTCCCCTCCCAGCACTGTCTGTCAATCCTGGCATTCCAGAAGGGCCTCAAGTGATTGGCAGATTCAAAGGATGTCCTCTACCCCTGGGGGGCATTGGGCCATCCAGGTGTCCTTTGTCCCTTTGTCCCTCCCCTCCTGTCCCTGCTTGGTGGCTCCCTGCCCCTTCCCTGCCCCTCTCCCCGGGGTTAAAGGAGCAGCAGCCACGGGCTCAGGGAGTTCTGTTGGAGCTGTTGCTGCATTCAGAGGCCTGAGGCCAGAATAAAGCTCTGGATCCAAACCCTCCATCAGAACCGACTCCTTTCCTTCAGCATGGCCTCAAAGCTTCTCCAACAGAGGGAAACCTGAGGAGCAGCCCCTGTTATGGGGGGAAGCTGCATCCCAGCACCACCAGAGCTCCTGCAGGCCTGGACTTGTCCCCACGTGCCAACTGCAGCACCCAGGCAGCCCAAAGTGTCTGTGGGGTGAAATACCACACACCCAGCCAGCCCAAAGTGTCCCTGGGGTGAAACACCACACACCCAGCCAGCCCAAAGTGTCTGTGGGGTGAAACACCACACACCCAGCCTGCCCAAAGTGTCTGTGGGGTGAAACACCACACACCCAGCCAGCCAAAAGTGTCTGTGGGTGAAACACCACACACCCAGCCTGCCCAAAGTGTCTGTGGGGTGAAACACCACAGTGCTGCTGTTTGGTTCAGCCACAGGGCCAGACAAGCCAAGGCACATCCCATCCCCAATATTGGTAATACCAATACAGAAGGTTCCCAGCTCCTTTAGAGATGGATTTCCCAGGAATTCAGCCCATGGATGGCTCATTTGTCCATGCAAACCACGGCTCAATAACAGATTAAATAAATGTCACCCAGGTCACGGTGTGCTGGGAGAGCAGGGGACATGAGCCAGCTGCCCTCATCACCTCTGCACAGCTCTGATCACACCTTGGGAAACCTCCAGGGAAACACAGGCAGGGATGGCTGGAAATAGAAATCAAGGCACGGGAGGGCTACAAATTAAGTTTTTGATGGGAATTTGGCATTTCAGCAGGAGGAAAACATGCACAGAAACAGCAAAGAATAAGAATAAGAATAAGAATAAGAATAAGAATAAGAATAAGAATAAGAATCCAATAACAAATCCAGGAGAAGGTCACGGTTTTTTGGAAGTTATTTTATTTCTTTTTCCAGATCAAAGCCCAAACTTCCTGGAGAAACCCTCCAGCTCCAGCCTGGTGCTGCCCAGAGGCTCCAGACATTCCAGCCTGGGGTGGGAAGGAGATGCTGGGCCCAGCCTGGGATCAGGGGTGGCTCCAGATGGAGGGAACAAGGGACAGCCCCAGAGCCAGTCCAGGATCCCAAGGGATCCAGCGGGCAACAGGCTGCAAGAACTTCTGGGATACACCAGGATTGGAGCAGGAGGATGAGCAGGGACATCCGTGTCCCACCAGGAGAATGGGCAAAACCCCTCCTCTTCCCCTGTGTGTCCATGGAATATCTGAATTTAGGGATTTGTTCACGGATGAGCAGCTCCAGGAGTGAGATGATCCCACTGAGGGCTCAGGAGGATCCATCCTGGACACTGAGGGGTTGGAGAATAACCAGAGAAGGGATCAGAGCTGGGGCTGGAGCCCCAGGAGGGGCTGAGGGAGCTGGGAAGGGGCTGAGGCTGGAGCAAAGGAGGCTCAGGGGGCCCTTGTGGCTCTGCACAGCTCCTGCCAGGAGGGCACAGCCGGGGGGTCGGGCTGTGCTCCAGGGAACAGGGACAGGAGCAGAGGGAACGGCCTCAGGCTGGGCCAGGGCAGCTCAGGGTGGGCACAGCAGGAATTTCCCCATGGAAAGGGGGGGTCAGGGATTGGCACTGCCCAGGGAGGGTTGGAGTGCCCATCCCTGCAGGTGTCCAGGGAAGGGCTGGATGTGGCACTCAGGGCTCTGGGCTGGGGACAAGGTGCAAATCAGGCACAGCTTGGACCCAGTGATGCTGGAGGGATTTTCCAACCTCAGTGATCCTGGGATTCTGTGAGCTGCTCCACAAATGGAGCAAAATTCACATATTTTGGGAATCTGCCCCAAAATTCCCCCACAACTATTCCACAGCCCCTTCCTCACCCACTGGAGCTGGTGCTGGAGAATCTGATCCCTGTTCCCTGTTCCCTATTCCCTGTCCCTATTCCCTGTTCCCTATTCCTATTCCCTATTCCCTGTCCCTGTTCCCTGCCCATTTTCCCTGTCCCTGTTCCCTATTCCCTATTCCCTGTCCCTGTTCCCTGCCCATTTTCCCTGTCCCTGTTCCCTGTCCCTATTCCCTATTCCCTGTTCCCTGTTCCCATTCCCTGTTCTCTGTCTGTTTTCCCTGCTCCCTGCTCTCCCCCTCCCATCCCTCCCCACTCCAATGAATTTAAAGGAGCATTTATATCCCAAAGTCCATGTTTACAGTTTCTAATGGAGTTCCAATTATGGGCTGGGGCAGCAGCTGGAATGGAGCCTGTCTCCAGAATTGATGGGCAGTGCAATCCCAACCCCAGGAATCCCTCCCAGCAGGAACAGGAACATTTGTCTCAGGAGCCCTGGCAGCGATTCCTCATGCTAATAGAGTCTGTGATCCCAGGGAAATAATCCTGCCCAGGTGCTGGGAAGGATGGAAGTTTGACAAGAAAGTCTCACAGATATGTGTGCTTAGCAGAAAGATTTTTGAATGTTGAGTCTGAAGAAGGAATAGAAATGAAAGCAAGTTTTGGTATAGAAGAATAAAAGGTGTGTAAATTGAGGTTTGCTGACCCAGTTTTACTGGCTAACTAAGAAGGCAAAGGGTGTGTTAGTTAGAAGGAGTTTTTATGGCTTAGAGCAAAGGATAAACCCACCCCAAACAAGCAGATGTTTTTATCAAGCAGAAAAATAGCACAGGCAAATAAGTCAGCCAATGCTGGAAGTAGAAAACCCAGGGACAGAAGCATCCCCAGGGATCCAGAGGGCTGGAGCAGAAGACAACAGGCTGCAAAAACTTCTGGGATACACCAGGACTGAAGTGGCAGGAGGAACAGGGACACCCTCATCCCACCAGGAGAATGGGGAAAATCCCTCCTCCTGGAAAATTCTTCCTCTTGGAATATCCCTCCTCTTGGAAAATCCCTCCTCCTGGAAAATTCTTCCTCCTGGAAAATCCCTTCCCTTCCTCTTGGAATATGTGAATTTGGGGATGGGTTCATGCCCCTGTGACAGCCCACTTTTCTCCAGGCTGTTTCTCCAAGATGAACCAGCGCAGCAGGGACTTGGACATGGGGCCTGGTGGCCTTTACAACACCCAGAATTCAGAGCTGCCCTGGGTGCCTTTCCCAGGCTGGATGAGCCCAGGTCTGCCAGCTCCTCCTGCAGAGTCCAGGAGAGGAATTCCAAAGGCAGCAGATCTCAGGAACATTTTGAGAGTAGAAACCTTGTCCTGATGGGTCCCTGCACAAACCAATCCATGGCGATTCCTCTGAGCATTTCCAGCTTGAAGGGACAGTGAATCATCCCAGAATTACAGGATGGCTTGGAAGGGACCTCAAAGCCCACCCAGTGCCACCCCTGCCATGGCAGAGACCCCTTCCACTGTCCCAGGGTGCTCCAAACTCTGCCCAACCCTGAACAATTCCAGGATGCAGGGGCAGCCTCAGCTGCTCTGGGCACCCTGTGCCAGGGCCTGCCCACCCTCACAGCCAGAAATTCCCTCCCAATATCCCATCCAAACCCTCGGTGTCTCAATTTGAAGGATGTAATTTATATTAAAAAGACATTTTTGGCTCAATAGGGCCCATGAGGAGCAAGATTCCCAAATAAACCCTCCCCACTCTCCTCCAGTCTCTCCCCCCAGGGCTCTGCCAGGCTGTAGAAGAGCAGCAGTGCTGGGACATCATCTCCATCTCCATCTTGATGACCTTGATTTTGCATGACAAGCTGCATATTAATTAATTAAAGAACAAGCCCAGCGTTCCCTGGAAAGGGCCATTCTTTTCATCCTGACAGGTAATTACAGCAGCAGAAATGATAAATCTTCCCAGGCACTGTTTGTCTTTAGGAGAGGCTTTAATGATGGAGGTTTAAAGGCTGGAGGGAGCTGGGGATGTGTCAGGGATGAAGGAGGGCTCAGGACCACCTGGAGTGCAGCTCCCTGATCCAGCCCCATCCCTGCCTTTCTTCCCAGCCCGTGGGAGGAATGCTCTGCTGAAGGAAGCTGGAGGGATGGGAACAGGCAAATAAAATCCACTGGAGAAATTCCTAACAGCAGGACAGAGCTCTGGAATTCATTGTCATCATCTGTCTCCTGGCAGGGTCTGAGGAGGGATCTCCCTTCTATGGCGATAATGGGAAAATCCATATTTATAGAAAAGAGGGAAAAAGAAAATTGAGATATTCTGTGAGGAGTGGAAATCACAGCCTGGCTTCTCATGCACTGCTGTGCCCTTAAAATATCCCACAGGAATTCCAGCTCCTCCTGGTGTCCTCCAGAAGGAGAGGAAAGCCCCAGCTCGCTCCAAACTCGCTCAAGCCACCAGCAAAGTCTTGGACAAGGCAGGAATTTGGGGCTCTCTTTATCCAGCCAAGAATCTCCACAAAGCTGGAGGATCTCCAGCAGCCCATTGGGGTCTACAGGATCTCCATGACCCCATTGGGGTCTACAGGATCTCCACCAGCCATGGATCAGGATCTGTAGGACCTCCAGCAGCCCACCAGGGTCTGCAGGATCTCCAGCAGCCCGTTGGGATCTGTAGGGTCTCCAGCAGCCTTGGATCAAGATCTGTAGGGTCTCCAGCAGCCCATCAGGATCTGCAGGATCTCCACCAGCCGTGGATCAGGGTCTGCAGGATCTCCCTCAGCCATGGATAGGGACCAGGCCCTGCTGTCCTTGCATCCCATATCCCAGGGGATCCCAAAATCCCAGGTGATGTTTTAAGCTGCCATGGCCAAGTTCTTCCTTGTTTGTCACATACCAACACTCAGCTCTGAGGGAATTCACGCTGGGAGGTGACAAATCCAAGTCCCCAAAGCTCTGGGATCAGCCAGGAAATGCTTTGGCTCTGAGCTGGCCTGGGAGGAGCAGCTCCAATGGTCCAGGTGGGCTCCTGGTGAGGAGCCAAAGCAGCCACCAACACACAGAAAACGTGGGTGTGTCCAATTAAAGGCTCTTTGGCGTTTTCTGAGGAATATTTACCTGACCCATCCCTGGCAGTGCCCAAGGCCAGGCCGGATGGGGCTTGGGGCAGCCTGGGATAGTGGCAGGTGTCCCAGCACTGGGTGGGCTTTGAGTTCCCTTCCAACCCAAACCATTCCATGTTGAACATTTCCCCTTCCTAAAAAACTTTAAATCCACAGAGATCCATTTCCCTGCGGTTTTCTCTCCCCTCCTTGCAATGATCACACAGCAGAATCAGGATCATTCCCTCCACGTGCTGCTCCAGGGAGCTCCCATGTGCCAGCACTCGCTGGAATTCCAAGCCCACAGGAAGAGCCCAGCCCATATCCAGACAGGAGGTGTGTCACAGACATGTTTTATGAAAAATCCTTTCCTTGGGATTTTTTCCTCCTGAGAAGCTGAGAGGCCTCAGGAACAAAATGTAACCAATGGTTATCTGCTGCTGTGGAATGCAACAGGTGCATCTGGGATTGGTCTCATGTGGTTGTTTCTAATTAATGGTCAATCACAGTCAGCTGGCTCAGACTCTCTGTCTGAGCCACAAACCTTTGTTCTCATTCTTTCTTTTTCTATTCTTAGCCAGCCTTCTGATGAAATCCTTTCTTCTATTCTTTTAGTATAGTTTTAATGTAATATATATCATAAAATAATAAATCACCCCTCTGAAACATGGAGTCAGATCCTCGTCTTTTCCCTCACCCTGGGACCCCTGTGAGCACGGTCACAGAGGTGCTGCAGGATGGAGCAGGAGCTGGTGGGATGCAGGAATAGCCCCTGGAAAACTCCCAGCCAAGGAGATGGAGCTGTCACCACGTGTAGGAGCCAGCACATCCCTCTGCCCGTCCTGAGCAGCCAAGATCCCTGCCAGGGGGCTCAGGGACCCTGGCACAGAGCCCAAAATGCCCCTGTGGGTTTGATTATGACTCGTGGAGCAAATTACCAACCTTATATGAAGATCAGCAAGCCACAACAGTTTAGGTAAAATAATAGTGAAGTTATCACAGGGTGGAAAAGTAGATTTTAGAGCTTCTGGTATGGGGGTTCAGGAGGCAAGATGGAGGGATCTGGGTGTGTCCAGCCTTCTTCTTCTTCTTGGCCTCCATCTTCTGCTGTGATGTTGGCACTTTTGGGTTGGTTTAGAGTAGAAGCTCACTGTCTAACATAGGTGATGGGTATTGGGGAGTAATTGTAAATATTGTACACGTAGTTTTTAGTATAAAGACATAACACCACCCCGGGGGCAGGCAGAGTGCCTGGAACTGTCCTGCTGGACGGACCTCAGCAGGGCAGGAGAAAATTTTTTATAGATAAGACGAAATAAACAACCTTAAGACCGAGAAATGAAGAGCCCTGACTCCTTCTTCAAGCGCCGGCTGAGGAAAGAGACTTTCCAACTTTTCTCGGGGTCACTCTGACAAGCTCAAGAGCCCGAGAACCACGATGGTCCCGTTCCCAACCTTTGACTCCAGGTATTCCCTGCCCGGCTGTGGGGACAGCCAAGGCAGCCGGGACACCCGCGGGAGTCATTAGCGGGGCAATTAGCGCTCGCTCGGCTCGGAACGCTCATTAAGAGCAATTAATCAATCAATCAATCAGAGCTGAGGGGACATCAAAGGCAGGCTTCCCGTGGGAGGTGACAGCCGGGACACCCCCGCCATGGGGCCATTCCCGGTTTTCACAGTTTGAGATTGGGATTAAACACAAGGATTGAGGAGGCTGCGATCAGTCAATGCCAGAGTTCCGAGCTCTGCAGTGGAGCAGGGACCAGGATCCAGCAGCATCCCAGCTCCATCTGCGCTCTCCAGGATGGTTTATCCCATCCTGCAAAAAGTCGGATTCGGCTGAGGGAAAAGCTGCAGGATCCTGGATTGCTGCTGGATCCTGATCCCTGCTGGTCCCTGACCCCTGCTGGATCCTGACCCCTGCTCAGTCCTGATCCCTGCTGGATCCTGATCCCTGCTGGATCCTGATCCCTGCTGGATGCTGATCCGTGCTGGATGCTGACCCCTGCTCAGTCCTGATCCCTGCTGGATCCTGATCCCTGCTGGATCCTGATCCGTGCTGGATGCTGATCCCTGCTGGATCCTGATCCCTGCTGGATGCTGACCCCTGCTCAGTCCTGATCCCTGCTGGATCCTGATCCCTGCTGGATGCTGACCCCTGCTCAGTCCTGACCCCTGCTCAGTCCTGATCCCTGCTGGCCGCTGAGCTCCCCGCCCCCCGGAGGCGCTGTCCTCCAGGCTGGCAGCGCGTGGAATCGCAGATGGAATGGTTTGGTTGGAAGGGACCTTAGAGACCACCCAGTTCCATGGGTGGGGACACCTTCCAAGGGATCCAGGAATCCAGGGAGGGGCCTGTGGGGTCAGATCCTGTGGAATCCACAGAATCCCCACTGTGGATTCCTGCAGCTCCATTCTCATGGCGTGCTCTTCCCTGGTTACCAATCCTAGATCCTGAATCCTGCTGGATCTTGAATTCTGCTGGATCCTGAATTCTGCTGGATCCTCATTCCTGCTGGATCCTCATTCCTGCTGGATCCTGGCTTCTAGTGGATCCTGACTCCTACTGGATCCTGATCCCTGCTGAATGCTGAATTCTCCTGGATCCTGACCCCTGCTGGATCCTCATCCCTGCTTGATCCTGATCCCTGCTGGATGTTGATCCCTGCTGGATGTTGATCCCTGCTGGATCCTGAGCCCCCCACCCCCCTGGAGGTGCTGCCCTCCAGCCCCTCCTGTGCTCTGTGGCAGGGTAGGACTCCTCCCTTTTCCATCCACAATTTCCAGAGCAGCATTGAGACTTCCCAGGAAAATCGCAAATTCCCTGCAAACCACTGGGAGCTCCACATGGAGCCCATCCTGACGTCCCCTGAGGCCATGTGCTGCCCTTGGACATTGTCCCACCCATGGATGTGCCAAGGGAAGAATCCCTGGACAATTCTCCTGAGCCATAATCCCCCTGGAGCCACCTCAGTGCTCCTGGAACAGAAACAATGGATAAATCCAAATTGGGAACATCTCAATCCCTCCCTGTCCCCTCAATCCCTCCCTGTCCCCGAGTGAATCATCCCAGAATTCCAGGATGGTTGGGAAGGGACCTCAAAGCTCACCCAGTGCCACCCCTGCCATGGGCAGGGACACCTTCCACTGTCCCTTGAGCAATTCCCACGATCCAGGGGCAGCCACAGCTGCTCTGGGCACCCTGTGCCAGGGACGAGGTGTCACCAACCACGGTGACATCCCCATGGAACCCAGCTGGGGCTGAGCAAGGATGAGCCACCAGCCATGGACACCCCTGCCCTGGGCTTCTGTCCCCAGCCAGGGTGAGCACACCAAGGTTTGGGGCTGTCGAGGGTTCTGGTGGCCACTTCACTCGGGGTTTCTGTCCCGAGGAGGAGGGGACAGCAGTGCTCCTGTGCAGGGACATTCCAGGGATGAGTCTGGAGCTGGTGAGGCATTGCCATGGAAACAGGAGCTCAGCACCTGAGCAGCCCTGGAGGGAGCAGAGAGGGGCAGGAGAACAGGGGAGATGCTCCAACCTCGGCCAGGCAGGAGGAGGAGGGAGGAAAACTGGGAAGAGAGGAAGCAGAGGAGATGGGAGAGGGAGGAGAGCTCTGCTGGGAGGGACATGGGGCCACCTGCAGCCCCTGTGTGACTTCATGGCTGGGAAAGAGACAAGTGGCTGTCCCCTGAGGAGGTGATGACCCCTGAGGAGGTGATGACCCCTGAGGAGGTGGTGTCCCCTGAGGAGGTGCTGTCCCCTGAGGAGGTGCTGTCCCCTGAGGAGGTGATGACCCCTGAGGAGGTGGTGTCCCCTGAGGAGGTGCTGTCCCCTGAGGAGGTGCTGTCCCCTGAGGAGGTGATGTCCCCTGAAGGAGGTGGTGTCCCCTGAGGAGGTGCTGTCCCCTGAGGAGGTGATGATGTCCCCACACTTCTCTCCTGCAGAGCAAACCCCACCAGCCCAGCAGCGTGTCCAGGGAAGGATGGATTGAGATCCAGGGGCATCCTGGAGGAAGGTCAGGCCTGTCCTGGTGTGAGGACAATCATGGCAGACAGACACATCCCCAGGATCTGCAGCCTCCTGGTCCCCACCCTTCTCCTCATCCCAGGGATGTTCACCCTCGAGACCTTCCCAGCAGCACTCCCATAAATCCTGTGGGATGAAGCAGCTCCCAAACCCTCTGGGCTCAGCAGGAAATCCCATCTCTTCCTTCAGATGTGTTGAACCTCTCCCTGCTGCAATCACCTCGTTCCTCCCCCCATTCCCTCCCAGCCACCATTCCCCCTTGCTCCTTGTTCAGCTCTTCCAGGGATGCACCCACTGGAATAACAACACCTCCCAGTCTTCTTTCTGAGGAGCTGAACAGCTCAAACTCTTTTTTCCCACCTATCAGATCCTTTCTCCTTTCCCTCCATCCCTAAAAATAGAAAATAAAGGGATTTATTCTCCTTCTTCCCAAGCCCTGATCCTTATAAAGTTGTTTTTTATTCCTCACCTGCACGAAAATTGTTCCCACAGGTGTTTGAGGGCTCGGTAAAGCAACAACTTTATCATTTAAGCATTGAAGGATTTCAAATCCCTCAATTATCCCCAATTCTGAGTGGATTGAAGGAGCCGAGGAGCAGCAGCTCTGTAACAATCAACACAAAGCAGCTTCCAAGTGTCTCTTTAATGTGGTTTTGTCCATGATCGTGGCAGGAAGATAAATTCTGGAATTTGTTCCCTCTAATCCAGGCAGGCAGCAATTGATGGGTTTTTAGGAGGGTGAAAATGGCCAAGGGATGTTCCAATGTTTATGGGCCGCTAAATTTGATTTATAGGGAATTATCAGCGCTGCCATTGGGAAGGGTCCAGGGAGCTTAATATGATTTGCATTGATGGGATTAATATCAATTAACAGATGCCAGGTTTGTGGAGCGCAGCTGAGGCCTGATTCCCACTGGCTCCAGCCCCTGATTCCCACTGGCTCCAGCCCCTGATTCCCACTGGCTCCAACCCCTCATTCCCAATGGCTCCAGCCCCTGATCCCCAATGGCTCCAACCCCTCATTCCCAATGGCTCCAGTCCCTGATCCCCACCAGCCCCTCATTCCCAATGGCTCCAGCCCCTGATTCCCACTGGCTCCAGCCCCTGATTCCCACTGGTTCCAACCCCTGATTCCCAATGGGTCCAGCCCCTGATCCCCAATGGCTCCAGTCCCTGATTCCCAATGGCTCCAACCCCTGATTCCCAATGGCTCCAACCCCTCATTCCCAATGGCTCCAACCCCTCATTCCCACTGGTTCCAACCCCTCATTCCCAATGGCTCCAGCCCCTCATTCCCACTGGCTCCAACCCCTCATTCCCAATGGCTCCAGCCCCTCATTCCCACCAGCTCCCTCTCCTGATTCCCACTGGCTCCAGCCCTGGCAGGGTTGGGAGTGAAGGGGATTTTGCTCTGCAGATGTTTGACCTCAAACCCCACAAATTCTGCGGGGTTTGATTGGTTTTCTCTGGTCCCAGCCCCAGCAATGCCAGCTCTGCTCGTGCTCCCCTCATTTGAGGGGATGTAATTCCAGGGAGGGGCCCAGGATGGACACGGATTCCCTGGGGCTGGGCAGGCGTTTTCCTCCTCCATCACCTGGGGCAGCTCTCCAGCCCCAGGAGCGTTTTTGTAGAATATCCCCTTCCATCCCCAAGGTATGGAGTGGCCACAGGCACGGGTTTGGAATAACCCTAAAAAGGGAGATTTACATGGAAAATATGCACAGGATGTTCCTGGTTTTCCATCCAGAGGGGAAAATTCCCTGGTTCCTGCAGACAGCCAGGAACAAGCAGCTTCCCAGGGAAGCACTGAGCCTCACCTAGGCTGATTAACAGGGTCTGGTTAATTTGGTTTCAGCCTAATGATAGAGAAGAAGGCAGAGTAATCACCTTTAACCACCACAGAAATGGTCCTTTAATCAGCATCCTCTGGGTTTATCCTGAGCTGGCACCTGCTGGCTGCTGGGAAAGTTCCTCATTTCCAGAGGAATTTCAGCAAAGCCATTCACTGCTGGGGTCTTCACCTCTTGGAAAATGCCCCAGGAGGAGGAGACTGAAACCAGCACCTGAGGAAGGGAGAGGATGGAGCCTGGTGTTCCTGGGAGCTCCAGGGGCTGCAGGAAGGGAAAACAGGAATGAGGCTTTTCCAAAGTGCCTGAGGAGCCCTGGGAGTGGAGAGGAGCAGGGAGGTGCTGCAGGCAGCACAGCAAAGACATCCTGCTGGGGATGGGAATACTTCCAGAGGTGTTTTCCTGCTGGGAAAACGGAGCTGTGGTTCTTTGAGAGCCTTTGCCCTGGGCAGGGGAAACTCCTGCTGGGAGCAGAGCTTTGGGATGGAGCAGTTCCCACTCCAGCAGGGGCAGGGAAAACTGGAGAGAGGGAAAAAAGGGAAAAAGGCAAATTCCTGAAGGTCATTCAGCCAGGTAGGGATGGGAGGAGGACGCAGTACCCTGGGGTGTCCCCAAGCCCTGGGACATTCCATGGGCTCAGGTAAAACAACAGGAACAAAAACAGAGCTGGAAAAGCAACAAAGCCCTAATCCTCACAATCCCTGCCTGATTTCCCTGCAATCCCATCCCGTCTGCATCCCAGAGAGAGAAATCAGGCTCAGCTCAAGCCTTGTCCTTGCCCACCCAGTTTCCAGTTTATTTTGCTTTGGAAGCATTGCTCCCATCTCACAAAAAAGCAAAAAATCCACGAGGAGAGGCTTCTCTGGTTCAGATTTTTTTTCTTACCTATGAGTGGGAAAAAAGGAGCTCTGGATCCTGGAAAATTGTTTTTATGGGAAAGGGAAAGAGAGCCCTCTCTGAAGGAAGCAGGAAAATCATCTCAGTGACTGAAGAGCAGAGCCCTGGGTGTCCCCCAGGGAATGAACCCTTGTCCCAAGAGCCACCAGGAACGAGACTGGGGCAAATCCCACTGAGGACTTGGGCCCTGTAAGGGGGAAAGGAGCCTTTTCCAAACTTTAATGTGCAGGAATTCTGCTCAGGGGAGTGACACCCACGGTGTGAGGACCCTCAGCTGTCACCTGTGCCCTGTGCCTGGGGTGTTGTGGTGAAGCCACTGCAGGGGAAATTCACTGTCACTTTTCCTGCCCATCCTTGTCCCTGGACAGACAGGGACTAGGCAGGACACAAACTGCCCCAAAATCCTGGAAACCTCCCCAAAACCAGGGGAAAAACTCGCTGAGATGAGAGACAGCAACTACACTTGCAGTGAGGACGTGATGCCAGCCTGGGATGGACTCAGCAGTGAGGAATTCCTGGGCACGGAGCGGGCTCTGAGCATCTCTGAGTGCCCTGTGGCAGCACCCAGAAATTCCAGCCTTTCCCAGGATTTCCCTGCGGGTTTCCAGCGGCTCACATGGCCCCGGGACAGGGTTTGGTTGCGTTTATTGAGGTGTCAGCCCTCCCGAAGGGTTTTAGTGATGGTCCAGGAGTTTTAGTTTTAGTGATGGTCCAGGAGCGCTGTGGGAGCATCCAGGTGTGGCTGCAGAGCAGGAGGGTTCGGAGCACAGTTCGAACCCCTGTTCCATGCAGGCCCGAGGCGGTCCCGGCCCGGACGGAGGCATTTTTTACGGGATTTTGGGGCATTTACCGGGATTTGGGGGCATTTACCGGGAATTTGGGGCATTTACCGGGATTTGGGGGCATTTACCGGGAATTTGGGGCATTTCGGGGCTTTTGCTCCGACCTCACGGCGGAGCGCGGCCCTGCAGCGCCCCCTGGCGGCCGCGCTGAGAAACAGCTGCGACCCCCGGGACCACCGGGACTGCTGAGAAAACCGGGACCCCCAGAGACTCCCAGGACCACCGAGAACACCGGGACCCCCAGGACCCAGAGACCACCGGGACCACCGAGAACACCGGGACCCCCAGAACCCAGAGACCACCGGGACCACCGGAACTGCTGAGACCCACCGGGACCATCGGGACCGCTGAGACCCACCGGGACCACCGGGACCCAGAGACCACCGGGACCACCGAGAACACCGGGACCCCAGAGACTCCCGGGACCACCGGGACCACCGAGAACACCGGGACTCCCAGGACCCAGAGACCCCCGGGACCACCGGAACCGCTGAGAAAACCGGGACCACCGGGACCCAGAGACCCCCGGGACCAGCGGGACCGCTGAGAAAACCGGGACCCCCAGGACCCAGAGACCACCGAGACCACCGAGAACACCGGGACCCCAGAGACTCCCGGGACCACCGGGACCACTGAGAACAACGGGACCACCGGGACGCAAACACTACAGGGACTGCTGAAAACACCAGGACCCCAGAGAACACCGGGACCACAGGGACCGCTGAGAACAACGGGACCACCAGGACCCAGAGACCACCGGGACCACCGGAACGGCTGAGACCCACCGGGACCGCCAGGACCCCAGAGAACGCCGGGCCCCAGAGAACACTGAGACACCCGTGAGCACCGCGACCACTGAGAACACCGAGAACACCGGGACCTCCTGACTCCCGGGACCTCCGCACCTCCGCGTGTGCCCGAGACCCCCGCGATCGCCGTGAGCCCCGGGACTGCCGAGACCCTTGGGACCCCCACGATCACTGAGACTTCCGGGACGCCCGGGATCCCTGGGACCCCCACGATTACCGAGATTCCCGGGACCCCCAAGGTTCCCGCAGGTGCTGCGTGCCCCGCATACACCCCCACGTGTTCTGTGACCCCCGACCTCGCACAGCCACAGCCGAGCTCTGCCCCTCCCGCGGTGACCCCGTGTCACCCCCGTGTCCCGCCCGTGCACACACGCGCGTGCAAACACAAGGTGAGAACACACGAGCCTTACCCCATAGGTGTGCAAACACCCTTGGGCACCTTGGGCACACGGGTCACACACAGGCCACACACACACCTGTGTCTCAAACACATCTGTGTCACCCACATGAGTCACACACACGGACCAAACACACATCTGTGTCACACACACACACCTGCACAGACACACCTGTGTCACTCACACAGGCCATACACACATCTGTGGCACACAAACATCTGTGTCAGACACACATCTGTCATATATACACCTGCACAGACACACCTGCATGGGCCTGAGAGGGTGTCACACACACACATCCACACACGTGCGCACCTGCACACCCTCTCAGGCCCATGCTGCGTGCACACACACACACACACAGGTTTTCACACACATACAGGTGTTCATGCACACACACACATTCTCACAGGTGTTCACGTACATCTGCACACACACACAGGCGTTCATACACACACACACACACACAGACACACACATTCTCACAGGTGTTCACGCACACCTGCACGCACTCACGTGCACTCACGTGCACACACGTGTACATGACACACGCCACACGCGCTGACGTCACTCACGCGGGCTGGGGGTGGAGCCTCTGCCGAGGTGGGCGGAGCTCCCGGGTGCGCGCGCGGCGCCGCGGGCGCGGCACTGTGGGGGCGGGGCATGAGGCGGAGGTGAACGGGGCCCCAGCGATGGGCGGGGCTACGCCGGGGCGGGATGTGCGGGGGCGGGGCTATGACGGGGGGCGGGGCCTGAGGCGGCGGGCGCGGAGCCGTTCCCGTTCCCGTTCCGGCGCCGCCGCCGCTCGGAGCAGCCGCCGGGGCCTCCCCGCCCCGTCCCGTCCGCTGCGGCCTCGCCATGGCCGGGCGCGGCGCCTTCCCGCTGAGCCCGCTGCCGCCCTCGGCCGCCCCGCCGGCCCCGGGGCCCGGCACCGCCCTGCTGCGCGGCCCCAGCCCCGCGCCCGCCGCCGCCCCGGGCTACCGCGCCATGGGCCCGGCTGCCGCTCAGTACCAGGTGAGAGCCCCGGGGCGCCGGGAGGGCTGCGGGGGGCACCGAGGGGCCGGGACAGCGCTGGGGTGGCCGGGCGGGCTGACGGGGCCTTCCCGGGGCAGCGCGGCCGGGCCTGGCCGGCATCGGCCGGAGCGGGCCCGGCACCCCCGGTGCGGCCGTTCTGCTGCCCCCGTTAGCCGGGACACCTCTCTGTTAGCCGGGACACCTCTCTGTTAGCCGGGACACCTCCCTGTTCCCTCTTGCCACTCAGCCCTCTCAGAGCCCGCTCGAAGTTGGGCCCATCCCGTCCCGTCCCGCAGCGGGTGAGCCGGACCCGGGCCGGGGTCGCTGCCGTGGTCCCCGGGCCCGATCCGGCTGCGAAGCCCCCCCGGCCCTGCCCGGCCCTTCCCATCCCCCGGCACCGAGCCGGGAAGGCGTTCGTGTCCTTGCCAAAGGCGGAGGGAACGCGTGGTGTGCAGATGTAGCCTCGGTGTAACCTCGGAGTATCCTCGGTGCGCTCTCCGGAAGGACGGGGCTTGGTTGGCGGTGGGACAGGGGAGCAGGCGCTCGGTAATGTTGGGGAAAGTAAATCAAAACAACGAGCAGCCCTTCGAGAGCACGTGAAATCACTCGCTTTTCAACCTGGCATCTTTTACAAGTAAATTCCGGAAGTAAGAACTGTGTTTACAAGCGCCTGCAGGGACAGGGCACAGGGAATGGCTCCCACTGCCAGAGGCAGGGATGGATGGGAGATTGGGAATTGTTCCCTGGCAGGGTGGGCAGGCCCTGGCACAGGGTGCCCAGAGCAGCTGGGGCTGCCCCTGGATCCCTGGCAGTGTCCAAGGCCAGGTTGGACATTGGGGCTTGGAGCAGCCTGGGATGGTGGACGGTGTCCCTGCCATGGCAGGAGTGGCACTGGGTGAGTTTAAGGTCCCTTCCCACCCAATTCCATGTTTCTATGCTTTTCCAGCAGTAAGAAGTATATCCTGACTCACATTCCCGCTCCCCCTCGCACAACCTGCTTCCCAGTTCACTCCCAAGCTTGTGCTGATCACTTTGGGATGAGTTTTCAGATGTGAAGCTCAGTTTTCCAGGCAGGCTGGAAATGGAGGAGCCCCGTTGTGCAACACGTTCTCCTGGGCCGCCGCTGCCTCCTCCAGAGCTGCGCCTGATTTGCATGATTTAAAATTCAGGAAATAACCCAAGCTCAGGGAAATTCTTGCTCCTTAAGACGGGAGAAGGAAACAACTTCCTCCCGCAGCCTTCAAAACACCAGAAAATGGTGTTGGAAGCTGAGCTGGCCGAGCATGAGCCGCTGGTAACTCGAGGCGGGGGCACTGCCTGACCTTCCATGTGCAGGGTGCAAAATCCAGCTGGGAGTAAACAGGCTGGCAGATGCTGCTTCCCCCGCGGCGGGGCTGGCAGCAGGTGTCAGGGGCAGGGGGCGATGTCCCCGCGGTGATGTGCTGTCCCCTCGGTGATGTCCCCGTGTTGATGTCCCCGCGGTGTCTGGCACCGCTGGCACGGCAGGATCAGCCCCCGGGCTGGTGTTGAGTGGCCTCTCCCTGAGCCTGGGAAGGGAGAGGATCCCGAGGGTCTGCCCTTTGTTTTGCAATTCCCAGGCTGTGGAAAACAGCCCCTCCCATCCCTGCCATCCCCCCAGGGCTTGGTTCTGTCCCAGTTTTAGGGAGAACTGCGTTGTTTGGGCACCAGGAGACAGAAGAGGCCCTGGCCAGGCCAGAGAGGGCTTAGGAGCTCTAATCTTGGGATTATTAAACATATGCTCGTCCTTTGGACATCCTTGTGTGCCTGCTGGGGATTTCCTGGCAGCCCAGGCAGGGAATCCAGGGGGCACCTTTGGTGGGAGCTGATGTTTCCAGAGCAGCTGGGGCCGGTGCCGTGCCTGGAGCAGGAGGGAGAAGCCTTTTCCAGGAGCAGGAACATCAGGGCTGATGGGAGGTGTGGGCAGTTCCCCCACCCTGATCCTTTTCCCTGCCCCTGGAGCAGCCAGGATGCCCAGGCTGAGCCCCAGCAGCCAGGTTCCATGGAAGTTCAGCAGGAAGGAGCCTTCCTGGTTTTTCAGGTGCTGGTTTTAGGGTTAGGAGAGTTTTTCCCAAGTTTTGGGGTTAATACAGTGTCCTGGAGCAGTGTGGGATGAGACCTTGGAACTCAGCACTCTGACCTTGCAGTTACCCCCAGCTGATGCTTCCCTGGTGCAGAATTAGGTCCCCATTAAACGGGGTTTTTTGGCACATTTTGGGAAGACAGAGCCTGGATTCCCTGGCCAGGAGGCTGCTGCAGCCTGAGGATTCCCAAGGCTGGAATCTGTCCCTGGGCAGTGGGAAGGAGAGAAGTGCTTCATGAAGAAATCCATGGAGGAACTGAAGAAGTGTGGAATGTTGTGCCAGGTGAAATTGGGGAGGCCTGGAGGTGCTGGAGAGGCTGCAGCATGGGAGAAATCCCCCCTTGGGGAGCAAGGAGAGCAGTGTTCCTGCTCATGCAGTGCTGGGGACTGCCTTGGAGGGGCCAGGGGCCAGCAGGCAGGGCTGGAGCTGTTCCAGAACACTGCTGGTGCTGGAGAACCCCACCCTTCCCCGGGGAGAGGCTTTCCAAGGCAGGTTTCATCAGAGCCCCAGCCTGGAGCTGCTTCCAGCCTGATCCAAAGCAGGTGGACACTGTCCTGTGGAGCAGGGGGAGGAGGGCAGAGCAGAGCCCAGGCACGCTCTGCTGCTGCTGGGTAGCGTGACAGGGAAGGGGGAACGGCAGCACCTCCAGCCCTGCTGTCCCCCCTGTCCCCTCCCACAGGGACCCTGCAGGAACACCACGGGCAGGGTTTGTGCCAGGCCCATGGCTGCTCCTCCCCAGCACCTTTGTTCCTTGTTCCTGCTGCTGTTCCTGCCCCTTTGGGATCTGAATCCCTGTGACCCCTCCTTTCCCTGCCCTGGAACATTCAGGGCTCCAGCTGCAGGGCTGTGGACAGGCAGGTTTGTCCAGCCCAGACAGCTCTGCTGCTGCTGCTGCTGGAGACATTCCAGGATGTGTCCTGGGTCTGCTGGGGGCTGTGCCTGTGCTGTGCCCTTCTCCTTTTGATTTACCACTTCCTCATGTCGGCTTTACAGCTGAGATCTGGCTCCTGCAGCTCCTCCTGTGTCCAACACGGAGCTTTTCCAAGTGTGGGGAGTTTGGGGTTTGCAGGGAGCTGCAGCAGAGTTTGCAGCAGCAGCAGCAGCAGGGTCTCCATCCCAGCAGCACCTCCCAGCTCAAGGTCTGTGCCAGCAGCAAGCCAGGCTCTCCCTGGCACCCTCCCAGGAGGGATTTGCTCACAGATAAGGAGGAACAAAGGGGAAAACCACTCTTTTGGGGTGTGCAGGGGGCTCATGATCGCAATCCACGCCAAGCCCTGGGCAGCAGAGCTGTCCTGGAGCCCAGCCCAGTGTGGAGCTGGAACCCTGTTTGAGCAGGGATTGTTTCTGTATCCCTGTGGGAAGTGCTGCTGCCTGGGCACGAGGGGAGGAACTTGCAGGAAGAGCTGTTGGTGCTGGGCCAGGCTGTGCTCCAGAGCCCAGGGATGGATGTGAGCTCTGGCTCCCTGGTTCCTGTCAGTGTGCAGAGCTGGACCCTGGAGCAGCACAGGAGGGGCTGGGGAGGTGCAGGAAGAGCCAGGGTCCTGGAAGGGCCATGAACAGGCTCTGGAGCTGTTTGCAGAATTCCTGCTTTGCCTCAGGCTCTCTCTCCAGCCCAGCTTCTTCCTGCAGATCCATCCTGGGATTTATTGCTCCTCCTTCCTGCTGCCAGCCCCCGATTTCTGGGCTGCCCTTCCTCCAGCAGGGACCCTTGGCAGGCTCAGAGGCTCCTGCCCTGCCAGCAAACATCCCCCAGGAGCCCTCCCAGCTCCGCTGGGTTCAGCCAGGGCCGGTTCTGGGCAGCGCTGCCCCAGGCCCGTGGGCTGAGCGGTGCCCTGGCATGAACCCCGGGCACAGCCCCGTCCCTGGCAGGGAGCAGACACGAGCTGTTCACTGTCCCATTTCCAGGGGCTCTGCAGGGAGCTCTGGATGGGATCCAGGCTCTTCCTCCCGCTGAGCTTGCAGGGTTTGCCCTTTGTCTGCCCCTCTGAGGGGAGGGGACAGGGCGGGCCTGGGGGTGGCACAGGGACTGGGGGTGCTGGGCAGGAATGAGCTCCTGCTCAGCGCTGCTTTAATCAAATTTCCTGAGTTTAAACCCTCTGCATCCTGGGAATTTCCAGACTTTCCAAGAGGGGCTGCAGACAGGCTTCACCCCGGGGCTGTGGTGCTGTTTCCTGGCTTGGCTGAAGGTTTTAGACTGGGCTTGTGTGAGAAGGGTTTGGGAGCAAATCTGCTCCAGGCACTGGTGACTGGTTGAGCCAAGAGGCTTCTCTGTTGCAAATTTGAAAATCCTGAGAGTAAACTGAGAGGAAAATTCCACGTGGAGGGTTCTGCCCTCCCCTTATTGCTCATTCAGGCAGTCCAGTTTGGGTCCTTGGTGGGCTGGAAGTCACTCCCTGGCAGCTGGGCTGTGGCTGATGGTTCTCAGATGGTTTGGTGAAGTTTAAGTGTGACAAATCTGTGTATCTTTGTGCTGAACCTCTCCCTGCCAATGGAATTGTCTCAGTGCAGCTCTGGAAGGAGCAGCTGGACACACAAGAGACCTTGCCCAGGATGTGGAGCTGTCAAAGCCTCTCTGAAGCCTCCAAATCTCTCACTTCAGGGGCAGATCCAAAATGTGCTCCACAGTGGCAGAGGGAGGGAGGAGAGACCTCAGGGCTGCTCTGACTGAAGGACAGGAGCTGGGCATGGCTGGGGAAGCTCCAAGCAAGCTCCTGACAGCATTCCCAGGGCAGGGAATGTCTCTGGAGCCTCCCTGGCCTTCCAGCCCTGGTAAACACCCAGGCAGGGTTTCCCTGGGAGCCATTTCCTGCTCCCGGTGCCTCCAGGGAGTGCAGCCTCTGCTTCCAGCCCGGGCTCTGCACTCAGCTGCTCTGGGGGCCCAGGAGTTTCACATTAAAAGTTTCCCAGCTCCTTCTGAGGGTTTCTCTGCTTTTCAGAAGCCCTGGCAGGTGTCAGCACAGGTTTGGGTTCCACAGGGGTTCCACAGTCTTGCTGGAACTGAGCAGCAGAGCAGCAGCCACTGTGGTTTGTGGTGTTGTACAGGCTGTGGGTCCACCCGGCCCTGCCACAACGGATTTCTGGATAAACCCAAAGAAACTGGGCCTGGCCTCGTGGTTTTGGCACAGAGAGGTGCCAGAGTCACGAGGAGCTGCACAAACGGGGCTGAGCAGGAGGAGAGGAACATCTGGGAGCAGGAAAAAGGAGCCTCCTGCCCTGGGGAAGGGAGGGTCAGAGCCGGGCTCAGGGCTGGCTGCCTCAAAGGCTCTGAGCCTGTGTGCTTGTGCTGGTTGTGTAACAGGGCTCAGCCTGGCCCGGGGGGTTTGAGCTTCCACGTGCAGCCTAATCCTGGGGCCCTGCTGCTGCCCTGATCCTGCCTGGAGCACTGCTCCTCTGGGATCTGCCACAGGCACCAGGGCCAGCTCTTGGCTTTGTGTCTGTCAGCTTTTCACAGAGGTGGGGGTGGGTTTTAGGGTTTTTTAGGCTGCAGCTCCATCAAACCAACCCCTCTGAGCTGTGGAGGGCAGGCTGGCTGCATCCCATATTCCCAACCCTGCATCCAGGGATTGCTCCCAGATGTATCCCTGTGTGCAGGGCGTGAGGTTTTTCCTTGGCTCCCTGCCCTGCAGGGCTGTGGGGATGTCCTGGCACGTCAGGAGCCTGGGGCAGGGCAGAAATGTTGCTCTGCTGGCTCGGTGGCTCTCCCAGCCTCCCACCTCGGCAGGGGAGCTGAGGATCAGAGGATGCCGAGGGAGGAGCAGGGAGGAGCAGGAGAGGTGGCTGGTGTGTCCTGCTGGCACCTGGGGCACCAGTGGGTGCTGCCAAATCGTGCTCTGAGGGTGCAGAGGGGCTGCCAGGGCTGGGACCCCTCGGGGCTGTGTTGTGGCTCCCAAATTCCCTCTGTGTGTCCCTGGAAGGGGCAGGAGGGGAGCTGCTGCTGCCTCCTCCATCCCTGTGGGAGGAAGGGGCATTGCCCTGCTCCCCCCTGCTCTGCTGCTGTCCAGAGAGGAGCCCACGAGGTCCCCGGGGTGGGGACATTGCTGGCAGTGCCCTGGTGCTGCTGCAGCTGTGGGGGTGGCACAGGGCTTGACTTTGGCTCCCCAGGTGCCAGGCCAGGCTTCCCTGCACTCCTTGGCCTCTCCTGTTCCTGCTTTCCCAAAACTTCCTGCTGGCATTCCTGCCCTGGGCCAGGGTGCACTGGGGGGAAAGGTGGCACTGAGGTGGAAGCCACCCAAGATGGATGGCACCCAGGGTGGGTAGCACTGAGGTGGATGGCACCAAGGGGGTGGCACCCAGAGTGGGTGGCACAGAGGTGGATGGCACTGACGGGATGGCACCCAGGGTGGGTGGCGCAGATGTGGGTAGCACCCCAGGTGAATGGCACCCCAGTTGGGTGGCTGCAAGGGTGGGTGGCACTGAGGTGATTGGCATGCAGGGTGGGTGGCACCGAGTTGGGTAGCACCTGGGGTGGATAGCACCAAGGGGATGGCACAGAAGTGTATGGCAGGATGGCACCCAGGGTGGGTGGTACAGAGGTGGATGGCGCAGAAGTGGGTGGCACCCAGAGTGGGTGGCACAGAGGTGAATGACTCCCAGGGTGGGTGGCACCTAGGGTGGGTGGCACAAGGGTGGATGGCACCCAGAGGGGGTGGCACAGAGGTGTATGACACCCAGGGTGGGTGGCACAGAGGTGTATGACACCCAGGGTGGGTGGCACAGAAGTGTATGACACCCAGGGCGGGTGGCACAGAGGTGGATGAGACAGACGTGGATGGCACCAGGATCCTGTTTCACGCCCGTGCCCGTTGTGCAGCAGCGGCCCGGGATGCCCCCCGGGGGCAGGATGCCCATGGCAGGGCTGCAGGTGGGACCCCCGGGCGCCCCTCCCTATGGAGCAGCCACCCCGCTGAGGCCCGGCCTGCCCCAGGCCATGATGGATCCCTTCAGGAAGCGCCTGCTGACCCCCCAGGCACAGCCACCCATGGCCACCCCCCGGAGAGGGTAAGGCTGGCACCTCCCACCCAGGGGGGTTCATGGGAGGGTGGGGGGTCATGCGGGGTCCTGGCGGCACTTTGGGAAATCAGGGGAGGCTGGGGGGGAGGGACCCCAGAGCCCCAGGGCCCATCCAGGCCCACCCCAGAGCCCCAGGGCCCATCCAGTCCCACCCCAGGGCCCATCCAGTCCCACCCCAGGGCCCATCCAGGCCCACCCCAGGGCCCATCCAGGCCCACCCCAGGGCCCATCCAGGCCCACCCCAGAGCCCATCCAGGCCCACCCCAGGGCCCATCCAGTCCCATCCCAGGGCCCATCCAGGCCCACCCCAGGGCCCATCCAGACCCACCCCAGGGCCCACCCCAGAGCCCATCCAGGCCCACCCTAGAGCCCATCCAGGCCCACCCCAGGGCCCATCCAGGCCCACCCCAGAGCCCATCCAGGCCCACCCCAGGGCCCATCCAGGCCCACCCTAGAGCCCATCCAGTCCCACCCCAGGGCTTTTTCCACTCTCCCAGGGTGCTCCCAGCTCCTGGAACATTCCCAGACTACCACAGTAATCCATGGGAGCTGCATCCCTGCTTCTCAGTGCAGCCAGGTTGTGTTTCACCACCTGTTTTCCATCTGAACTGAGCCAGGAGCTGCTAATAATTAATATAATAATAATTAAATTATAATTATAATATAATTATTATTAATATAATAATTATTATATTATATTATATTATATTATATTATATTATATTATATTATATTATATTATATTATATTATATTATATTATATAAATCTGTGCCAGGAGCAGGTACAATAATTCATTGCCAACAGGATCTTCTGCTGGGAAACCTCTCCTGAGCACAGGAGAGCCCTGTTCTGGCAATACCTCTATAAATATAAATAATATCTAATATCAGTGAGATGTCACTGCAGACACAGAGCTGTAAAAAGATGGATGTAATTCCATTCAGGACAGGGATCCCAGGGCTGGGTTCAGTCAGTGTTTGGCTCTCTTTGAGACCCCAGAGCCTCTCCAGGTCCCCACTCAGGTGTGTCACAAGTGTCACATCATGCAGAGTGCCACAGCTCCTGTCCTGCTGCAGAGGGGAACCAGCAGGGTTTTCCTCCTGCCAGAGCTTGGGAATGGGATGTTTTGGGATGGAGGCAGAGATTCCTCAGTTTGCAGCTTCCTCTCACTCTGATCTCCACACCAGGAACCAAAGAGCCTCGTGGGGCCCTCAGCAGCAGCTCCTGGGGGTCTTCTTCATCCTTCCAGGGGTGCCTGGTGGCTCTGGCAGGCACAGAAGTGGCTGGAAGTGTGGGATGGGGTGGCAGATTTTGGGAAGTGTGGGATGGAGGGGCAAATTTTAGGGAAGTGTGGGATGGAGGGGCAGATTTTGGGAAGTGTGGGATGGAGGGGCAGATTTTAGGGAAGTGGGGGATGGGGATTGCAGGTTTTTGGAAGTGTGGGATGGGGATTGCAGGTTTTGGGAAGTGTGGGATGGGGATTGCAGGTTTTAGGGATGCTCCCTGGAGCTGCAGTCAGAGCAGGACTCTTTGTTTGGGCTCTGCCAGCAGCTCCTCACTGGTTCCAGCCCTGCTGATCCCTCTGTGGTTCCTGGAATCTCCAGGCAGGATCCCTTGGTGCTGGTGGATGCTCAGCTCCCATTCCCTGCCCTGGCAGCTCCATTGGCTTCCTGATCCCTCCTGGGCCATCCCTGCCCTGCAGAGCTGGACTGAGCTGGGGGCAGGAGCAGCCTGGCACCCACAGGGACATCAGGGCTGGGATGAGGGATCAGGCTCCCAGCTGGGCATTCCCTGCTCCCAGCTGGGCATTCCCTGCTCCCAGCTGCTGGATCAAGGGATGAGGAGCTTCCAGCCATCCTGAGGTGTCCAGACCCTGCAGGAGGAGGGGTTGGATGGGGCAGGAATTGCTCCAGAGGAGGGCTCTGACCTCTCCTGGAGAGTTCTCCTGGACCCCTCCTGTGTGATCCTGCTGCTCCAGGTGCAGCTGGAGAACAGGAATTCCCTGTGCTGCCCCATCTCTGGGGCAGGAAAACAGGAGAGCAGAGCAGTCCCTGCTGTGCCCAGGCTGAGCAGGAGCTGCTGGGATGGGCTCAGGGTGATGGGAATCTGCAGTGGGCAGGGTTAGATCCAGCCAAGCTGGATTTTCCCAGGATTTCAGCCCCACCACAGCAGGGTTTGGTTTGAGCTGGGTGTAAGGGAGTTCCTGGCAGTGGCTTTGGTTTGGAGCACTGGGAGAATGGGATGGCTGCTTTCAGAGGGGAAATTTGAGAATTCTGTCCTGCAGCCCTGCCTTTGCCTTGTTATCACCTGGATTTCCTTCCCCAGGGTCAGGCTGCAACATCCAACACCCTCCCCCAGGAATATCCTGAGTGGGAATGGACCCCAAGGCTCATCCAGTCCCACCCTGACCCTGCCCAGACCCCCCCAACAATCCCCCCCTGGGCATCCCCGGCAGCCCCAACCCCTCCTGGAGCTCTGGGGCCATTCCCTGGGGAGCCTGGGCAGTGCCAGCACCTCTGGGGGGAGAACCTGTCCCAGTGTCCACCCCCAGGGGCAGGCAGCAGGGGGTCCTGTGGGAGCTCTCATTTCTCCTGTTTCCCAGGGTGAAGAGGAGGAAGATGGCTGACAAGGTCCTGCCACAGAGGGTGAGTGCCACCTCAGCCCAGGGGACAGAGCTGAGCTGCTGCAGGGGATGGGGGTCCCCAAAAGGGGAGGATCTCCCTGACTTCCCTCCTGCCCCCTGGGAGTTTCTGTTCAATCCCAAACCACCCTGCAGTGTTTCTGTCTCTCCCTCTGGCACAGCAGGAGAGGGTTGGGGTGGGGTTGGACTCTGGGCAGGTGAGGAGCAGGAATGGGGTGGGATGGAGATCTCAGGAGGTCCCCAAGAGTCCCTCTTGAGGTTCCAGGGCTCCATTCCATGCAGGAATGCTGCTGGGAGCAGCAACAGGCTCCAGACTGGCTTGGGCAGAGCTTTGCAGGGCTCCAGGCTGGGTTTAAAATAAAAGCTGGGTGCTGGACTCATCACCTGGTGTCTCCCTGGCTGCTGGGGCTGTGGGGGTGCAGCCCATGGCAGCAGGCTGGGATTGAGCATTGCTGTGTGCAGATCCGGGAGCTGGTCCCAGAGTCCCAGGCCTACATGGACCTGCTGGCCTTCGAGCGCAAGCTGGACCAAACCATTGCCCGCAAGAGGATGGAGATCCAGGAGGCCATCAAGAAACCCCTGACGGTGAGCTGGGGCCTGCCAGGGGCTGGAAATCACAGAATCCTGGGGAATTGAAGGTTGGAAAAATCCCCTGAGGTCATCCAGTCCAACCATCACCCTAAGCTGTGTCCCCAGGTGGAATATCCAGGGGTTTCTGGGGCACCTCAGGGATGGGGAATTCCACCTCTGCCCAGGGCAGCCCATGCCAATGTTTCCCAACCCTTCCCATGGATAAATGTTCCCTAATATCCAATCTAGACCTCCCCTGAGGCCGTTTCCTCTGATGCTAAGCTGGAGCTGGGTGCTGCAGTCCCTCTCACTCCATCCTGCCACTCTCTGTTCCCTTCCACAGCAAAAGAGGAAGCTCAGGATTTACATCTCCAACACTTTCACCCCGGCCAAGGAGGAGGGAGAGGGAGGGGAACGTGTGGCCTCCTGGGAGCTCCGTGTGGAGGGCAAGCTGCTGGAGGATGTGAGGAGCTGGAGGGATGGAGGAAGGAGCTCTGGTCCATGGGGAGCATCCCGGGGAGGAGGGAGGGAGGGAGGAGCTGGCCAGGATCTGGGAGGGATGGAGTGGTGCTGGTGGGAGGAGCTGGTCCGTAGGATCATCCAAGAGGGATCAGGTGGTGGGAGGAGGAGCACTGGTCCATCAGGAGCATCCAGAGGGAGGGAGGGAGGAGCTGGTCAGGATCCAGGAGGGATGGACTGGTGCTGGTGGGAGGAGCTGGTCCGTAGGATCATCCAAGAGGGATCAGGTGGTGGGAGGAGGAGCACTGGTCCATCAGGAGCATCCAGAGGGAGGGAGGGAGGAGCTGGTCAGGATCCAGGAGGGATGGACTGGTGCTGGTGGGAGGAGCTGGTCCGTAGGATCATCCAAGAGGGATCAGGTGGTGGGAGGAGGAGCACTGGTCCATCAGGAGCATCCAGAGGGAGGGAGGGAGGAGCTGGTCAGGATCCAGGAGGGATGGACTGGTGCTGATGGGAAGAACTCTGGTCCATGGGGAGCATCCAGGAGGGATCAGGTGCTGGTGGGAGGAGCTCTGGTCCATCAGGAACAGCCAGAGGGAAGGAGGAGCTGGTCTGTCAGGACCCAGGAGGGATGAGGAGGTGGTGGTGGGTGAGCACTGGTCCATAACAATCTAAGATGGATGAGGAGGTGGTGGGAGCACTGGTCCATAGGATCATCCAAGATGGATGAGGTGGTGCTGGGAGCACTGGTGCTGTGCTGAGAGCTCAGCTGGGACAGCACCTGGGGCCTGGGGCTGGATTTGGGATCAGGAATCTCTGCTGCCCTGTCTGCAGCCCAGCAAGCAGAAGAGGAAGTTCTCCTCCTTCTTCAAGAGCCTTGTGATCGAGCTGGACAAGGAGCTCTATGGGCCAGACAATCACCTGGTGGAGGTGAGCTGGGAGGGGATCCCAGTGGGAAATGGGGCCCTGTGCTCCCCCTCTGCGTGCTCAGCTCCCAGGCCAGGGCCTGTCCTGCTGGGAGAGGGATCTGAACAAGTTTTTGGGGCTGGGGCAGTGCCAGGCTCTCCATAGGGACCAGGCTGTGCTGCATTCCCAGCTCAGGTTTAGGGATGCCCTTTGGCCCTGGCAGAGCTCAGCTCTGCCCCCTCCCAGCCCAGGTCTGAGCCAGAGCTGGGGCTGAGGTGTGTGGGGACAGGGACGTGGCCCCAGGGGCAGCTGTCCCCTAGGCTGGCACAGCTGGGTCCCCACGGGGTGCTGACCCCACAGAGGCTCCCCCCAGGGCCCTGTGGGAGGAAGGGTTTGCCCTCCTGCCTGTCCCTGAGCTGGAAGGTCCTTGAGGGGTTGAAGCTGTGCCTGGGAGAGGGATCAGAGCTCTTATGGGTGCTCCTGCCTGGAGCTCTCCCTGCACCCAGCTCCTGCCTTTGCCCTGGGAGACTCTGTGGAGAGGCTGAACCCCCTCCCAGGGGAGGCTGGGACAGCTCTGGTGCACATTCCTGCAGATTGATCCAGAAGCTGTGGGGGCCCTGTGCCCGGAGCACTCAGGGCTGGCATTGCCCCAGTCCATCCCAGTGCTGGGGCACAGCCTGGGCTGGGATGGACTGGGAGAGCTCTGAGCTGCCACCACTGGGACCAGGAGCTGCCAGGGGTGCCCAGGCTGTGTGGCTGTGCCAGCCCCTGCCCAGAGCCCCAGCCCAGCTGGCAGGGTTGGTTCCATGGCCCTGCCTGAGCAGTGTCCCCCTGTCCCTGGCAGTGGCACCGGATGCCCACGACCCAGGAGACCGACGGCTTCCAGGTGAAGCGTCCCGGGGATGTCAATGTGAAGTGCACCCTGCTGCTCATGTTGGACCACCAGGTACGGCCTGGGGCACCTGGGGGGCACCCAGGGGTGGGGATGGGCTGGGACAGGGCATTGGGTGAGGGTTTGGGGGTTGCAGGGATTGAAAGGAGCACGGGGATCTCCAGGAATGGAGCTGCAGTGACACAGGGGCTGTGGGAGACACTCTTTGAGTGCCTCTTCTTTGGGCAGCAGCAGGAATTTCTCGATGGACAGGACCTTGGATGAGGGTTTGGGGTGCAGGGATTGAAAGGAGCTCAGGGAACTCCCAGCATGGAGCTGCAGTGACATAGGGGCTGGGGGGGAGTCCTGAGTGCCTCTTCTTTGGGCAGCAGCAGGAATTTCTCCATGGAAAGGGAGTTAAAAACTGGGACAGGCTGCCCCAGAGAGTGCTGGAGTCCCCATCCCTGGAGCTGTCCCAGGAACAGTCAGTGCTCTGGGCTGGGGACAGGACAGGGGTGGGTCAGGCTGGGCTCTGCTCTGGGGGGCTTTTCCATCCTGGCCGCCCCCATGGCTGACCCCAGCTGTCCCCACAGCCCCCCCAGTACAAACTGGACCCACGGCTGGCCCGGCTGCTGGGGGTGCACACCCAGACCAGGGCCAGCATCATGCAGGCCCTGTGGCTCTACATCAAACACAACAAACTGCAGGACAGCCACGAGAAGGAGTTCATCAACTGCAACCGCTACTTCCGCCAGGTACCTGCACATCCCCCTCATCCAGCTGGGAAAAGCCTCTCTCAGCTCCCACAGCCCCTCCAGGCTCTGGCTGTGCCCCTTCCCTGGGCCCTGGCTTGCACCACCAGCTTGGGGATGCCCCAGCTGGCTGCACAGGTGAGGGGAGCCCCATGGGTGCCCAAGGCTCTGCTTTGCCCCCCCAGATCTTCAACTGCGTCCGCATGCGCTTCTCCGAGATCCCCATGAAGCTGGCAGGGCTCCTGCAGCACCCAGACCCCATCATCATCAACCACACCATCAGGTGGGGGCACAGCCTGGGCATGGCCCTGGGCTGGGCACTGGGTGGGCAGTGGAGGGGGCTGAAGGGGCTCCATGGGATGGGGAGAGTCTGCAGGACTGGGGCTGCCCCATGGGGTGGAGAGTGGGCACTGTCCCTGGGACTAGGGACTCCACAGGCCAGGAGGTGTCCCCAGGGCTGGGAGTGCTCAGTAGGGTGGGGAGTGAGCCCAGTAGTGTCCCCAGGGCTGGGAGTGAGCCCTGCACTGTCCCCAGGGCTGGGGATCTCTGGGCCCAGCACCATCCCCAGGGCTGGGTGACTCCATGGGCCCAGCAGTGTCCCCAGGGCTGGGGGGCTCCATGGGCCCAGCAGTGTTCCCAGGGCTGGGGGGCTCCATGGGCCGGGGGCACAGGAGGCTTTGAGGTCTCCAGCCTGAAGGACCAGCACAAGTCACCTGGGAGGGGAAGAAGCACCAAATTTGAGGCTTCTTGGGGCACTGGTGTTGCTGTTGGGGGTCCATCCACCCCCAGCCAGGTGGGGGCTCAGCAGGACCCCCCAACCCCATTCCCCCAGTGTGGACCCCAATGACCAGAAGAAGACAGCCTGCTACGACATTGACGTGGAGGTGGACGATCCCCTCAAAGCCCAGATGAGCAATTTCCTGGCCTCCACCACCAACCAGCAGGAAATCGCCTCCCTGGATGCCAAGGTGGGAGGGGACACTGCCAGGGGCAGCTGTGTCGTGTGAGGGGACACAGCTCCTCTGACCCCTGTCACCTGCCCAGATCCACGAGACCATCGAGTCCATCAACCAGCTGAAGACACAGAGGGATTTCATGCTGAGCTTCAGCAACAACCCCCAGGATTTCATCCAGGAGTGGATCAAATCCCAGAGGAGGGACCTCAAGGTAACAGGGAACAATTCTGGGGAGGTTTAGGGTGGATACTGGGAGAAATTTCTTCTGGAAGGGGTTGTCCAGTGCTGGCACAGAGGGCAGTGGTGGAGTCCCCATCCTTGGAGGGGTTCAGAACCATGGATGTGGCCGTTGGGGACATGGGGCACTGGTGAACGTGGTGGTGGTGTTGGGCTAAGGGTGGAAGGTCTTTCCCAACCCTAACAATTCCATTAATTCTGAAGCCCTGGGGCTGGGCAGAATGGGGGAGTGGGAGAGGTCTGGGTCCATCCCGGAGCTCAGGGAGGGGTCTGGGTCCCTCATGGAGCTCAGGGAGGGGTGTGGGTTCCTCGTGGAGTTCAGGGAGGGGTCTGGGTCCCTCATGGAGCTCAGGGAGGGTCTGGGTCCATCCCGGAGCTCAGGGAGGGGTGTGGGTCCATCCCAGAGCTCAGGGAGGGGGGTGGGCCCCTCGTGGATCCCTCTGGATCCCTCACTCCCGGTGCCCCGTCCCGTTCGGGTCAGATCATCACGGATGTGATCGGGAACCCCGAGGAGGAGCGGCGGGCCGAGTTCTACCAGCAGCCCTGGGCACAGGAGGCCGTGGGCAGACACATCTTTGCCAAGGTGAGCTCGGGGGTGGGGACGGGGTTGGGATGGCGGTGACAGAGCCCCACGACCCCAGGCAGGGTCCCCCGTCCCTCCCTGACCGCGGCCGTGTCCCCAGGTCCAGCAGCGCCGGCAGGAACTGGAACAAGTGCTCGGGATCCGCCTGACCTAAGGCTGCCCGAGCCGGACGGTACCGACTGGAAGCCACAGCACTTGCACAAACCCACCCCACGTGCCTGGAGGGATGGATGGGAACCCCCCGGGGCTGCCCCGGGCCGAGCACAGCGGAGTCCCCGCTCCCCCCAGGCCCCCGCAGCGCCTCCTCCGCTTTGCCTCGCGCCCTTCCCCGCGGGTTCCCGCTCCCCAAACCCCCCTGGAGCCGGGAAGCGCTGCCCGAGCCCATGGGAGGAGCTGCCAGCCCCCCCCCCGAGCCCCGCAGGCCCGCCCTGCCCCTGTTCTACCAAAGTTCGTCATTCCAAACGCCAGCTCCCCCCCCACCCCGACGTTTTGCACTATTTTTGTGAACAGGTTTTATATAAAAAGAAAAAAAAAACAGAAAAAAGAAAAAAAGGCAGCGTTTTGTACAGTGGGTTTGTATTTGATTAATTAATTAATATATTGATTGAGTTCCTCTTCCTGAACTGGGCTCTGCAGGGGCTCAGGGAGGCACCCAGGGCTGCTCTGGGGATATGGAACCGAGGGCTGGGGCTAATTTTGTGACAATCAGTTTATTCCTTCCCCCCTTCCCACTGTTTTACATAATTCCATAATTAACCACTTGACTTGACGAGGTTTGGGGGCAGAGGGGCTGGCTCTGCCCCAGGAGCCTGTGGGGGCACAGGGGCACCAAGAACTGGAGATACTGGGTTGGAGGGAGGGGACCAGGGGGCAGTGCCACCACTGCCACGCCACTGAAGTGCCTTTGCCCCCCTGCAGGCTCCGGGTGGGGGGGCGTTTACAGATTCCCAGGGTTGGGCTCAGGGGTTCCTGCTCTGCCTCTTGTGTAACCAGTTTTTGTCTATTTTGGATCTTTTCTAATAAAAGCAGTTAGCAGCAGCTCTGTGGGGTGTGTGCTGTGTCCTGCAGCCCCCACCCCATCCCCAAATCAGTCCCCAACTCAGCGCCCAGGCCTGGCCACAGCAGCTCTTTATTGACAGCACAGAAGGAGCAGCTCCAGCCTCACGTTACTTCCACAGCTTCTTGATAGACATGTTCTTCTCACTGTCCTTCTGCATCACCTGGGGGAGGGGATGGGGGTGGGTCCATTCACTGCCCAAATTGGGTGTTAATTACCCCAAAAACACCCCAAGACCACGGTTCAGCCCTGCACAGGGAAGGCTCAGCAGCTTCCAGGCTGTGTGTCCCAACAGCCTCTCCCATGTCACTCACACAGTGACAACCCCCTTGTCTGTGCTCCTGGCAAATGCCACCCAGGACACTTTGTGCTCCCAAGTGTCACCTCTCCCTGGCACCCACCTTGGCCACGGCCATCTCGAAGTCTTCCTGTGTGACGTGCACTCTCCTCTCCCTCAGTGCATACATCCCTGCCTCTGTGCACACACCCTGAGGGGACAGGAGGGGAGCATCAGCCAGTGCCCCCCACGGCAGCCCCGTGGCCCCAGAGTCCCCAGAGTCCCCAGCTCACCTTCACCTCAGCCCCCGAGGCCCCCGGCATCAGCTCCGCAATTTTCCGCAGGTTGATGCCCCGGGTCAGGTTCATCTTGCGGGAGTGGATCTTGAGGATGTCCAGGCGGGCCTGGAGCAGGGCACAGGGAGGGTTGGAGCACGGGGATGGCTCCCAGGGACAGGGCGGGGACAGCAGAGGGTGGCTCTGGTACCTCTTCGTTGGGAGGGGGGAATTCGATTTTCCTGTCGATGCGGCCGGGGCGCAGCAGGGCCGAGTCCAGGATGTCGATCCTGTTGGTGGCCATGATCACCTGCACAGGGGGACAGGGGGACAACTGTCACCACCCCGGGTACTGCAGGGTGGGCAGGACCCCAGGCAGGGCCAGCTCCCCTACCTTGATGTTCTTGGTGGCCTCGAAGCCGTCGAGCTGGTTGAGGAGCTCGAGCATGGTGCGCTGCACCTCGCTGTCGCCGCCGGAGCCGCCCTCCAGGCGGGAGGAGCCGATGGAGTCGATCTCGTCCATGAAGATGATGGAGGGCGCGTGCTCCCGCGCCATCACAAACAGCTCCCGCACCATGCGGGCCCCTGCGGGCACGGGGCTCAGCCTGGCACAGCTGGCACCAAGCCCACGCTGCCCCAGGAGCCCCAGAGCCACCCCAGTACTGTTGTAGTGTGTTTTTGTACTTTGTAATACTTTGGAGTAGTTTTATTTTTCTCAAATTGTTTATCCCAGATTGTACTCCCCTTCCTCTACCTGTGTAATCCCTCTCCCTTGCTGAGATCATCCCCAAATCCCCACCCTGGCTCTCTGTCAATCACTCAGCATCCCATTCCTCCATCTAGAACTTTCAGTCTAGGACGTGGAGTGATCAGCCAGAGGCCAAGGGTCAGCCCCCCAAGCCTTGCCCCATACGCTGTCCTAAATGTCCATCCCCCAATACCCATCCTTTAGGGTCCCTTATTGGTCAGTAAGGTGTTCTCTACTTTCGGTTTCCACCTCCCTTTAAATGTAACCTTGGCACATCTCCCCAGGCTCTCGGTAGGAGCCCCCTGAGGTGCAGGAGCTCCTTTGGGACTCCCAGAATAAAACCTTGGATTGACCCCTGCTAAGAGTTGACCCTTAATCTTCTACCCATGGCTCTGGTGTCTCTTGTGCTGCAAAGGTGACCAGCCCAGGTGCCCTCGGTACCCTCGGGGCACAGGGAGTGTCTCCCCTCTGCCAACTCAGGGCTGGCTGAGGGTTCCTGAGAGGCTCTCAGGGGGACACAGACACGGTACCTTCCCCGATGAACTTCTGCACCAGCTCGGAGCCGGAGACGCGGATGAAGGTGCAGTCGGTGTGGTGGGCCACGGCCCGCGCCAGCAGCGTCTTCCCTGTGCCAGGGGGGCCGTAGAGCAGCACCCCCTGCAACGGCCACAGGGGCCCTCAGAGCCTGGCCGGGGCACAGCCCAGCCCAGGCCCCCCCAGAGCAGCACTTACCTTGGGCTGGGCAATGCCCAGCGCCTCAAAGAGCTCCGGGTGCTTCACGGGCAGCTCGATGACCTCCTTGATCTCCTTGATCTGCTTGTCCAGGCCCCCGATCATCTCGTAGGTGGAGTCTGGAACCTTCTCCACCATCATGAGGGACACCAGCGGGTCCACCTTGTTGGGCAGGATCTTGTGCAGGGTGTAGCTGTCGTTGCGCAGCGCCACGCGGCAGTTGGGGGTCACCTGTGGGGACAGCAGGCAGGGGAGTATCCCTGCCAGCCCTGGGGTGTCCCTGCCGGCCCTGGGGTGTCCCTGCCAGCCCTGGGGTGTCCCTGCCGGCCCCGGGGTGTCCCTGCCGGCCCTGGGGCCCCCCCACAGCCCTGGGGCACTCACGTCATTGATGTCGATGTTCTTGTCCACATCCACCACGAACTTCCCCTCTGGGTGCACCTGTAAAGGACCAAAGAGCCCCAGGAGTCATTTTCCTGGGAATTCCCTGCCGAGGGACACACCCATGGCCTGGGAGGAGCCAGGAGCTCCAACTCCACTGCACACCCTGGGGCAGCCTCAGGCCCAACAGAGCCATCCCAACGAGCTCCTCTGCACAAGGAGCTCCCACCCCATGTCCCCGAGCTGTCCCGTCCCCTGGGGACACGGGGCTGTCCCCCAGCCCAGCCCTGTCACCTCGTACCTTGACCAGCACCTTCTTCTTGTCCATGGCTCTCACCACCTCCCCCACGTAGGATCCCTGCTCCTGCAGCAGCTGCAGCTCCTCTCGCAGCAGCCGCACTGTGGAGGGACAGCTCAGCACCAGAGCCCCCAGAGCCCCCAAAGACCCCCAGACCCAGCCCAGAGTCCCTAAAGTCCAGCTCAGAGCCCTCCATGCCCAGCCCAGAGCCAACCAAAGACCAGCCCAGAACCCTCCAAAGCCCAGCCCAGAGCCCCCCAAAGACCCCCAGGCCCAGCCCAGAGCCCCCAAAGCCCAACCCAGAGCTCCCAGGCCCAGCTCCAGATGAGCAGGAGGAGCTGCAGGCCCTACCCTTGGCGTTGAGCTCGTTCCTCTGTGCCTGCAGCCGGCGCAGGTTCTGGCTTTTCTCATTCACGATGAGCTGCAGGGAAAGGCTCTGCTGAGAGGCCTCGGGCTCAGGCACACCCAGCACAGGGAATTATGGGATGGTCTGTGTTGGAAAAGATCTCAAAGCTCATTTCATCCCACCCCTGCCATGGCAGGGACACCTTCCACTGTCCCAGGCTGCTCCAAGCCCCAATGTCCAACCTGGCCTTGGGCACTGCCAGGGATCCAGGGGCAGCCCCAGCTGCTCTGGGCACCCTGTGCCAGGGCCTGCCCACCCTCCCAGGGAACAATTCCTAATTCCCAATCTCCCATTCATCCCTGCCCTCCGGCAGCTGAGACAGGGACCTGGACAGGAGCATCCCCCAGCTCAGAGCACAGCCCCAGCTCGTGTCCCCAGAGTCCCCAGGGAGGGTCCTGCCTGCCCACAGCCCTGGGACACGGGTAGGGACACGGGCACACCATCCCGATCAGAGCACAGTGACACGGTTCCGGTGTCCACCGCAGCTGTGCTCACCTGCAGCTCCTCGATCTTGGACAGGTAATACTGCCGGAGCCCCGAGCCGCCCTTCCCGTCGTCCATCTCCATCTGGGACAGCAGAGCTCAGTGCCACCGACATCCCTCGCACCCCGCCGGGCCCCGATTCCCCCATCACCACCGCCGGGCCGGCTCTTGGCTCCTCTTTTTCCTCTTCCCATCCTGGTCCAGTCGCCGGTTCCCTGTCCCGAATGTCCCTTCCCTCCCCTCACTCCCTGCCCGACACCCCCGAGCCGAGTCCTGCGTCCCCCGTGTCCCATCCTCCCAGGTGACCACAGCAGCCTCAGCTCCCATTCCCCTGCGAGTCCCCCTGTCCCGATCCCGATCTCGCTCACATCCCGGTCCCGTCCCGCCGCTCGGGCACCGCCGCTTTCCCCAGACCCGCCGAGTCATGGCGCTGCCAGGCCGCGAGCAGCCCCAGCCGCAGCACAGCCCGGGGCAGACCGAAGTGCCCCGAGTGCCTCCCCGAGCTCCGCCGGCTCCCTCAGCCCGGTCCGGCCCGTCCGCACCTGCTCGGGCCCGTCCAGCGCCATCTTCTCCGCCGGCATCAGGACCCAACAAAGATGGCAGCCGCCCCCTTCCACCGCCCAGGCCCTGCTGCCCGGCTTGATGGCGTCACTTCCTCTTCCGGAAAAACACCGCAGGGCAGTGCACTGCGCATGCGCAATTCCTCATGTCGTGACTGCGCTGCCATCTTGGAGCGGTCGAAGGTGACGTGACCGAGGGGATGAACACAGTTGTGACCGCGGCACCGAGCGGACCCGTTATTGTTCACCGCACCTCCGAGGCAGCCGTTATCCTTCCCCTTCTTCCGCCCGCTGACTGCGGGGGAGGGGTGCGCCACTCCTAAAATGGCGGCCAGAGCAGGAGGAAGCGGAAGCTGTGTGTCCGCGCAGGGCACGCCGGGAAGGCGGTGCGGGCACGCGGCGGGAGCAGGATCAAGATCGGGGTTTGGATCAGGGTCGGGGTCTGGATCGGGGTCAGGCGGGGGAAGTGGGTATGGGGATGTCAGGGTCAAGGGACTGTTGAGCCCGGGTGTTCGGAGGTTTCAGGAGAGCAGCGGGACCGGGATGCGCCGCGGGGACAGCGTGCGCGGGTGGGCCTGAGGGGGCAATGGCGGGAACGGTGAGGGGGCATTGAGGGAGGAACTGGAGGGGCACTGGGGGGGCATTGAGGGAGGAACTGGAGGGGCACTGGGAGGGCAGTGAAGGAGGAACTGGAGGGGCACTGGGAGGGCAGTGAAGGAGGAACTGGAAGGGCACTGGGAGGGTACTGGGGGGCACTTGTGGGGGCACTGGGAGGGCAGTGAGGGAGGAACTGGAGGGTCATTGGGAGGGTACTGGGAGGGCAGCGAAGGAGTAGCTGCAGGGGCACTGGGAGGGCGCTGGGGGAAGAACAGGAGGGGCGCTGCGGGGGCAGTGAGGGAGGAACTGGAGGGGCACTGCGGGGGCACTGGGGGAAGAACAGGACGGGCACTGGGAGGGCAGTGAGGGAGGCGCTGGAGGGACACTGAGTGGTATCGCAGGGACTGCAGAGAGAGAGCTGGAGAGACACAGGAGTGCTGAAGGGGACGCTGGAGGACACTGAGGGAACACCTAGGGAGTTGGGGGCTCCTCGAGGACCCCAGGCCCCCCCTCAGCCCCGTGTCCCCCCCAGGCCTGAGCCCTCGGTTGACAGAACACCCCAGCCCCCCCCAGGGGCCACCCCGACACCACCATGGGCAAGAAAAGCAAACTGGGCAAGAGCCGGCGGGACAAGTTCTACCACCTGGCCAAGGAGACGGGTGAGGGCCGTGCCCGGCGCTGGGGACGAGGGGGCTGCAGCCCCGGGCACCCCCAGAACCACCCTCCTGCTGCCCCCCAGGCTTCCGCTCCCGCTCCTCCTTCAAGCTGCTGC
The DNA here is from genome assembly GCA_024362935.1 of Setophaga petechia. Lineage (NCBI taxonomy): Eukaryota > Metazoa > Chordata > Aves > Passeriformes > Parulidae > Setophaga > Setophaga petechia. The sequence continues at coordinate 1,140,686 of JANCRA010000129.1, forward strand.
AGCTCAATCGGAAATTCCAGTTCCTGCAGAAGGCCCGGGCCCTGCTGGACCTGTGTGCGGCCCCCGGCGGCTGGTGAGTGGGGACAGGCACTGATTTATTGAAAATATGGAGATTGATCTGGTACTGATAGCCAACTGTGATGGACAAAAACTGTCTAACAGGTTAGAGTTAGAAAGTGAATGCTTATTGTGGGATAATTCCTGAATACACGCCTGCAGGTGATCACAGAGTCCTTTTATCTATACAGCTACTAAATACCCAAAATAAAAATGTATATTCATCACTTTGGTACATCCCATTCCCAATATGAATATTGATCTAGTACTGATATTCAGCTGTTACAGACGAAAACTCTCTAACAGCTTAAAATTAGAAAGCATGTGTTTATTGTGAGATAACTCCCAAATACACACTGCAATTTACAGGTGATCACAGAGTCCTTTTATCTATACAAGTATTGAATAGCCAAAATACAAATGTATATTCATAACTTTGGTATATCCCATTCCCAGTATGGGTATTAATCTAGTAACAATATCCAAACACTCTGTAACAGTTTAAAGTTAGAAAGTGTGTGTTTATTGTGGGATAATTCCCAAATACACGCTGCAATTTACAGGTGATTATAGAGTGCTTTTATCTATACAGGTACTAAATACCCAAAATACAAATGCACATTCATCACTTTGGTACATCCCATTCCCCACTTGGTATGGTAACTGGTTCAAAAGCCATTAAGCATGGTAATTAGTTCAAAAGCTATTAAGCATACATAATTTATTTCTTGAAATGGGTCGGTGGTCCCTTTCATGGGGAGGGGTCCCAAAATGAGGAATTAAATGAAGTCTTCTTCATTCTGACCTTTCTGCCTTTTCAATGCAAGTATGACAAATGAACCCATTGGTAGAAGTCCCATTCCCCATCTTCAACTGGTTTCAGAACAGAGGAGGCCACAATTGTGTTATGTTCCTATTATCAGTTATTTATCAGCTATTTGTCAGTTTTTCTATTCTTCATTATAAACCCTGCTAACCAAACATTTTACTGACAAACATTCACTGACAAGCATTCAGTTATTAGTTAACTACTAACTCTTAACTTCATTAAGGCCTACCCATTTATTTTAATTAACTCCAATAAAGCTTACCTCTAACTAAAATTTTAGGTCCTCTAAAATCCCTAAAAATTCCTTAAAGTTTATGTCTCACCGCCACAGTGCCACCAGCTGGCCGTTGGTGTCCCTGTGCTCTGTGCCCAGCCCTGGGGGCACAGTGCCAGGCTGAGAGCTCTGCTGGGAGCACAGTGCCAGGCTGAGAGCTCTCCTGAGGCCCTGCTGTAGCTCTGCTCCTGTCTGTTCTTCCCAGGCTCCAGGTGGCCTCCAAGTTCATGCCAGTGTCCAGCCTGATCATCGGTGAGTTTGGCAGGAGCTGGGGACAGTCCCTGGCTGTGACAGACAAAGGGGATCCTGGCAGGAGGTGAGGAAGCTGGTTTGGATGGTCTGGTGCCCCTTTTGAGGGGCTTTGCTGTGTTTCCTTAACCAGGGGTGGATTTGGTGCCCATCAAGCCCATTCCTAACGTGGTGACCCTGCAGGAGGACATCACCACCGAGAAGTGCCGCCAGGTACTGCCCAGGGTCAGCTGGGGCCCTGCAGGTCCCTGTGGTGGCAAGGGGGTCACAGGAGGTGGGCTGGGGCCCTCCTGAAGGACAAATGGGTGTCCCTGTCCCACAGGCCCTGCGCAAGGAGCTGCAGACGTGGAAGGTGGACGTGGTGCTGAACGATGGAGCGCCCAACGTGGGAGCCAGCTGGGTGCACGATGCCTACTCCCAGGGTGGGGACACAGGGACAGCTCACTGCTGCTAGAGAGTTCTGGGCTGCTGTGGCTTGGGAGGGACCTTAAAGCCCATCCAGTGCCACCCCTGCCATGGGCAGGAACACCTTCCCCTGTCATAGGCTGCTCCTTGGGGATGGGACAGCCACAGCTTCTCTGGGAAACCCATTCCAGCCTGTCTGCCCTCCCAGGGAAGGGTCACTCCCTGACTCTCTCACTCCGTGTTCTCTCCTGCTGCAGCTAACCTGACCCTCATGGCCCTGAAGCTGGCCTGTGAGTTCCTGTGCAAGGGTGGCTGGTTCATCACCAAGGTGTTCCGCTCCCGGGATTACCAGCCCCTCATGTGGATCTTCCAGCAGTTCTTCCAGAAGGTCCAGGCCACCAAGCCCCAGGCTTCCCGCAACGAGTCTGCTGAGATCTTTGTGGTGTGCCAGGGTGAGCAGCCAGGGGGGCCTGGAGGGGCTGGGATGGGGCTGGGGGAACCTGCTGGTGGCTCTGATCCCTCCATCCCAGCAGGAATGGTTCTGATGCCTCCATCTCAGGAGGAATGGTTTTGATGGTTTTAATTCCTTCTGGGACAGTGGAATGGCTCTGAGCCCTCTCTCCCCAGAGAAGGAGCTCTGATCCCTTCATTCTAGGTGGTTCTCATCCCTCCATCCCAGCAGGAGTGGCTGTGATCCCTCCATCCCAGCAGGAGTGGCTCTGATTCCTCCATTCTGGGTGATTCTGATCCCTCTGTCCCAGAGGAGTGTGTCTCATGGCTCTCATTCCTCCATCCCAGGTTATCAGGCTCCAGACAAAATTGACAGCAAGTTTTTTGACCCCAAATACGCCTTCAAGGATGTGGAGGTTGTCACCAAGTCTGTCAGTGAGCTGGTCAGCAAAAAGAAGCCCAAGGTATGAGCAAGGCCAGACACAGATGGGACTGGGCCTAAAGAGAGTGTGAGAATTAAAATTGTTCGGGAGAATGCAAGATTTTGGAACAGGAAGTGTTGGAAAAGGCAGTTTGGGGGAGGTTTGGAGCCCTAAAGTCACTGAAGTGAGGATTGTGAGGTTGGGGCTGGGTCATTTAAACCCTGCAGGGGTTGGGCACGGGGTTTGTGTCTCTCTGAGGTGGCTTTAGGACAGTAAATCTGTGTCAGGTGCTCTTAACTGGGTGTAGAGCTGACACAAACCTGCCATTGTCAGCTCTTGTGCCTGGGCTGGGGCTGGTGACTTGTTCTAGCTCAGGCTGAGGTTAGAAACGATTTCTAAAGTCCTCAAGAACAAGCCACAAACGTATTCAGGTGGCCACTGCAGCAAGACACGAGTTAGATGATGCCATGCACCGTTCAGGGCTGGTGCTGTCTGTCTGTCTGTCCCCTGCCCTGGCTGCCACAGCCCCTCTTCCCCCCAGGCCGAAGGCTACGCCGAGGGTGACACCACCCTGTACCACCGCTTCACCCTCATGGACTTCCTCAAGGCTGCCAACCCCGTGGACTTCCTCTCCAAGGCCAACGAGGTGAGTGCCTGCAAGGACTCCCTGTGCCTGTCCTGTGGAGGGGAGGCTGGGATTTAAATTTGAATCCCTTTTTCTGTGCCAGATCACCCTGGGGGATGGGGAGCTGGAGAATCACAGCTCCACCACGGAGGAGCTGCGCCAGTGCTGCAGGGACATCCGAGTGCTGGGCCGCAAGGAGCTCAGGTGCTGGGGGACACTGGGACAGCCACACCCCCCAGCTGGGCCTGGGGCACAGCCACACCCCCCAGCTGGCCCTGCTGGCTGTCCCTAACAGCTGCCACCCCACCCAGGGCCCTGCTCAACTGGAGGACAAAGCTGCGGCGGTTCCTGGCCAAGAAGCTGAAGGAGCAGGCGAAGGAGTTGGATATCAAGTAGGGCCAGGGAGCAGGGCTGTCCCCAGGCTGGGATGGGCTGTCCCCAGGCTGGGATAGCCTGTCCCCAGCACAGCTCCTCTGAGCTCCTTCCTTTTGGCAGCCTGAGCTCCGGTGAGGAGGAGGAGGGCAGGGAGGAGGAGAAGAAGGAGAAGATGGAGGCGAAAGCTGCAGCTGCTGAGGAGGAGAAGGAGCAAGAGGAGGTGGAGCTGGCCTTGGCAGAGATGAAGGCCAAGGAGCTGGCAGAGCTGAAGAGGTACAAAGAGGAGGAGGGATGGGGTTGCAGCCATGGAGACAGAGGATGGCAGTGTCAGCCTGTCCCTCTGCTGGAGGGGTTTGTGGGTTTGGGGTCCTTGGGCTCCTCTGCTCCTCCAGGCAGTTGTTCCAGGCTGCCCCAGCACTGGGCACCCCTCACAGGGTGCTGGCAGTGGGTTAGGGTTAGGGGTGGTGGGGGCTGAGCCTCTGGGGTGTTTGTGTGTGATGGGGACAGTGTGGCCTCATTCATCTGCCTCCTGCAGGAAGAAGAAGAAGATCCTGAAGGAGCAGAGGAAGCAGCGGGAGCGTGTGGAGCTGAAGATGGACCTGCCTGGAGTGTCCATCGCCGACGATGGTGACACCAGCATGTTCTCCCTGAAGAGCATCCACAGGACCCCGGTGGGTGGGGAGCTCCTGGGCACAGCGGGGTGGGGCAGGGCCTGCCTCGTCACTTGTGTCACTTGAGTGACTCTGTGAGCTGTGCTGCAGCTGCTGGATGAGCTGTCCCGCGGGGACATGGCCTCTGCTGACGCCCTGCTGGAGATCAGCCCTGGGGACGATGACATTTACGTGTCGGATCACGAGGAGGAGGATGATGTGTCCCTGGCCAGTGACCTGGACCCCGAGGAGCTGCTGGAGATCGAGGCCCGGCAGCGGAAGCTGCAGCGGGAGCAGAGGGGGAAGAGGTGAGAGGGGAGAGACCTCCTGGGGCTGGGGCTGCCCTGGGAGCAGCTCCAGGACCCAACCAGGGCTGGGGACACTGATCCTGCTGCTCTGGGTCACAGGACCAAGTTTAAGCAGAAGGAAGAGGAGGCGGAGGAAGGGCAGGAAGTGGAGAATCCCCTGCTGGTGCCCCTGGAGGAGAAGTCGGTGCTGGAGGAGCGACAGACCAGCCTGTGGTTTGGGAAGGTGAGCCCCACTTGTGGGGCAGGAATGATGGAGCAGCCTCAGCCCCAGCAGCTTCCCTGGACTGCCCTGGGGCTGACTCCCTCCCCCCCTGCCCTGGGGCTGATACCCCCCTGCCCTGGGGCTGATCCCCCCCCATCCCTGGGGCTGATCCCCCCATCCCTGGGGATGATCCCCCTCTCCAGGCCTGCCCTGGGGCTGACCCCCCTGTTCCCCATGCCAGGACGCTTTCGCTGGCATCGAGGATGATGCAGATGAGGAGCTGGAGCTGAGCCAGGCCCAGATGTTGGCTGAGAAGCAGCGTGAGGCTCAGAGAGGTGAGGGGACACAGAGGGACAGTCCCACAGCTCACTGTGGGGCCCTGGTCCAGCCTCAGTGGGGACACTGCCCTGAGCAGCAGCATGGAATGGTTGGGATTGGAAAGGACCTCAAAGAGCTCCAAGCCTGGCCATGGGCAGGAACACTTCCCACTAGACCAGAGAGTGTTCCCAGCCTGTGTTGCTAATGAGCTGTCATTAGTGCTGTGTTAATGAGTAGGATCTCTAGAGGAAAATCTGCCTTGGTTCTGTCTCACCCAATGCTTCCCATTCCCAGACAAAACAACAAAGAAAGGGCAGAAGAAGAAGCAGAAGGAGGCCCAGGAGGAGGCTCCAGCCGAGCCCAGCCCTGCAGCAGCCCCAGCTCCTGATGCCAGTGAAGAAGCTAAAGAGGAGCAGAGCAGTGACGATGATGACAGCAGCAGTGAGGATGAGAGGTGAGGGCTGAGAGGGGTCTGGGTGTCCCTTCAGCTCCACAGTCCTGGGGAGCTGAGGGACCCCAGCCCTGCCCACTGCTCTCCACAGGCCACTGGTACCGGTGGGGAGGAAGCGGGGCCGTGTTGAGCCCTGTGGCTTTGAGGTGGTGCCTATTGAGAAGCCAGGTGAGTAGGGGGGCATGGGGCTGTCTCAGGAGGGACAGGAAATGGGGGCAGGGACAGACCTGGGGTTACCTTGGGAGGGGCAGGAAATGGGGGCAGGGACAGACCTGGGGGTACCTCGGGAGGGACAGGAGATGGGGGCAGGGACAGACCATGCTCCCCAGGGCTGCTCCCTGGCTCTTGGGCTGCAGCCAGGCCAAGCTGTCCCTTGTCCCACAGTGAAAAGAGTCCTGGATGCAGAGGGCCTGGCCCTCGGCTCTGTCATTGCCAGCTCCAAAAAGGCCCGGCGGGACCTCATCGACGACTCCTTCAACAGGTACCAGCTGGGGGCTGCAGGGTTTGCTCCCTGGCAGGGACAGGTGTGGTGGGGCCCCATGTCCTGCTCACAGATCACCTGTGCCCTCCAGGTACTCGTACAATGAGGAGGAGGGAGAGCTGCCCGAGTGGTTCACGGAGGAGGAGCGGCAGCACCGGCGCCGGCAGCTGCCCGTGGACCGGCAGACAGTGGAGGCCTATCGGCAGCGCTGGAAGGAGATCAACGCACGGCCCATCAAGAAGGTGGCAGAGGCCAAGGCCCGCAAGAAGAAGAGGGTGAGTGGGGATGGACTCCCAGGGGTGCCCTGGCTCCTCTCCCAGGGCCTCAGTCCTCCCTCTGACCCCCCTGTTCCTCCTCTGATGTTCCTGTTCCATTTCTGATTCCCCATCCTTTTCTGACCCCCCCTTGTCCCTCCTTCAATGCCCCTGTCTCATCTCTGGTGCCCCATCTTTTCCTGACACCCTGTCCCATCTCTGACCACCCTGTGCCATCTCTTGATTCCCCATCCTTTTCTGAGCCCCCTGTCCCTCCTCCAATGCCCCTGTCCCATCTCTGACCCCCCTTTCCCACCTCTGACTCCTCCCTCTCCATTCCTCTTCCAATTCCCCTGTCTCTCCTGTGACCACCCCCTCTGACTCCCCCATCCCTCCTCTGACTCCTTGTCCCACCTATGACTCCCCTGTCCCTCCTCTGACCCTCTGTCCCCCCGGCTGTCCCCCAGATGCTGAAGAAGCTGGAGCAGATGAAGAAGAAGGCTGAGGCTGTGGTGAGCACCGTGGACATCTCAGAGCGGGAGAAGGTGGCCCAGCTGCGCCGGTGAGTGGCCAAACCAGGATCCAGCTCATCCCTTTGTGGCTGGGCCATGCTGGGGCCGTGTCCCTGCAGCCACTGGGACAGCTCTGTGTCCCCAGGCAGGCTGATCTGGGGGTGGCAGAGCCACAGGAGGGTGGGACACGGTGTTGTCCCAACACCAGGTTTGGGTTTTGTCACACCCAAACTCACTCTGACCTTTGTCCTTCTGCTGCAGCATCTACAAGAAGGCTGGGTTGGCCAAGGAGAAGCGCCAGGTCACCTACCTGGTGGCCAAGAAGGGCGTGGGACGTCGGGTGAGGCGTCCCCCTGGTGTCAAGGGCCAGTTCAAGGTGGTCGACAGCCGCCTCAAGAAGGACGTGAGGGCTCAGAAACGCAAAGAGCAGAAGAAGAAGCGCCACAAGTGAGGTGGGAGTGGCTCCATCCCCAGCAAGGGACTCTGCTCAGGGCACAGAGCTGGCTCCCGTGCCCCACTGCCACCTCAGGAGCCCTGGGGACAGGCTGGGGCTTGGCCACACCTTGCTTAGTCCGTGCCTTGCTGTGACAGTGCCTCGTGCCCTCCCCTGGGCACAGAGGGCTCATTTGGCCCCAGTGCTGTGGCCCCAGCCCCTGGTCACAGCTCCAGGTGTCACCAGGCTGGCTCTGCTGGGTGACTCCCCGGGGGACATCACAGGAGCATCCACAGCCCCAGCTGTCCCCAGGGAGGATGTGGCTCTGGGGGACACCCCTGGGCCAGATTTGTCACTGAGGTGGCAGAGCAGTGGTGGCTCTGCCCGGAGCAGCTACTCAGGACAGCAGAGTTTGACCTGTCTGAGGCTGCCCAGGGCTGTGTCATGTGCCTGGGTGAGGTGAGGGAGCCGTGCTGTGCATGTCCCCTTGTGCCATGTCACAGGCAGAGAGGGCACTGCTGGCTGTGTTCTGTACAGCTGCTCATGCCTCCAGAGCCCTCCCAGCTTTGTATGACGGGGACTGACTCCTGACCTTCACCTGCTCCCCAGGCCACAGCAGCCACCCTGTCCCCTCTGTCCCCTCCCCCTTCTCCCTCAAGGAGAAGAAAGACCAAGAGTAAAGAAGTGTGCATTGCTTTATTTGGGGGCAGGGGCTGGGGTCCACCAGGCCCTGGCTTCTCCCCACAAGGCACCTGCCTGCTCTGTGCTGCGGTTGCAGTGTCCCCAAGTCCCTCGTGGTGACACTGGCATTGTGTCAGTGCTGGGGAGGGGGCTGGGGTGGCACTGTGGATCTCAGGGGGGTGAGAGGTGGTGGGGACCTGCCAGGGAAGCTCTGGCACGAGGGAGGAGCTCTGGGCCCCCTTCAGGTACTGTGGGGAGGAGAGAGGCCAGGACTGGCACCCCAGAGCCCCTGTGCAGGACTGGCAGGAGGTGACCTGGGGGTGTCCCTGTGCAGTTCCCACTGTCGCTGCTCAGCCCAGTCCGTGTGTGTCCTTGGGGCTGCAGGAGCCCCATGGCTGCAGATCCTGGGGGGAGCTGGGGCTCCATCCAGAGGGGCCCTGCTGAGAGCCAGTGCTGCTGGGAGGGTCTCTGGGCCACCTCCTGCCCCCGTGGACAGTCAGGACCAGACCAGGGTGGGAGCAGAGACCCTCAGCTGTCCCTGTCCTTGGTGGCTGCAGGAGCTGGGGCAGGGCCAGGGATGGGCTGCCGGGCTCCAGGCTGAGTTAGACGTTTTCCTTCTCTTCAAAAGGGAACATGGGGTGCTGTGAGAGGAGAGTCCCCAGAACCATCCCCCCACAAACACCACCCTTGCTTGGCCCTGACCCTCTGGCTGAGCCCCATCCCTTGGAGCTCAGTGTCCCATCCCCTGTGTGACCCCAAAGGCCCAGGGGGGAGCTCCAGGGGGTTGCTGGAGGAAGGCCAGGACTGATGGGGGCTGAGCCCCCTCAAAGAAGCACAAAGAGCATCTCCTGCACCCCCAGCCTGCACACCTGGGCAGGCTGCCAGTGCCAGCCCCTGACCTCTGCCCCAAGCTCTGCTCAGCAAATCCCCAACAATCAGGACAGGACTCCAGATGGGCTTCTCTGCCCCCACTCCCTGCCCTCCTTCCCCTGGGGCCCTCCAAGTCCCTATCAGAGTCCCAAGGATGGGGGGACTCCTGGCCTGGCAGGCTCAGCCCCTACCTGAGCTGGGGGGTGCAGTGTAGGCCACATCCACACGGTCACCTGCAATGGGAGGGGTGGTGACCATGGGCCTGGGAGGAGCTGAGAGATCAGGCAGGTCCCACTGAGCCCCTGGGACTGCAGGGCTGGCAGCAGGGCCAGGGACACGGCCCTGCAGGGCTCACCTGTCTCATAGTAGTCATACAGGGACACGGTGGCCGGCTGGAGGTTGCTCACCAGGAAGTCCTGCTGGGCTTGGAAGGAAAAGGTCTTCTCCTCCTTGGTCAGCTGTGGAGACAGCCCAAGGGGGAGGTATAGCCACCCACCATGGGGAAACCCCCCCACATCCCAGGGCTCCTGCTCCTGTCCCCATCTCACCTCATCCAGGTAAATGGTCACCTGGTCAGGCTGCACCTCCACCTTCTTCACCAGGTTCTGCCTCTTCAGCTGCAGGGACACGGCTCAGGAGGGGCCACAGCTGCTCCATGGGTACCCAGCACCCTGAGCAGGTGTCCCTCCATGTCCTACAGCCCCGAGGCAGGGACCTGTGGGATGAGGTATCCCAAAGGGGGGCGGGGGGCTCCTCACCTCCACCGTGGATTTCTTGTCGGGGCTGTAGCCCGATGGCAGCTTGGCCTCGATGACAACCATGTTGGTGGCAGGACGCTCCCCAGTGTACCTGCAAGGGCAGAGCCCCAGGTGGGCTTAGGGATTCCCTCCCTCCCTGGCTGCTGCCGTCCTCCCCAAAGCCAGGACGGCCCCAGTCCCTACCGTGCCCGGAGGCGGAGCAGGAACCGCGGGTTCTTTGTGCCCGGCAGCGGCTCCGTCTCCACCCGCAGCTCAAAGGCCCCGGTGCTGGGCGGGGGAGGCACATTATAGCGCAGGGTCACCTGGGGGACAGCACAGGGTGAGCCCAGCGAGGGCACCGGGCCCAGCACGGGGAGCCCAGGCTGTACCCACCTGTGCCAGGGCACAGCCCTGCCCGCGGGCTCGCAGCCCGTAGGTGCCCGGCAGCTCGGGCAGGGCCGCCCGCTGCAGCACCAGCCGGTTGCTGTTGTCCAGCACAAAGTCCTGCAGCGTCCCCGTGGGCGATGTCACCGTCACCGTGACGTCCCCGTTGCTGCCATAGGTTAGGGCGGCGTATTTGGCCAGGGCTTGCAGGGCCACCACGGTGTCCTGTGCATGGGGACAGTGCCAGGGTCACCCCTGAGTGCAGCTCCCAGGAGGGGCCAGTTAGGAGCAGCCCCTGGAGCCCAGGGCCGGTACCTGCGTGGAGGCAAAGCCCCCGTAGGGGTTCTGCTGCTTGCAGAGCCAGCGGACGATCTGGGATGCTGTCCCCAGGTCAGCAGGGGACACCGAGGGCTGGGATAGGTAGGCCAGCAGGACATAGGCTGTCATCTCCACCTCGGCCGACGGGGCTGCAGCCCAGGACAGCTCCAAGGCCTTCTGAGCCTGCCCCTTCCTCTTCCAGTAGAGCTGCCCATCTGCAGGAGGAGGGGCAGCAGCTCAGCCCTTGCTGGGGGCTGGGCTGGGGTCCCTCTAGGGAGGGCACTGCCCTCAGGGCCCTGCCTGGGCAGTACCTGCACTGACACTGTGCTGGGCCAGGCGCTGCAGCTGCGCCTGCTGCTGCTCCCTCAGCCCTGCCAGCCCGAACACGTAGGCCAGCAGGGCTTGTGTGTAGGGATCATCCGTGGGAGAAGCCTCCAGGCACTTGAGGGCTGAGCTCAGCACCGGCTCCTGGCATGGCAGAGGAGTTAGGAGCCAGCCCAGGGCATGGGACTCGCTCAGTGCTGCCCAGTGTGACCAGCTGTGCCCGGTTCACACTGGTGGTCTGGAATGGCCAATCCCTGTCCCAGCAGCTGTCCCCACTCCACCAGTCCCTGTGGGGAAGAAGGGTCCATCCTCACCAGCGTGGGCAGTCCCAGCTCCAGCATCGCTGCCGTCACGTACGCCGAGAGCGAGAGCTCATCTGAGACACCTCCCTGCAAGGGGACAGGGGGACACGGGTCGGGCCGGGCTGTGACACCAACACAGGGGCACCCCCACTGCCCAGAGCACACTGTGGGTCCCCAGCGCAGCCCTGCCCCACCTGCAGGGCGTTGTGGAAGAGTTTGCCCACTCTGCGGAAGCAGCCGCTCTTCCTTTGGCGCTGCTGCAGCCACCGCAGCGCGTCCGTGATGTGCCGCTCCTCGATGGCCACGTAGGCTCGGGCCTGCCCGAAGGACTTGAGGACAAACGCTGTCAGCCTGGCCCAGGGAGACACCAGAGAGCTGAGGGTCAGCACTGAGGCTGCCTGGGTGGCAGAAGGAGCCCTGGGTGCAGCTGCAGAGCCCTCACCAGGTGTTGCCCGAGGAATCGCTCTTCCCAAAGGCGCTGTAGGAACCATCGTCATGTTTGTACAGCAGCTCCCGCTGGTACCCTGCGGGGGGACATGGGCACAGGGCACTGTTTCTGTGCCCAGGGGAGCCGGGTGCAGTGGGGAGGGGGCTGTGGGACAGTGGTGTCCCTGCCAGGCTGGGAGTCAGGCCCCCACTGACCGCTCTGCAGGAACCCCTGTGCCTTGGCGCGGATGTCCGGCAGCAGCTGCCCGGTCTTCTCCAGGTACTGCTGGATGTAGATGTTGGGGGCAAAGCGAACCATGTTCTGCTCCCCACAGCCGTAGGGCATGGCCAGGAGTCTGTCCAGGTTCTGCAGGGCATTGCCCAGGATGTCACCTGTGCCAGGGGGACACATCATCAGCTGTGTCACCCGTGTCCCCTTCTGTGTCAGGTCTGGGTGGTCCCACATCCTGCTGGGCTGGTCTCACCTCTCCTGGAGACCTGTGTCCCCCCTGGTCACCAGGCTCCCCTAGCCTGTCCCTTACCCATCACGTTGATGTGGGCTCTCTGGGAGCTCTCCAGGATATTGGCAGGAATCTCCAAGGACACTTCTTCAGTACCTGTGGGGACAGGGCCGTGACAGTGAGAATGCCCAGCTCTTCCCAGCCTGTCCTGTGGCAGCCTCACCCACCCTGTTCCTGCCCAGGCACCCTGACCCTTGGCTCCTCTGGACTGGTGGCCCTTGTGACCAGTGGCCAAGCACCCCTGGCCCACATCCCATGGCACTGCCCAACCCCCCTGGCCAGTCCTACCTTCCTGGCAGAGCAGGGAGCTGTGAGTCTTCTCCACCAGGATCCCCCCAGGCTGTGAGAAAACAGCACCAGAGTCAGTCAGGAGGAGGGACCTGCCTGTCCCCCAGTCCCTTTCGTGTCTGGGTGCTCTCCCACTGCCCCCCGAGGGCTGTTTGCTCCCAAATCCATCCCATTTTCCTCCTCCCCACCCCTCTGACCTGCACCAGCAGGGGCTTTATCACGGTGTCCACGCGGCCCTGGGCCGGCACCAGGGGCAGCTCGTTGCCACAGGGCTCGCTGGAGCTGAGGGCCTCGGTGCTCACAGTGATGTTCACCTCCCCTGAAGGTGCAAACACGGCCCTCAGTCCCCAGGGAGCCCCCAGACCTGAGCACAGCCCCCTGGGCTTGGGGTGGAGCTGGCTGGACTGGGCTGGGGGTCCCCAGGAAGGGTGGGAGTGGAGCAAGGGAGAACTCCCCAGATGCTGTGGGGTTCCTGCCCACCCAACCCCATCCCCTGAGGGGGTCCCCAAGCAGCAGGGTGGGGTGGTGACAGCTCTGTACCCAGGCTGGTGGCTCTCACGCCCCACTGGAAGGTCTTGGCTTCATCTGCACAGACACAGCTGCTGTATGTGTCCCCTGCACTCGGTGACACCTCCAGCTCCGCCGACTCTGCCAGTGTCACCTGAACCTGTGGGGCACAGCCATGGTTCCATCAGCCTCCAGAGCCAGGGTCACCTCCATGGGCCCCCCAAACCTGCCAGAGCATGGCACAGCTTCATCAGAGCCAGAGTCACCTCCCCAGCCTCACCCAAACCTGCCAGAGCATGGCACAGCTCCCTCAGACAGACCCCAGAGCCAGGGTCACCTCCATGGGCTCCCCCAAACCTGCCAGAGCATGGCACAGCTCCCTGAGCCCCTGGCACAGCTCCTCAGCCCCTGGCACAGCTCCCTGAGCCCCTGGCACAGCTCCCTCAGCCCCTGGCACGGCTCCCTGAGCCCCTGGCATGGCTCCCTCAGCCCCTGGCACAGCTCCCCCAGCCCCTGGCACAGCTCCCCCAGCCCCTGGCACAGCCCCGGTCCCTGCCTGTCCCCGCTCACCCGCAGGCACTGGCGCAGGTAGTTGAAGACGGTGGCCCTGAGGGTGAAGCTCTCGTGGCGCACCACGGCGTAGGGCAGTGCCAGCTCCACAAAGAACGGCTGGAAGGCCGTGAGGGTGACAGCAGGGGACAGCCCCAGGCCCTGTGGGGCCGTACAGAACATCCCGGCCTCCCACTCCGTGATGGTGTCGGGCACTGTCACCGTCATCTCGGCAGAGCCGCTCTCCCTGCGTGGAGAGCGTCATGAGGCCACCCCACCGTGGCTGCTGGCATGGCCTGAGTGGCACCACTGTGACACTGCTGGTGCCAGCCCACAGGGAGGAGTCCTGAGGTCCCTTCCCTTGGGAGCTGTCTCACCCCACAGGGACCAGGTCCCACAGCCACGTCTCTGGGAAGTAGGTCCGGGGTGCTGGGGGCACTTCCCCGTCCCCGATGTCTAGGCTGGATGAGGTGAACACTGGCGTAATTCCTTCATAAGTATTGCTTCCCACCTCCGCATGGTTTAGTCTCATGTGTCCTGGAAAAGGCAAAGCAGAACTTTGGAGTCGCAGGTCTCAGCTGGACTTTGCCTTCAGACAGCACAAGGGTGACCAAAATCCTTTTCCATCCTTGTCCATCCTCTTTGATACCAAGGGTGTTTTCTGGATGGCTCCAAGTGCCCCTGAGGACACAGCAGCCAGAACTGGCCACCAGCTCTTTGCTCTTTTCAGCACAAGGGCTGTGCTCACCTTCAGGACCTGGCATTCCTACAACAGGGAGCCTGTGTGGGCAAGGCTCCCTGGTCTTGGTGAAGAGCTTCAGTGCTGCATCCTGTGAAAAAGGAGAGATTGTCCACCCCCACAGCCAGCAGGAGGAATATCCCCATTCCAGCAGTGAGTAGTCCCAGGGCTACAGAAAACAGGTGGAGAAGGAGCCTGGGCTTGGCAGGAAAGGGAAGTCCTGTACCACAGGTGTGGCTTTCCCAGCACTTGAGAGAAGCACGGGCAGCTCTAGGATGGGGAGGAACCAGGAGGCCCTGGGGCTTCACCTGGAATAAGATGTAGGGTTCCCTCTTGGAGTCCAGCCAGTGACATAATGGTTCATCCTGGATGCTGTGGGGGTTGCTGAATTCGGGCAGTGCTTTGTAGACCTGGGAATAAAGACATGCAAAACCCTCATTTCCAGAGCACAGGGCTCTGCCCACCGCAGCACTAGGTCCATGTGAGGGACACGTGAGCCGGTATCACCCCACCCCAGCCCAGGCTGCTCCTGGGGCTGCAGGGGGACCCCAGGCAGGGCCAGCACTCACAGCCTCGGCGTTGAGCTCAGCCTCAGGCTTCAGGAGCAGCACGCTGCGATCCACGGCCCGCACAGCACACAGGGAGCCCGGGGCAGCCCCCAGCTGCAGCCTCAGCGCTGCCCCAGGCAGGGCCCTGGCCTCAGAAAATGCCATCTTCACCTGCACAGGGACACAGGGACAGAGGGCCGTCACCTCCCGTGCAGGGCAGGACCCAGCCATGTAACCGTGTTCACAGGGGTCCCAGGATGAGGGAAGAGATGAGGATCTGACTGTTTCAGAAGGCTGATTTATTGTTTTAGGATATATATTATATTAAAACTATACTAGAAGAATAGAAGAAAGGATTTCATCAGGAGGCTAAGCTAAGAATAGAAAAAGAAGGAATGATAACAAAAGCTTGTGTCTCGAACAGAGAGTCCGAGCCAGCTGACTGTGATTGGCCATTAATTAGAAACAACCACATGAGACCAATCCCAGATGCACCTGTTGCATTCCACAGCAGCAGATAACCATTGGTTACATTTTGTTCCTGAGGCCTCTCAGCTTCTCAGGAGGAAAAATCCTAAGGAAAGGATTTTTCATAAAAGATGTCTGTGACACAGCCACACATAGGGAAGGCTCTTCTCAGAGGATTTGGGAGCAGGGAATGGGTTGGGAAACCCTGACACTGCAATGCTCCTGGAGCAGGATGGATCCCAAGGCAGGCAGCCATGGACAGCCCAGCTCCTCTCACCTGGTTGGGGAAGCACTTGGCCACAGAGAGCTCAGTGCTATCAACCACCATCTCGCCGTTGGGCAGCAGCACGTAGACCAGAAGCCTGGCCATGGGCGCCAGCTCCACCCCAATGGGCAGCTCCAGGGAGAGGGAGGCTCTCTGTCCTGGGCCATGGAAAGGGGGCAGATGTTACCCAGAGAAACTGTGGCTGCTCCAGCCCTGGAAGTGTCCAAGGCCAGGTTGGGCAAAGCTTGGAGCACCCTGGGAGAGTGCAGGGTGTTCCTACCCAGGGCAGGGGAATTAAATGCGATGGGCTTGGAGGCCCCTTCCAACCCAAAGCATTCATGGCTCTGTGAGGAGCAGGCAGGGGGAGCAGAGCCCTGCACAGCCCCTCCATGCCATGGGACATACCAGGCTCTGCAGAGACCTCTTTCCTGAAGATGCTCATAATGGACCCCTTGGCCAGGACCTGCAGAGGAGGGGGTGAAAACAAAACAGATGTTGAGTGTGGAATCAAAGTGCCCTGTGGAGGATGGACCCACGATGAGAGTTCTGGGATGATTTCTGACCATGCCCAGTCTCCAGCCCCCCAACAGCTCCCATGGGGGTGCAGGCCCAACAGTGGCAGCAGCCACCTCCTCTGACAGGTCCCTCAGTCCCTCCAGAACAGATTGCTCATTGTCCTGTCCCTGGGGACACCACCATGAGCAATGTGTGCGGAGATGTGACCCTTCCCACAGAACCACCCTGATTCCCGCTGCCCTCCCTCCCTGGGCTGGGGCTCACCATGAAAACCAGATCCAGGCTCTTCAGCTCAGTGCCTAAAGCCTCCTTGCCAAAGATGGAATCCACATGGAGCAGCTGGGAGTGGCCGCAGGGCAGCTCCCCCCGCGGGGCACGGATGTGCAGGAAGCTCCTGCTCTTGGACGAGTAGGGCCAGAGTGTGAGAAAGGCATCTCGGGGCCTGAGGGTGCCCTCCTGGCTCTCAGTTGTCCTGTTGACTTCAGCCTGAGGTGGGAATCGGGGGCAGAATCCACCAGCAGCCCCTGAGGATGGCGCAGCTCCAAGGCCTCACCCCACTGGAGGGGGGGGGGGACAAGGGTGGGCACTTACCCGCAAGGAGACCCGGTTACCCCAGCCAGAGGTGTCCAGCTGGAAGAAGGCTCTCCCTGTGCTGTCGGTCAGGAAGCTTTGTGTCCTCTCTTCTCCCTTGTTGCTGATGGAGAGCAGGACCTGCCTCTGGGGCAGCCCAGAGCCATCGGCTTCCTGCAGCCAGATCTGGGGGAGGGAAGGGGGGATGCTGCAGTGTGGGGCTGCAGCTGGGGCACAACAGGGCTGGGGTGGGCAGGAACAGGAGCAGGGCTGGGGTGGGCAGGGGCAGGGCTGGGAGCAGCAGGGGCAGGGATGGGAGCAGCAGGGGCAGGGCTGGGAGCAGCAGGGGCAGGGATGGGAGCAAGCAGGGGCAGGGATGGGAGCAGCAGGGACAGGTGAGCCCCAGGGCAGAGGGCCGCCCCCGTTACCGTCCCGCTGTAGGGGAGGCCTGGCCTGTAGGTGTGATCGGGGTTCTCAAAGGTGACCGTGACTGTTTTGGGTAAAACCGTGCAGGTCTTGGTGCTCTTCATCTCCAGCCCTGTGGAGAGCCAGTGGGGAGCTCAGAGTGTTGCAGGACACAGCTCAGCTCTGGCCAGTGCCCCTGTCCCATTGCAGAAAAGGTCCCTGGACATTTGGGTGTCACAGACACATTTTATGAAAAATCCTTTCCTTAGGACTTTTCCTCCTGAGAAGCTGAGAGGCCTCAGGAACAAAATGTAACCAATGGTTATCTGCTGCTATGGAATGCAACAGATGGGTCTGTGATTGTTTCTCATGTGGTTGTTTCTAATTAATGGCCAATCACAGTCAGCTGGCTCAGACTCTCTGAACCACAAGCTTTTGTTATCATTCCTTCTTTTGCTATTCTTAGCCAGCCTTCTGATGAAATATTTTCTTCTATTCTTTTATTATAGTTTTAATATAATATATAACATAAAATAATAAATCATATCATAAATCAATGAATCATTCTGAGACATAGAGTCAAATCCTCGTCTATTCCCTCTTCCTCAGACCCCTGTGAACACCACCACATTTGGGCTTTCCTCCAGCACGGTGTGCATCTCCTACAAGAGCAGTACAAGCCCTGAGGAATATTCCAGACCTAAAGCCAAGGTGCAGCTAGGGGCAGATCCCAGCCTGGCTCTGAGATGGATTTTGAGCCTGGCTCTGGCAGGGCTGAGCCAAGGGCACTGCCAGTGTGGCACAGAGAGGTGACATCTCCCAGTGCCTTAGGAAGGCTCCGGAACCCCTTTAATCTGGGACCATCCTGCCCTTGCAGGGACCCCAGGATTGCTCAGGGGTGCCAGAGGCTGAGCCTGCCGGTATTCCTGGTGTTTGGTTCCTTTGTGGCTATCAACACTTGGAATTCCAAACGTTGCCAGACTGCCCTGACTCACACCCCAACCACAACCCCATCCCTGCATGTGCATCCCTAAATCCCAGCCGTGCTTTTGGGTGTTCCTGGAGGGCACCAATCCCTTGGGATGGCCACACCCCCATCCCCACCTGTCCCATCCTCCACCAGCGATGCTTTGACTTCAAGTTTCTTCCTCGAAAATGAAGGCAAAATCCTCCCCTCGGAGGCAGCCAGTGAAACCTCTGTGGAAAAGCAGCCGTTCTTCTCTGTCTGGAGGGAAAATCCATCCCATCAGCAGCACTCCCGGGAAGGATCCCCCGCAGGGACAGCCCAGCCCTGGCCACACTCACCTGCCCCATAACCCGGTTGCACATCTTCGGTATGCTGCGAGCCCAGAAGCTGTGTCTGAGGCACAGGTCAGCCTGGACCTTTCCCTGGACAGGCTTCCCGTAGGTGTAGCTGTGTGAGGACAGGGGAGAGGCTGTGTGAGGACAGGGGAGAGGCTGTGCTGGGGAGCCCCCACTGTCACAGACATCTTTTATGAAAAATCCTTTCCTTACGATTTTTCCTCTTGAGAAGCTGAGAGGCTTCAAAAGCAAAATGTTTATAACAATAATTATCTGCTGCTGTGGAATGCAACAGATAGATCTTTGATTGGCCCATGTTAGTTGTTTTTAATTAATGGCCAATCACAATGAGCTGGCTCGGGTAGAAAGTCCGAGCCATAAACCTTTGTTATCATTCCTTCTTTTTCTATTCTTAGCCGGCCTTCTGATGAAATCCTTTCTTCTATTCTTTTAGTATAGTTTTAATATAATATATATCCTAAAACAATAAATCAGCCTTCTGAAACATGGAGTCAGATCCTCGTCTCTTCCCTCACCCTAAGATCCCTGTGGACACGGTCACACCCCACCCCGCTGGGCCCCCCCATCTCCCCCGTTCCCTTCTCCCCTCTCACCGCCCGCAGATCTCCACCGGGAACTTCTCGTCCTGCTCCCACAGAACGCTGGGGAGGTGAATGGTCACCTCAAACTTGGGCAGCACTGTGGACAGGCACAAGGACATGAGGCAAAGTGGAAATTTTCCAGGGTAGAAATCCATTTTGATTTAGGTGAAATGTACATTTTTGAATTGAATCTGTGGTTAGAAACCATAGCTATTTCGCCTGACTGCAAAACCTAGGCTCAGAGAAACTGCTTCAGTGAAGGACAGAGATAAGGGTGATAGAGAGAGACAGAGAGACTGATGTGAGAGCAGGTGAACCTGACTGTCGCAGACATTCTTTGTGAAAAATCCTTTCTGTAAGATTTTTCCTTGGTGGCAAATGTAAACAATTATTATCTGCTGCTGTGGAATGCAACAGGTCCACCCGTGGTTGGTCCCCTTTAGATGTTTGGATCTACTGACCACTCATGGTGGAGCTGCTATCGTTCTCTGCCGAGACACAGACCTTTGTTGTTCATTCTTTCTATCTCCCTCTTAGCTTAGCCAGCTTCAGAAGAAGCTCCTTTCCTTTCTATCTCTATGTAGTATAGTTATAATGCTGTATATATATCATAATATAATACATCAAGCCTTCTGATAATGGAATCAAGATCCTGTCTCTTCCATCCTCAACAAACCCCTGTGACCACCGACAACACCTGACCTAGGAATTCTTTCTGATAAAGAAGAACTAGCGGCAAATGTCACACGAAATTTGTAAAAATTTAGAAGTATGAACCTATTGTGATATTGTACGCATATGTATCTGAGAGTGGGATAAAAAAGGACCTGAAGTTCCCAGAAGTACTCATGCCATTTTAGGGGAACGATTCCCTCATGCGTCCAGCGCTGTAATAAACATACTGGCTTTACAACTTTCACAAAGTTGTGGAGTTTTGATTATCTCTGCAGAACAGACACGGGGGGGTCACTCCCAGGACAGTGACAACACCTCCTGGGTGGCTGCAAGGGGTCGGGACCTGCTGTCCGTGGTGGGGTCCCCTTTCCCAGAGCCCAGTACTGTTGTAGTGTGGTTTTATTTTATAGGTTATTGTTTGATTTGTTTTTTGGTAATTTTTTGGGCTTTTTTCCCCTTGCTTTTGGAGTGACACAGACTTGTCTTTGTTATTCAATTGAGCCAAGTGTCCATTTATCTCTTCGCTACTTAGCTACTCTTCTGCCAAGTTTCAAACCCTTTCCTCCCACATCCAGTTGTTAACCCCTTCTGTCCCAAGCAGTTTTCCTCCCTTGTATCCTTTGCCCTTGTGTTCCACCCCCAGTTCTCCAGATTAGCTGAACACTGTATCCTCCCTTGACACCTGCCCTCCTATATAAGCTGTTGCTTGTCCCCAGCTCATTGCCTGGGCCTCGGGGAGTGCAACATCGAATAAAGTAACCCAGTGCCACCCCAGGCCCGTGCTGCTGCTGTGGCCTTTTTGTTCCACGTTGCGCCTCCACAGGCAGCTGGGATCCTGCGGAGCCCGGAAAGGGGGACTGTCCCCCCGCCACTGTCCCCCCGCCACTGTCACCCCGCCACTGTCCCCCCGCCACTGTCCCCCCGCCACTGTCACCCCACCACTGTCACCCCACCACTGTCCCCCCACCATTGTCACCCCGCCACTGTCACCCCACCATTGTCACCCCACCACTGTCACCCCGCAACTGTCCCCCCACCACTGTCACCCCGCCACTGTCACCCCGCCACCGTCACCATCGAGCCGGGACGTGCGACACAGTACCGTATTCCTCCACGCTGAAGGAGTGGCGCTTCCTCCCCACGCTGATGGTGTAGGTGCCCAGGGCCGGCTCCGAGGCCAGCGGGAGGGACAAATCCACGATTCCCTGCCGAGGGCTCAGCTCCCGCCACTGAGCGATGCGATTCCCGCTGGGATCCTGGCGGGACACGCGGGATCAGCGCCCGGGGTGGCCGCAGAGAGCCCTGGCCGTGCCCTGGGTCCCCTCTGCCCACCCCTGGGAGTCCCAAACTGACCTGCAGGAACACCAGGGGCAGCTGGAAGGCAAAGAAAGCATGGTCAGAGGAGCAATTCCATTCCTTGGGGGCTCAGCAGGGTGGGCACGGCAGAGGGAGGGTGGGATGCTGTGAGCTGTGAGCCCTCAAGGTGCTCTGGATGGATTTTGAGCCTGGCTCGGGAGGGATTTTGAGCCTGGCTCTGGGATGAATTTTGAGCCTGGCTCTGGGATGGATTTTGAGCCAGGTTTTGGGATGGATTTTGAGCCTGGTTTTGGGATGGTTTTGAGCCTGGCCCCGGGATGGATTTTGAGCCTGGCTCTGGGCAGAGCTGGCCATTCCCCAGGGGAAAATTGACTCCCACCACTCTCCCCCGGCCACTGGGACACTGCAGGGAGCCTTTGTCACCTCCCCGTGTCCCAGCCCCGCTCTCACCTTCTGGCTGCTGGGGGTCAGGTCCTTATCCAAAGAGACCACTCGGAACTTCACTGGGAAAGGGAACGGAGATGGAGGAGCAGCTTCCTCCCGCAGGGAGGGGAATTCCCCGCGGGAAGGTGGAGGGGAACCCACCCTGAGCCCTGCCCTGTCCCCAGCAGCACGGGCTCCAGCGAGCCTGGCACTGCCCTGTGCCCATGCTGGGCATTCCAGGGCATCCCGGGTAACCCCATACAGGAAACCCCGGGATAGGCCCCCAGGACACTCTGGGATAACCTCCCAGTTCATCCCGGGATAACCCCTCGCTGGAAACCCTGGGATAACCCCTCACAGGAAACTCCGGGATAACCCTACCAGGGCATCCCGGGATAACCCAACCCAGGAAACCCCGGGATAACCCCCCAGGACATCCCGGGATAACCCCTCGCAAGAAACCCCGGGATAATCCCCCCCTCTCCCGGAACATCCCGGGATAACCCCCCCAGGACATCCGGGGATAACCCCCCCACCCAGGACATCCCGGGATAACCCCTCACAGGAAACCCCGGAGTAACCCCCCCCTCTCCCGGGACATCTCGGGATAACCCAACCCAGGACATCTCGGGATAACCCAACCCAGGACATCCCGGGATAACCCTCCCGGTTCCAGGCCGTTCAGAGCAAGGCTCAGCCCCTCACTCCAGGCTGTCCCCGGGGCAGGGGGTCCCTCCCGCCCCCCTCACCTTCCTGCCCGGGTTTGTACACAGCCTTGTCGGTCTGGATGAAGACCCCAGGGCTCGCAGCTCTCAGCATCACCTTCTTCTTCTCGGAGACATCCAGGGACTCTCCTCGGATGGAGACGTGCAGGGCCACGATCTCCTCCTCCCCTTGGGCGGGGGCTGGAGCCTGCGGGGCATCAGCGGGCTCGGGGTGGGACCAGGACAGGGCCAGGGTGACCCCGAGCCCACCCAGCCCCAGGGTCCCCCACACCTGACGCTGGCCGGGGTCTGTGTACAAATCACCAACGGGATGGGGCTGCTGAGGAACTGCCTTGAGCTGTTTGATTTTCCAGCATCAGTCTCATTACATGGTGATGACAATGGGAAGATGCCAGCAGCTCACATCCCAGGCAGCAGACCAAGAATTTAATGTTACAACTTATTTCATAAGTTTTTTGACCAATCACACAAAGCAAAAGCACATTGACAGTAGTTCTATCCAACCACTATAAGCACACGTACCTTTGGTTAAACAATGCTTGCTTCTTTTGAATACAATACCTGCTTGTAAGCCTTAAAACACAATGCACAGAGCTCCATTATTAAGCTTCAACCTTCCTAATATCTTGCTAGATAAACTTTTCTGTAGCTTAGAGAGTTATTCTAGACAAGTGTTAATACACAGATCATTGTTCTATTTTTTATGTCTTTGTTTTTTTACAGTTTAAATAATTTTTCTGCTGATCTATCTCATGGCTGCTGCTTAGCTCTGATCACAGTTCTGCTGTCTCTGGGGCCTGCATTTTGCAGCTTTCCCAAAACCCTCTGATTTTGTGGATTCCCACAACACCCAGGGACCATTCCAGCCGGGATAACCTGAATCCAGCTGAGCCCGAATCCGTGGGGGAACCCAACAATCAGGGGTGGGAAACAGTCAGGGCGAGGGTGAGACCCTGCCACAAGGTGGGGAAGTCACATCTGTCCCCAGCCCTGATGGAAAGGGCCTGGAGGGTCCCCCCACCTGCTCCCGGCTCCTTTGGGGTGACACTGGGGTGACATTGGGGTGACATTGGAGTGGTACTCACAGGGAAGGTGATGTTCAGGTACAGGTGGGGCTCCAGGACCTCTCTGCTGAGCAGGGTGGTGGGAGGGGTCCCGCTGTCCCCCTGCAGCTGCACACGGAGCTGGACGGGCCCCTGGAGGTCCCTGAGGTGCACCCAGAGCGTGGCAGGGTGGGGGTGGTACAGCACAGCCGGGCACACCACCACGAAACTCCTGGCAGGGACAAGGGACAAGAGAGCCCTGGGCTGAGGCACATCCAGCACAGAGACCTGGAACAGCCCCTGGAGCACAGGAACCCCCAGGCTCCCCTCTCTGCTGCTGGGCTGCCCTGGACTCCTCAGCTCAGCTCAGCTCTGCAGTGAGGGAACAACAGCTCCTGGAGCCACAAGGGCCACCAGGGCCACCAGGGCCGTGTCCTCAGTGCTCATGGGCAGGGAGAGCCCCCAGCCTGAGCAGCTGGGACACCCTGGGCAGCAACCAGGGCATGGGAGGGATTGAATCCCACCAGGAACTGCCGGGGAACCAAGGTTAAAGCACCCGGCAGGCACAGGAGGGATTGAATCCCACCAGGAACTGCAAGGAAAGCAAGGTTAAAGCACCCAGCAGGCACAGGAGGGATTGAATCCCACCAGGAGAGGCTGAGATCAAGAGGCTGAAGCTCAACCATTCCACCAGACAAAGGAGAGACTGAATCCCACCATGAACTACCAGGGAGCCAAGGTTAAACCACTCCAGCACGCACAGGAGGGATTGAATCCCACCAGGCACTGCCAAGGGGATGAAGCTCAACTACCCCAGCAGGCACAGGGGGGATTGAACCCCACCAGAAACTGCAAAGGAGCCAAGATTAAAGCACCTGGCAGGCACAGGAGGGACTCAATCCCACCAGGAACTGCCAGGGAGCCAAAGTTAAACACATCATCAAGCACAGGAGTGATTGAATCCCACCAGGCACTGCCAAGAGGATGAAGCTCAACCACCCCAGCAGGCACAGAAGGGATTGAACCCCACCAGAAACTGCAAGGAAAGCAAGGTTAAAGCACCCAGCAGGCACAGGAGGGATTGAATCCCCCTGGGAACTGCCAGGGAGCCAAGGTTAAACACCCCGGCAGGGACAGACGGACACAGAGGGGACTCACGGTGCTGCAGAGGCCCCGGCTGAGAGGAGCAGGATGGCAAAGAGGATGGGAAGGGCTGGACACATCGTGTCTCCAGCTGGATGTGGATGCTGGGAGCAGCCCCAGCCTCCCCCTGCAGCTCTGGGGTCCCTCTGGATCTGTGTCTGATCCGCTGCAGGCTCTGTTGGGTCCTTCTGTCCCAGCCACTGAGGAAATCAGGGCTGGCACAGGAGCCCTGGGCACCTGCAGATAAAGTCCAGGCAATGTTTGCCCTCTGCCCACGGCTTCTGGGGGTCAAGGACTCCAGGGATGTTTGCAATGTTGGGAAAGGTCCCTGGAGGTTCACTCTGAGCCAGGACTCCATACAGGTTTGCTGGGAAATGATGTCAGGAGGCAGCAGGAACACACGGGAAAGGAAAACAGGGAGCACAGCCTGAGGAGGGGCTGGGAGCTGGGAGCTGGGACTGATTTCTCAGAAATGAAGAATTTACAGGTATTTCAAATGTAATCAGGTTTGGGCAAATCACATGTCCCAGGCTGGCTTTTTGCCCAGTTTCACCCAGGCTGGCCAGAGGAACAGGACAGGGTGGGGATGTGGCATCACCATCTGCTCCCATTGCCCACATGGACACCTGCCAGGGCAGGCCCGAGCTGCTTCCTGTGGATTCTTTGCTTCTTTTTTCTGTCAAGGGTGGGATTAAATGTGTGATCAGTACTTTTTGTTGGGACTGGGATGTTTATTAGTTCTTATCTATGTTACAGGCTCACAAACCCTGAGTTCTACAGCACTTCAACAAGCTAGAAAAGGAGCCTCATCTCTCTCTTGACAAGGCCTTTTAAGGATAAGCTTTCCAATCATAAAAATTAATTATTTATTAATTAATTATTAAATTGTTTTTACTTTTAACCCAATAATCAACCACCTGTGGCCTGCAATGCAGACTTTTTTTATCCAATTACACAAAACCACCCAAACACATGGAGAAGAAGGTGAAGGAAGAAGAAGAAGGAGAAGAAGAAGAGAGAAGAAGAAGAAGAAGAAGAAGAAGAAGAAGAAGAAGAAGAAGAAGAAGAAGAAGAAGAAGAAGAAGAAGAAGAAGAAGAAGGACCAGCCTCCACCCTAAAACCTCCATCTTGCTTTATATATATTACTATATTCTAAACCCTTTAACTCTAAGTTTTCCACCCTGTGATCTCACACACTTCTATTCAAACTCCACACCCCCAATCCCAGTTCTTCATTCCTTTTTGGAAGGTGCTCCACACCCTCAGGTCAGTGCAGAGTTCTCCTGGGGGTCAGTGCCTGGCAGCACAGAAAGTCTGAAATTCTCAGTGTACAGGGTTCCAACAGCTTCCCTGTGTCCTGGTGGGAATGTGGGACAGCTGAGGAGCTCCACGACAGCCCCACAGTCCTGAGCACACCCCCTGCTCTGGAGCCTTGCAGTTCCCTTCCCTTTGAGGCTGTAGGAACCACGGAATCACAGAATGGTTTGGGATGGAAGGGACTCAAAGCCCCGCCAGTGCCACCCCTGCCATGGCAGGGACACCTTTCCCTGTCCCAGGGTGCCCCAATCCCATCCAGCCTGGCCTTGGGCACTGCCAGGGATCCAGGGGCAGCTCTGGGTATCTGTGCCAGGGCCTCACAGGAAGCCACGGGTGGGGCTGACCTTTTCCATGGGCTCTCAGATGACCACAGCTCTGTCCCCAGGCCTGCCCAGCTCAGGTTTTGCTGGACACAGCTCTGTGCCCACCTCGCTGCCCTTTGGAGCAGCCCCAGGGGCTGTGGGTGGCCGCAGGGGCTGGAGCTGCCACTCCCAAGGACACGAGGCAGGAGCACAGCCCGAGCTCACCCAGCCCTGCAGGAATGGGCAGGGTCAGTGCCCTGCAGAACATCCGGGGGGGACAGGAGCTCACGGCTCCCCCAGCACTGCCAAGGACACCGTGACCCCTGTCCCAAGTGCCACATCCACAGGGCTGTGAAACCCCTCTGTGATGATGTTCACAGGGGTCCCAGGATGAGGGAAGAGACGAGGATCTGACTCCATGTGTCAGAAGGCTGATTTATTATTTAATGATATATTTTATATTAAAACTACACTAAAAGAATAGAAGAAACGATTTCATCAGAAGGCTGGCTAAGAATAGAAAAAGAATGATAACAAAGGTTTGTGATTTACTGAGACAGTCTGGACAGCTGGACTGTGATTGGCCATTAATTAGAAACAACCACATGAGACCAATCCCAGATGCACCTGTTGCATTCCACAGCAGCAGATAACCATTGGTTACATTTTGTTCCTGAGGCCTCTCAGCTTCTCAGGAGGAAAAACCCTAAGGAAAGGATTTTTCATAAAAGATGTCTGTCACACCCCTCCAGGGATGGGGACCCAGCACTGCCCTGGGCAGCTGTGCCAGGGCTGGGCACCCAGAGCAGCCACGCAGGGCAGGCCTTGGAGCACCAGAATTTGTTCCCAGAGCCCCATTGCCAAGGCTTTTTCCTCTCCTCAAGATTTCACCTCCCACTGCCAGTGGAAAACCCAGGGAGGGCTGTGGCTGGGCCCTGCCCCTCCAGGCAGGACAAGGATTTGTCCAGAGCAGCTGTGGCTGTCCCTGGATCCCTGGCAGTGCCCAAGGCCAGGCTGGATGGGATTGGAGCACCCTGGGACAGTGGGAGGTGCCTCTGCCCATGGCAGAACTGGATGGGCTTTTTGGTTCCTCCCACCCAAACCATTCCATGGTTCCATTGATGCTCAACCCCACAAACCCAAACTTTGTGCAGCCAAACCACCCCAGGGGTGTGGTGGGACCCCCAGGCCTGCTCAGAGCTGACAGACCACACCACGTGTTGGGAATCCTGGGAAGCAGGAAAGGATTAAAGGAGTTTTCTGGGACAGGGACCTTCCTGTGCCCTTGGCCATGTCCATGTGAAATCTCCTGATCCTGTGGGTTGCTCCTCATGGAAGCCTCTTTGCAGTTTGGTGTTGCAACAGATTTGAGGAGGATTTCCTCCATAATCCAGCTCTCCTGAGAGCAGGAATGGTGCCAAACTGGAGTTCTGTGCCTGAGTTTGCAGCTTTCATGCCAGGGTGGGAGGGGAAGCCTTGCACACCCTGATCCCCACAAGGGGACAGCCACACCCTGCCCTGTCCCTGCCCTGCTGCCACCCTGGGGTGCTGGCACAAGAGCTGCTCAGCTGGGAACGGGCCAGGAGATCCCAAATCCCTGCTTGGCTGCAGGGAACCATCCAGCTGTTGGATGGGTCATGGTCAGAGGCCATGGAGAGGCACCTCCAGGCAGGATTGTGATGTCCAGGTGGGCACCACCCAGGTGTTGCTGGGAATTTGGGGCTTCAATGGATGCTCTTCTTGTGCATTTAGTGGTGCAGGGAGAGCTCTGCCTCAGGGGCAGCCCCAGACCAGGGTAACCCTCACCCTGCCATGTGCGCCTCACACCAGCCCTGCGGTGGGATGCTCCTGTGCAGGGTGCTCCCTGTGCAGGGATGCTCCATGTTCAGGGGTGCTCCGTGTGCAGGGTGCTCCCTGCTCAGGGGTGCTCCCTGTTCAGGGTGCTCTGTTCAGGGCTGTTCCCTGTTCAGGGTGCTCTGAGCTCAGGGGTGCTCTGTGTGCAATGAGCTGTGTGTACAGGGATGATCCCTGTGCAGGGTGCTCTGTGTTCAGGAGTGTTCCACATGCAGGGTGCTCCATGTTCAGGGGTGTTCTCTGTGCAGGGTGCTCTGTGTGTGCAGGATGCTGCCAGTTCAGGATGCTCTGTGTGTGCAGTGAGCTCTGTGTGTGCAGTGAACTCTATGTGTAAGGTTCTCCGTGTTCAGGGTACTCTGTGTTCAGACGTGTTCTTGTGTGTAAGGTTCATGGATGTTCTGTGTGCAGGATGCTCCATCCGCAGTGAGCTCTGTGTGCAGGGTGCTCCCTGTGCAGTGAGCTCTCTGTGCTGGGTTCTCTGTGTGCAGGGTGCTCTGTGTGCAGGGTACTCCTTGTTCAGGGGTGCTCCGTGTGCAGGGTGTTCCTATTCACGATGTTCTGTGTGTGGGGTGCTCTGTGCGCAGGGTATTCCTTGTTCAGGGGTGCTCCCTGTTCAGGGTGCTCTGTGTGCAGGGTACTCCTTGTTCAGGATGTTCTGTGTGTGGGGTGCTCTGTGTTTAGGGTGCTCTGTGTGCAGAGTGCTCTGTTCAGGGTGTTCCATGTGCAGGGTGCTCTCTGTTCAGGGGTGCTCCCTCTGCAGTGTGAAGTCTCCCTGAGGAGATGGATCCCCCTCAGCCCCCTCAGCACAGCCAGGACACAGCACCAGCTCCAAACTCTTTAATGTCCCACCCTTGGCTCACAGCTCAGCACCAAGGATGCTCTTTCTCCCCCTGGGATGCTTTTTCCCCCCCGGCAACCTCCCCTGGACCTCGTGTCCCCCCCAGGCCACACACTCAGAGCCGCCTGCACCCAAACAGCATTTCCAGCTTGTAGGAGCCTCTGGAAGGAGAATCCATGGGGGAGCCCAACAATCAGGGGTGGAAAATGGGGCTGTGTGCCCCCAGCCCTGCCTGGACCATCCCTGCCCTGCCCAGCGAGCAGGCAGGGGCCATCCTGGGGGACAGCCACAGCTCCAGGTCAGGCAGAGGGACATCCAGGGGATGCAGTCACAACGAGGGGTTTTAGGGGGCACCTTGCTCTGTTTTTGGGGGGCACCTTGCTCTGTTTTGGGTCCCCATCCTGCCCTGCTCTGCTCCCCTTAGGGCACCGTCCTGCTGGGGCGGTGGCAGGGCTGCAGGACACCTCCTCAGGGGACAAGGGACACCTCCCTGGTGTCCCCGAGGGACTCACTCCCTCTGCCTATTTGCTGCTCCTGGCTGTGTCCCCCTGGCCCTGGGGGCTGTCCCTGTCCTCCCCTGGCCCCACCAGAGGCTGCTCCATGTCCTGGTCCCCGTGGTCACTCATGGACATCCCAGCCAGGGCCTCAGCCATGGCCTGGCGGACACTCTCGGTCAGTTTGGGGACATCCTTTGGGCTCAGGCCACACGTTTCCACCCTGGGGAGGACTTGGATGGTGCAGGTCCCTGGGAGAGGAGGGAAAAGCCAGGGATGTGTTAGAGGATCCCAGCAGGGGCTGGGTATTCCCCCAGGCATCTTCCACCCCAGCTGCCCCCCCACCCCTCAGTGTCCCTCAGACACCCCCAGGTGCCTCATCCCCAGTGCCAGCCCTGCCCATCCCTTACCTGAGGTGAACCTCTTCTCCTTGGGGCTGAAGAAGTCCCTGTATGGGGAGATCACGATGGGGACAATGGGAACCTGCAGGACACGGAGGGTTGGGGGGGGCCCTAGAGAGAGCCCTCCCCAGGTGGGACTCCTGCTCCTGCCTGTCCCTCCCTGGTGCTGTCCAGTGCCATGTCTTTCATCCCTGGGGACCAAACCCCCCCATCTCTGGGGACCAAACCCAGCCATCCCTGGGAACCAAACCCCTCATCCCTGGGGACCAAATCCCCCATTCCTGGGTACCAAATCTCCCCATTGCTGGGGACAAATCCCTGCATCCCTGGGGACCAAATCCTCATACCTAGGGACCAAACCTTGCACATCCCTAGGGACCAAACCCCTCCATCTCTCTGCCCCAGGGTTCACACCCACTCTGCTCCATCCAGGGTGAGCCAAAGGGAAGGAATCATTTTGGAAAAGGCCTCCAAGCCCATTGAGCCCAACATTTGATTGCCCATTTCCTTACCTGGGCCTGCACGGCCAGGTGGAAAGCGCCACGCTTGAAGGGCAGCATGGATCTGCCCAGGTTCCTGGTGCCTTCAGGAAAAACCCACACACGGAGCTGCAGGGGACAGGGACAGAGGTGACTCCCTGCTTTAGGCTGAAAGGTGTGGCTGAGGTGTGTGTTCTATCCCCATCTGTCAGAGCTGGGGCAGTTCTCTGCTGTTCTTTGGGTATTTTCTTTATCTCTCCCACAGCCAATCCTCCCTCCAGGAGATCTCTTCTGTTTATGGGCTAATAATCATTAATTATCTTCTGATCATGGCCCATTAATCATTAATTATCTTCTGTCCATGGCCACTGAGTGTCCCTGCATGGCTGATCCAATTCCATCATCCCATGGGGAGATGCTGCGCCCAGGGGAGGAGCCAAGCATTCCTACCTGGATCCAATCTGAGCTTTGGGACACCCCAGCAGCCTTTGCCCCCTGCATTGCCAGAGGAGCAGCTTTCTGCTGCCCTGCATTCCCAGAGGGAGCCCAGGCCCATCTCCAGCAGCCCTGGAGCTGCAGAGGAAAACTCCCCCCTTGTGCAGGATCCCTGCTCCAGCAGAACCACAGCTGGCACTGCAGGAGGGCTGAGCCCCCATGGGATGGGGCTGTGACACCACCCTGACACACAGTGGGACAGGGCATGGGCTGACTCTGGCAGAGGTTGTGGGGTTTTTTTGTACTATTGCATTTGTATTTTATTTTTCCTAATAAATCACTGCTATTCCTGCTCCTATATCTTTGTCTGAGAGCCCCTTAATTTCATAATTATAATAATTCAGAGGGAGGGAATTTGCATTTTCTATTTCAAGACAGGCTCCTGCCTTCCTCAGCAGACACCTGGCTTTTCAAACCCACACCCCGACCTCAGCCAGGTCAGTCCTGCCCACAGCCTGCGACATTGACATTCTGTGAACAGGATTCCTTCGCCCAGGGTTTTTCTCCTGGGAAGCTGAAAGGCAGCGAGAGGCCTCAGAGAAAAGGAAAACAATTCTTATGTCATTTGCTTCTCCTGTGCTGTGCTCATGTGGAATGTGTTTGGAGATTGTTTACCCACAGGTGATTGTTTCATTGGATTCTGCTGGGAGTTGTTTTCACTCTTTGGCCAATCAGGCCCAAGCTGTGTCAGGACTCTGGAAAGAGCCACGAGTTTTCATTATTATCTTTTTACCCTTCTGTGAGTATCCTTTCTGTACTCTTTAGTATAGTATAGTATGGTATTCTTTAATAGAATATAGTATAATAATAATAATAATAATAATAATAATAATAATAATAATAATAATAATATAATATATTATATTATACTATACTATATTCTATTAATATAGAATAATAAATTCTATAATAATTATTCCTTAATAGAATATAGTATAATTAATAGAATATAGTATAATAAAGCAATAATATAGTATAATAAATTAATAATAAAGTAATATTATAGTATAATAATAAAGTAATAGTAAAGTAATAATTATGGAGTAATAACTCCATATAATAATGGAGTCAGATGCATCGTTCTTCCCTACCAGGGGGTTCACGGTGCATTCACAGTAAGAGCCCCTGACCCCCTGGTGTCCCCCAGCCCTGTCCCTCACGTTCTCTCTCCTCATGGTGCTGGCAGTGCGGGAGATGACCTCGATGGCCGCGTCCCTGCGCTGGCGCTCGATGAAGATGATGCCACTGAGCCAGCAGGCCCAGCCCACCGTGCCCAGGTAGAGCAGCTCCCGCTTGGCGATGGGCACGCAGCGCTCGGGAATCACCTCCACCATCCCTGGGGCATGGAGAACACCCGTTAACACCTTCCCAACCCACGGCAGTGGCGGCAGAAAAATCACCAGGGAAAACTGCTTGGAAATGGAACCCCCAGGCTGGAGCAACCAGCTGGATATCAGCGATAAATTCTGCAGCTCAGTCAGTCCTGAGAGGTGATAACTGCAGAGAGGAGCTCTCTGGAGGGGCCAGATTACATCAGTGCACAGATTAATGAATCATTTATACCCTAAGTAATCATTTATACCCTAATATAGGACCAGGTTGGAGTTATTTTAGCCTTGACTTAAAGGATTTTCAGCTGTCCCCAATCCCAGGACCACCCTGTGGCATCACCTCCCGTTGTCCCTCCTCTCCCTGCAGCACAGCCCAGTCCTAAAACCCCTCCTGATCCGTTCCCACCACACATCCCTGCCCTGATCCCGGTGCTGACCCCCCAAATCCATCCTGGGGCACCCCTGGAGCCCTAGAGGTGCCGGGGTCCCCCCACGCACCCATGAGGTCCAGGGAAGCCTGGTGGTTGCAGACGATCACGAAGGGCCCCGGCAGCCGCAGCCGCTCCGAGCCCCTCACCCGCATCCTGATGCCGTAGAGGCGCTTGAGGGGCAGGAGCGCCGCCCGCAGGAGCCTGCCGAGATAAGGGACCAGATAAGGGACGTGATAACGGACGACATAAGGATCGAGATAAGGGACCAGATAAGGAACGAGATAAGGAACGAGATAAGGGGCCAGATAAGGGACGTGATAAGGGACGACAAAAGGATCGAGATAAGGAACGAGATAATGGATGAGATAAGGGACGACATAAGGGATGAGATAAGGAACGAGATAAGGCAGAGGGATACGTGTGGTGAACGGCTCTGGGCGGGCTGGCTTAGGCTGGGCGGCGCTGCTGGACCCGGGCTCAGGCTCAGGGAATTTTGGATGGATTTCTCACACATTTGCAGCCTGTGAGGCTCAGAACCCGCCTGGCTCCCACCTGAGCTGAGCCCAGCTCCTGGCTCAGAGCAGAGGGAGCTGCTGAAGAGGGAGAGTGAGGAGCACGAGGTTGTGGCAGGGAAAAAACGGGATTTTGATGTGCAGGGATGATGGGAAAGCAAAAAAGAGAAGGGGTGGGATGGGGAAGGGAATGGGGACGGGGACAGGGATGGAGATGGGCATGGGGAAGGGGAGGGAGATGGGATTTGGGGATGAGGATAGGAATGGGGATGGGGATGGGGATGGGATCTTCACATCCCAACGAGGACAAACTGTCTCTGCCCAGGGGAGGCTCCCCAGGTGCTCAGCTGGATCTGTGTGTGGACAGAAATCCAGATCCCAGACTCCTAAAGCCAGAGGTGGATCCCAGCAGGGAGGAGCTGAGCTGAGGGTGGGTGGCAGAGGGACAGACAGATCCCCAGGGATGTGGGTGACCCCAAGGACCGCCCCTGCACCGCTTTGTGCGGCAGGGGGAATGAAAAGCCAGCCCGGGCATTCCTGTGGGGAATCACAGATGGCTCCACCGCAGCTGCAGTGTCCGGAAGAGATGGATCTGAACAGAACAGCGATGTCACACCCCGGGAGGGCTGGACAGGAGGAGGAATATCGGGATGGCAGCGATGGGTGACGCTAAGGATGGGAATAATGAGAGGAGTGGAGGGAGGAGGGGGCACCAGGGATTCCAGCAGCCGTGGAGACAAAATCCTGGGACACGTCGGTGTTGGAATGTGGCACTGTCCGACCCACAGAGGGTCTGTGCCAGGGTCCCCACATCTGTCACTGCCCCCAGGGGACAGCGCAGGGCGCAGGGAAGGCTCAGCACCAGGTAGGGTGAGAAGGCGGCGCAGGGTCCGCGGTATCGGCCCCATCCCTCGGGAGCCGCAGGCTCGGAGATCCCTGAGGATGCGAGGAGGAGCAATGCCCTAAAGCCAGGACTAATGACAGGGAAGAGTCATCCCGCAGGCTCCGGGATCCGGAGGAGAGGGAGCTGGGCGGGCACGGAGCCGCCGGTGGGACGAGATAAGCGGTGCTGATAAGGCAGGAAAGGCTCGGCCTCCCTCGGCATCGCCGCCCAGCCGGAACCGCTGGAACGGCCCGGGGTGAGCCCGGCGTTCCTCGGGAAGGACTCGGGACAGGCGGCAGCACCCCCGGTACCACCGAACCATCACCGGGAACACCGAACCACCGCCGGTACCGCCGAACCGCCGCCGGCAACACCGAACCTCGGACTGATAACACCGAACCACCGCTGGGAGCATCAAACCACCGCCGGTACCACCGAACCTCGGACTGATAACACAGAACTTCGGACCAGTGTTGTCAAACCGCCGCCGGCAACACCGAACCTCGGACTGATAACACCAAATCACCACCGGTACCACCGAACCACCGCTGGTACCACTGAACCTCCAGCTGATAACACCGAACCTCAGACTGGAAACATTGAACCACCTCCAGGAACACCAAACTACCACCGGTACCACTGAACCACCACCGGAAACACCAAACCTCCGGCCAGGAGCACCAAACCTCTGGCCGGGAACACTGAACCTTGGACTCATAATGCTGAACCTCGGACTGGTACCACCAAACCACCACCGGTACCACTGAACCTCCAGATGACAACACCGAACCTGCGGCCATGCTCCCACCACGGGCCAGGATCCCTCCGCACAAATCCTCAGAGTTTCTCAAGCTGGGCCATTTTCCCTGTGTAATTACATCTGGTGCTCATCCTGCCCGGGAATCCAGCAGCGGGATTGCAACACCCTGAGCGTGCCCAGGCCTTCCCCGGTGTTGCACTGAGATGTTATCTCCTCCCTGGTGTTATCTCCCCCGTGTTATCTGCCTGCTTCCACCCCCGGGAGCAGAGTCAGGACAGGGCTGTGATCAGGACATGGCTGTGACAGGGATAGGGCTGTGCCCCTGACAGGTGATGGCACCAAGACATCCCAAAACCATAAAAACATGAATGGTTTGAGTTGGAAGGGGCCTTAAACCCACCCAGTGCCACCCCAGCCATGGCAGGGACACCTCCCACTGTCCCAGGCTGCTCCAGGCCCCATCCAGCCTGGCCTGGGACACTTCCAGGAATGGGGCAGCCACGGAATAATCTGTGCCAGGGCTCTCCACCCTCAATTCCTCTGCCAAAGTGCTGTTCCTGGGTCTCCCATGGGCAAAACCAGAGCCAGGGACACAGCACTGGGCATGTATCTGCCCCCTGCCCTGATGGTACCTCCAAACCCCCCTGTTACCCACCCAAGTGATGATCCCAGCATTGCCATGGCCAGGAATGATCCCTTTTATGTTATTTCATCCCTCAGGGACCACAAATCCCAACTCCAGCATGGCCTGATCCTCCCTGGGCACAGCCAGCACCTCTCACACCACAGGCTGCACTTCACTGCCCCACGGAGGTGACCACAGCCCTGGCCTTGGCCCCTGGGCTCTGCCACCAGCTGTGACCCAGCTGTGGCTCCAGCCAGGATAGGACAGAGCCTGTGGCCACAAACCACGGGATTTCCAGCAGCTGAGCCAAGCCAAGCCAGCTCTCCCCATCCCCATCCCCACCCCATCCCCATCCCATCCCATCCCATCCCATCCCATCCCATCCCATCCCATCCCCATCCCCATCCCCACCCCATCCCCATCCCATCCCATCCCATCCCATCCCATCCCATCCCATCCCATCCCATCCCCATCCCCATCCCCATCCCCATCCCCATCCCATCCCCATCCCTCACTCACCTCATGTTCTCCACGGAGCGTCCCCGGAAGGCGGCCAGGGGGGACAGCAGGGTGGCCAAGGCCACGATCCAGCAGTTGAAGAAGGCCACCTTGCAGAGGAACTGGAAGTGGGGGCTGCACCTGTAGAGCAGCAGCACTGCCAGGGGCAGGAGCAGCAGCCCCTGCAGCAGCAGCAGGTCCATGGTGCTGCCCCAGCTCAGCCCAGGCCGGGCCAGGTGAATCAGGAGGATCCTGTGTGGGTGGCTGGGGCTGGCCCAGGGGAAGGCTCTCTGTGCATCTCATCCCGGCATGGAGTGGCTCAGGTGGAAGCAGGACACCCACCCAGGGGTGGAGAGTGGCTGTGAGTCACACAGGGACCCTGAGTCACCTGAGGTGTCACTGCTGTCACCTCCTGGGCTATTGAAGACTCCAGGTCGGTGAGATCAGACCTGCTGCTCACTGATCTCTTCCTGTCCCGGGAATCTTCCTGTGCTGCCACATTTCTCTTCACAGAGAAAAGCAAGGCACAATTCTTCCCAAGGAATTCTGAGATTCCCATTCTCTGAACCTCAGAGGAACAGAAAACACAATTCTTATCACTTGCTGTGCCTGTGTTTGTGCAAAAGCAGAATGCAATATGGAGATTGTTTACCCACAGTGATGGGGTTTTGTTTCCTTGGCCTGTCAGGGCCAGGTGTGTGTGTGTGGGTGTGGGGGAACTGTCACTGACAGCCACAAGATTCTGGGCAGGGTGTGCAGGGTTGAGTGCTTGGCAGGTTCAGTTTTAGATGTATGAATAATACAGTATGATAAAGTCATTAATCAGCCTTCTGATACCCGTGGAGTCAGATGCATCATTCTCTCTCCCTCACCAACACTGGAGTCACCTTTGGTTTACAATAGTCCTGGCCAGGGGCTGCCAGCCCTGGGAAAGGGAGGCTCAGCTGGTGGGGGCAGCAGGAGCTGCTCCTGGTCCCTGGCTGGGCACAGCCACCTGCTGGCACCCAAACCTCACCCTGCAGAGCCTCAGATGGCTGGGAGACATCTCCCAGCAGGAATGGCAGCAGGAGTCCTTGCTCCCCATCCCCTGCTCAGTTTAGGCAGCAGGAGCCCCTCTGCCCGTCCCCTCCCAGTGCCCAGCTTGTGTCCCCAGGGTCCCACAGGGCCGGGGGCCGGGCTCTGCCAGCCTGGGTGCAGGGGTGGCAGCCCTTGGCCCAGTTGGCAGCCAGGGGCCGTGTTGCACGAGGTGTTTTCAGGGGTGCAATTAGCACAGGCTGTAATTAACCTCTCCTCCTGCTCTGGTGCCTTGCAGGATCCAGGCCAGCCCCTGGAAACTCCTGGAACCAAATCCTGGTGACAGCAGAGACACTGGGCCAGTGTCAGCCCCAGCAGCCTCTCCCAGCCTTGCTGGTCCCTTCCCAAATCAGGGAGTCCCAGAATCCCAGGAGGGTTTGGGTGGGAAGGACCTCAGAGCCCATCCAGTGCCATGGCAGGGACACCTGCCACCATCCCAGGTGGCTGCAAGTCCCCAGGACACCCCCAGGGCTGGGGAAGGGGAGACATCCCTGTGCTGCTGCCATCCCTGGGCTGAGCCCTGACCCTGGAACAGGAGCAGTGAGATCCCCTCGTGCCTCCCCAGTGGGGTCTCTGGGGTCTGCCAGTCCCCCCAGGGCCACCTGGGCAGGTGTCACCTCTGCGGGGACCCCCCAGCCCCCTGCCCTCCCCTGGCAGGACCCACCCTCAGCCCAGCATCTCTGCATCACTGCCCTGTCACTGTGATCTTTTATGAAAAATCCCTTTTGCCAGGATCTTTTCTCCTGAGAAGCTTCAGCTTCCCATGTTTGGCTGCTTTGGGATGTGATTTGGAGAATTGTTTACCCAGCATGTGAAATTGTTTTAACTTAATGACCAATCACAGCCAGCTGTGTCAGGGCTCTGATCAGTCACAAGATTTGATTATTCATTCCTTTCTTCACCAGATTTTATTATTCATTCCTTTCTAGCCTTCTGATATCTCCTTTCTTCTATTATTTTATTATGGTTTTAGTATAGCATTTTCTTTTAATATAATATATATCATAAAATAATAAATCAACCTTCTGAGACATGGAGTCAATTCTCATTTCTTCCCTCATCCTGGGGACCCTCAAACACCACCACAGTGCCCTCCCACCCAGGCCTCCCCTCCATCCCTGGAGGTGACAGAGCTGTCCCCAGGCTCTGGCCAGGCTGGAGGGTGCCCCAGTTTGACCAGTAACCCCGGGGTGACGTCCACCAGGGCTGTTGCAATGCCCATTGCTTCACCCTCCCATTCCTCTCATTATTCTCATATTAAAGCAAAGATTGGGTCACATCCCGAGCCCACCCTTCCTGCCCAGCCCATTCCAGGTGACTCCTTGTTCCTCCTCCCCCTTCTGTGTCCATGGGGGAGCCTTTGGGCACCAGGCTGCTCTCCCATCCACCCCAGCCTTGCTTTTGGATGCCTCCTTCAGTCCCTCCCTGTCACAGACATCTTTTATGAAAAATCCTTTCCTTGGGATTTTTCCTCCTGAGAAGCTGAGAGGCCTCAGGAACAAAATGTAACCAATGGTTATCTGCTGCTGTGGAATGCAACAGGTGCATCTGGGATTGGTCTCATGTGGTTGTTTCTAATTAATGGCCAATCACAGTCCAGCTGTCCAGACTGTCTCAGTCAATCACAAGCCTTTGTTATCATTCCTTCTTCTTCTGTTCTTAGCCAGCCTTCTGATGAAATCCTTTCTTCTATTCTTTTAGTATAGTTTTAATATAATATATATCCTAAAATAATAAATCAGCCTTCTGAAACATGGAGTCAGATCCTCATCTCTTCCCCCATCCTCGGAGCCCTGTGAGCACGGTCACAGCTCCCAGCTGGAGGAGCTGCACCTTCCTGCTGGAATCCACCTGATCCTCCTGCTCCACATCTGGGAGCTCCTGCAGGGGCCAGGCTGGGGAGGATCTGCCCATTGCAGAGCTCAGGGAAGGGAAATCCTGCCTTCCACCGGGCACAGCAGGGGCAGGGCAGTGCAAGGAGGGGGTTTAAGGTGCCTTTCTGCATCCTCAGAGCTCCAGACCACCGGCCCTGAGGTTTCCTGCCAGGAGCTCTGCTCCAGGGAAAAGCCTGGAGCCCCCCAGGGCACAGCAGGGCTGGGGAGGTGGCACGAGCAGGGGGCAGCTCCCAGCACCCAAAACCTCCAGTGCCCCTTCCTCTGCTCCTGGGGAGCTCAGGGATCACTGCATGCTGGGAAACTCCGGGATTTCCCTCTCAGGCTGCTCTCCCACCACATCCCCCCAGGATCCAGCTCTGCCTCTGCTCAGCCAGGAGATCTCAGCCTGGAGCTCCAGCACCGCCCCAGCATCTCCTCACACCCCCAGACCCGACAGGAACCCCCAGACCCGACAGACCCCTCCGAGACTGACAGACTCCCCAGCACCTCCTCACACCCCAGACCTGACAGAGCCCCCAGGCTCTGACTGACCCCCGAGACCTGACAGACCCCCAGCACTCCAGGCTCTGACAGACTCCCCCAGAACTCCCCTCAGCACCCCCAGACCTGACAGAACCTCCCAGCACCCCCTCACCTCCCCAGGTTCCGACAGACCCCCCCAGACCTGACAGGAACCCCCAACACCCCCTCACCTCCCCAGACCTGCCAGACCCCTCCCAGGCCTGACAGACCCCCCCCCCCCCCCCCAGCATCCCCTCACCCCCAGACCTCACAGACCCCCAGCACCCCCTCATCCCCCCCCCAC
Source organism: Setophaga petechia (assembly GCA_024362935.1). NCBI lineage: Eukaryota > Metazoa > Chordata > Aves > Passeriformes > Parulidae > Setophaga > Setophaga petechia. The sequence goes on from JANCRA010000129.1 coordinate 1,179,623, forward strand.
ACCTGACAGACACCCCCCCCCCCAAGGCTCTGACAGACCCCCCCAGAACTCCCCTCAGCACCCCAGACCTGACAGTCTCCCCAAAACCTGATAGGACCCCCAGCACCTCCTCACCCCCCCAGACCTCACAGACCCCCCAGGCTCTGACAGACCCCCTGCGCCCCCAACACCCCCAGACCTGACAGAACTCCCCAGACCTGACAGGAACCCCCCAGCACCCCCTCACGTCCCCAGGCCCTGCCAGACCCCCCCAGGCTCTGACAGATCCTCCAGACCTGCCAGACCCCCAGCACCCCCTCAGCACCCCAGAGCTCACAGACCCCCCCAGACCTGACAGAACCCCCCGCACCCCTCACCCCCCCCCAGACCTGACAGACTCCCCTCACCCCCCCGGCCCGGCTCTGGGCACCCCCAGCCCCGAGGGAGCCCCTGCACCCAGGCACGGAGCCACCAGCCCATTACAGATTACAGATGCAATTAATGTAATTACAGATGCTTAATTAGCGACAGCAGGGCGCTCTCCTAACAAAGCACATTAATGACAGGCGATGCTGCGCTGGGAGCTGCAGGGACAAATGGAGGCGGGGACCGTTCTCTGTCCCAACCCCGGGGACAGCACGGCCCGGGCCACCCCGGCCTGGTGGCCTGGAGGGGACCGGGGTGACACCGCGGCTGGGACAGGGCTGGGACAGCCCTGCCGGGGGTGCTCAGCAGGGAAACCACCCCAAAACCCAAAACCCCAAAAGCACGGGAACTGTGGAGCATCCATCCGGGATCTTTGGGGTCCAGGGAGGCAGAGCTCAGAGTTTCCACTGCTCCTCCATGGTGTAAAACTCTGTGGGGTGGGATGGGATGGGATGGGATGGGACATTATTGGGATGGGACATTATTGGGGTGGGATGGGACATTATTGGGAAGGGATGGGATAATGGGATGGGATGGGACATTATTGGGATGGGAAGGGACATTATTGGGATGGAACATTATTGAGATGGGATGGGACATTATTGGGATGGGGTGGGATGGGATTATGGGATGGGACATTATTGGGATGGGACATTACTGAGATGAGATGGGACATTATTGGGATGGGACAGGATGGGATGGAATGGAGACAGGCAGCAGGGAAGCTCAGCCTGGGGTGACAGAAGCCCGAGGGACAGCTGCTCCTGTGGGGACCATGGGGACAATGTCCCCGGGCTGTCCTTACCCTCTGCAGGGGGCACGCCAGGTCCCACGGTGCCGGTGGCACTGGGGGGCGGCGGGGGGGGGCACAGCTCTGCTGGGAGGAGCGGGGACAGCTCAGTGAGGGGGGGACGTGTCCCTGGAGGCGCTGCCACACCGGGATGGCACCGACCCCCCGTACTCACCGCCCGGGCCCGGGTGAGGAGCGCAGGAACCGCACGGGCGCCGGGCGGGGAGGGCTCCAGGGCACGTAGTGGTGGTGGAAAACCACGGCCTCCTCCTCCTCCTCCTCCTCCTCGCCCTGCGAAGGCCCCGCCAGCACCTGCGGGGAGGGACAGAGGCAGGGCTGGGCCGGGGCTCCCAAAGCGCCGCCGGCCGCTGTGGTAAATAGGTATGAGTGGTGCTGACAACATTGAAACAGTAATCAATATTGATGCAGTAATTAATACCTGGAAATAATAAAACAGTTAAAAGGTGTAATGGCAAGAAAGAAAGGGAGAGGAGGGGTTCCACCCCCCGTTTTCCTGCAGATGTTCAAGGCAGGAAAAAGTAAGAGATAACAGTTACTAAAAATTACAGAAAGAAGGGAAAATCTGGTCGGGTCCCAGGAAAATGCCAGTTATAAGAGATTTGTTGCTTTGATGCTTAAATATAATATTATGTTAGTCTTGGCTTACATTGTACTGGCTTGGTGTGCATGTGTGACCCAAGGGTGAGTTGAAGGACATCGAGGAAGAGGAGAGGCCTTCATCAAAAACGACCCCCAAAGACTTGTGCAACCACCACAGCGAGTGGTGGAGCATGCACGGTAAAGGTGGTGATGAGGGCGGAGGTAGAAATGGGATGAATCGAAAATGGGAGGAGATGGCATTGGCACATGGCATACAAGGGGGGAATCTTCACTTGGCAAGCTCGGACGCGAGGTGGCAAGGGCCCAGAGCCCTGCACTCCATACCCCACGGTTATCCTTTGCTTATGTGTCACAGACGTCTTTTTGTGAAAATCCTTTCCTTAGGTTTTTTTCCTTTCTGAGAAGCTGAGAGGCCTCAGAAACAAAATGTAACCAATGGTTATCTGCTGCTGTGGAATGCAACAGGTGCATCTGGGATTGGTCTCGTGTGAATGTTTGGTTTTAGTGAGCAGTCACGGCAGAGCTGGCTCTCTCTCTCTGTCCGAGCCAGCTGCCTTTGTTTTGATTCTTTTCTGTTCTATTCCTAGCTTAGCTAGCCTTCTGAGATAAAGCCTTTCCTTCTCTTTTTTTTAGTATAGTTATAATGTAATATATATAATAAAATAATAAATCAAGCCTTCTGAACATAGAGTCAACATTCTCGTCTCTTCCCTCATCCAAGAACCCTTGTGACCACACTTATGCACTTTTATTGGAACCAAATTATCCCTTATTTTTACCAAATTATATTGTCAATATTTCAAGTGTATCCGATTTTATATATTTTCTAAACTATTCAATTAAAATTGCTGCTACCTCTAATATTATTTGGTTTTTTTAATGATGGGATAACTGGGCAAACATAACACTGGGATTGCACCCAGCTGCTCCCACAGGGTGGGCTCGGTCCCAACAAAGCCCCGGTGGGGTGGAAGCCCCACAGATGGGACCAAAAACCTGTGGGAAGAGCCCTTTGATCTGCGTGAGACCATCTGAGCAGGGTCCAGCCCTGCCCTGGTGGCACTGGGAGGGCAGGGGCTGGGTGCCAGGAGGTGCCAGCTGGCAGCGAGCTCAGCAGCTGCACAGCCCAGCCCTGCCCCAGAAGCTGCATTGTTCCCCCCAAGGAGATGAAATGTTGTGGTTTGAGATGGATTTTAACCAGCAGCCCCTGCAGAGCTCCTGCTGGGTTGGGCTGCGATTCCAGAGGGTCCAGCTGGGCTGAGCCTCTGCCCTAGCCCTGGCTGCTGTCTGAGTGCTCAGAGCTGGGCTCCAAACAAAGCCCCAAAACCCCAAAGGGCTGCTCTGAGCTGGGCTGGGAACACCCAGGTGCTGACCCCAGAGGGTCCAAAAGCAGCATGTGGTGATCCTGACAAGCCCTGGGGGTCCCTCTGCCCCCTCTTTGGTCCCTCTGCCTCATCCTTGGTCCTTCTGGCCCATCTTTGGTCCCTCTGCCTCATCTTTTGTCCCTCTTTGGTCCCTTTTGTCCCTCTTTGGTCCCTCTGCACCATCTTTGGTCCCTCTGCCGCATATTTTGTCCCCTTTGCCTCATCTTTGGTCCCTTTGCCCCCTCCTTGGTCCCTCTGCCCCATCTTTGGTCCCTCTCCTCCCTCTTTGGTCCCTCTCCCCCTTCTTTGATCCTTTTCTCCCTCTTTGTCCCCTTTGTCCCCTCTTTGGTCCCTCTTTGTTCCCTTTGCCCCCCTGAGCCTCACCTGGGCAGGGGCTGGGGCTGTCCCTGCACCGAGGGGCAGCAGAGCTGCCATGGCCAGGCCGTGCATCAGTAGCTGGTGCATTTGGGAGCCTTGAATCAGCATCAACTCCATCAAACCTGCCCGAGGATGGGAGATTCTGCATCAGAGAGGGAGCAGAGGGAGCAGAGCCTGGGATGAGTGCCCGGGTTGGGGCGGCCCCAAGGCTCCTCCCTGTTCCCAGGCAGTGGGAGCACAGCCAGCCTTCCCCCACCCCGCTTTGGAAGCCTCATGTGGTATTTAAAAATTATTTTGCTTGGCTAAAGCTTGAAAATTGCCACATTTGAGCCTTTTCTTCCTTGCTGGCTCACGAGAGAGAGCTGAGCAGGGACAGCAGGGCCAAGGGCTGTGGTCAGGAATTACTGGGGCTGGAGGCTCCAGAGTTTCCTCCCATTCTGGGCAGAGTTTCTGCAGCCCTGGCAGTGCCCAGCAGCTGCCCTGGCAGGGGCAAAGTTCAGAGCATGCCAGGCTCAGCCCTGCTCTGGGCATGAGGGGTAGTGTTGGGGAAGATGAAACAGGAAAGCATTACAAATATGATTGCCTGGCAAAAGATTTTGAGAATATGGAAACCATCAGCGAGATTGAAATGAAAGCAAGCTTTGAGATCCCTCAGTTACTGAACAACTGGAAAACAATAGTGTGGCCAGCTGAAGGTGATCCCCTTTGAATGGAACAACACCTTCTGCTTGCAGACAGGCCCAAGGCTCAGAGCAGATCCTGCAGCTTGGCAGAAGGGGCCCAAAGAGGAGTTTTTAGGGTTTAAAATGGAACAGAGTATGGTAATGTAATGATTCTTATAGGCTGAATGTAAATGCTGTAGGATTTGTATATTATACTGGATTGGGTAGTGAGAATGAGAATATTCAACACAGAAGAAGATTTATTGTATTCGCTGTCTTATCTCTTACCTCTTGTCTCTTAGCTCTTACTTTTCTATGCTCTCACCCTCTCATCCTCTCTCCCCCTCTCTTCTCTCAGTCCTGCTCTGAGCTGTGGCTGGCAGCTCCCAGCAGGGCCCTGCACCCAGGCCCTTTGCAATGAACCCCAAGTTCCACAGCCTGGCTGCAGAGATCTCTCATCTCTGTCCATCCCGACCCTCCTACCCCCGATGCTCTTACAGGGCAGGAGCTGGGGGTGAGCCCTGGACCCCAAACCCACTGCTGGGACCCAGGGAGGAGCAGGGTGGGGATGCTCAGGGCCTCCTCAGCTCCTGCCTGCTCCAGGGCAGTGTCCCTGTCCCCTTGGCTGGAGGCCACACTGAGGGTGTGAGGCTGCTGAGGCCCATCCACACAGAGGAAACCCCAAATCTGCCTCTGCACCCCCAAAAATACCCCCATTTTCAGCAGGTGTGAAACTCCCATGGAAAATTCTTATAAACCTGCTGGAATCCCCTGAGATCCTGCTGGCTTCATCCACCCTGAGCAGCTGGGGCTGCCCCTGGATCCCTGGCAGTGCCCAAGGCCAGGTTGGACACTGGGGCTGGGAGCAGCCTGGGACAGTGGGAGGTGTCCCTGCCATGGCAGGGGTGAAACTGGACGGGTTTAAGGTCCTTTCCAGTCCAGACCATTCTGGGATTCTCTGGAGTAAAAAAGGGTTTGGAGCACCCATAAGGGCTCCGAGGCAGATCCCCAGAGGCTCCAGAGGTGCCAGGTTGGCTCCCAGGACACAGGGGGTGGCTGTCCCTCCAGGCAGGAGCACCCCAGCACCTCCTGGCACTCTGCTGAGCAGGGAGCACCCAGCGACTGCCCTGGGGTGGGACACGGGGTGCTGGCAGCTCTGGGGGGATGCACCCATCCCATCAGGGCCAGCCTGGCTCTCTTTACTCCACACTGATTTGCAGCATCCTTTTCCTTATGATTTTTAAGGATTTTCCTCAGATTTTTAAGGACAGCTCCACCTTCCCCTCCCCACAACACAAGGTGACTCTGCCTGTGGTGTGTCCCCAGTGATGACAGCTCTTTGTCCCTGCTGTCTCTGGTCACCACAGCCACTGTCCCTGCTGTCCCTGCTGTCCCCGCTGTCCCCAGTGATCACAGCCCCCTGTCCCTGCTGTGCCTGCAGCAGGTCAGTGAGGGGTCAGAGGGGACAGGGGTCACCACAGTCCCTGTCCCTGCTGCCCCTGCTGTCTCTGATGTCCCCACTGATCCCAGGCCCCTCTCCTGCTGTCCCTAGCTCCTGTCCCTGCTGTCACCACAGCCCCCTGGCCCTGCTGCCAGCACCCCCAGCCCCAATTTCACCCTGGGGGCACCCGGGAGGGTGAAGCCCCTCCGGGCAGAGGCACAGCCCAGGGTTCCAGTCCCTCTCAATCCCACCTTGCAGCACCAGGAGCCTGTCACACCCCGGCGTTCCCTGGGGATGGATGGATGCCAGCAGGAAATGGGGATTTGGAGAACAAAAATAGCTGAATTTCAAAAAAAAACCCAAACAACAAAACAAAAACCAGAAAACCCCCTGCAACAAAAACCAAAAAGCAAAAAAAAAAGGCAAAAAAAAACCAAACCCCATCCCCCAAAACGAAAAAAAAAAAACCGAAAAAACCCCCAAAACAAAAACCAAACAAACAAAAAACAAACAACCCCCCCAAAAAACAAAAAAACCCCCAAACCAAACAAAAAACCCCAAAAAACAAAACAAAACAAAAAAAAACCCAACCAAACAAACAAACAAAAAACCCCAAAAACCGAAAAAAAACCCAAAACACCAAAAAAACAAACAAAAAAAGACCCCCCCAAAAACAAAAACCCCAAAAAAAACAAACAAAAAACCAAACCAAACAAACAAAAAAAACAAAAAAAAAAAAAAAAAACCAAAACACAACAAAAACCCCAAAAACCAACCAACCAAATAAAACAAAACCAAAACCAACTAACCAAACAAACAGACAAGCAAAACAAAAACCAAGCAAAAACTGTTCCCCGGGAGCATCTTGGAGGCCGGAGCTGGTAGAACCCCCAAAATTCGCAGCCCGTGGGGCTGAACGCGCACCCAAGGAGCCAAGGATGGACGGACACGGCTCAGCGCGGCTCGGCCCCGCTGCTCTCCCCGGGATCAGGAGCGGCTGAGCCCGGCCCGGCTCGGCCCTGCCCTCCCCATTCCGTCCCCTCGAACCTGGCCGGGCGGGCGGGGGTCCCGCGGGGGCGGCCCCGGGCCCGGGCAGCGGCGGCAGGATCAGCACCGGGCACCGGGAATGCTCCGGGAAGGCTCCGGGGGGCGAGCCCAGGGCGCGGGGCTGCGAGGGACGAGGGGAGGAGGGAAAACAGCGATTGTAAATTCAGGGGTTAATGCAGAGTCCTGGCAGCGGGACACGGGGGGACACGGCCGGGGACAGCCGGGACCGGGACCGGGATGGTGGCGGGGAGGAGAGACGGGGCTGGGGGAGGGACAGAGGGGACTGGGATGGGGACAGGACGGGGGAGGACGGGGGAACAGGACTGGGGGCAGGACAGAGGGGGTGGCAGAACAGAGGGGACTGGGCTGGGGGCAGGACAGAGGGGACATGGGTGGTGGCAGAAGGAGCGGGTGGCCCGAGGGAGCAGGACGGAAGCCCTGGAGAAGGGAATTTGCTCTCCCCCGGATTTTCCCGGGACAGCGCCCTCCCATCCTGGGTCACTCCCAGCCCCGCAGTGTCCCCACCCCTGGGGACAGGACCCGGGCCCCTTTCGGGGTCTGCAGGGCGTTTGCAAAACCCCGAGCGCAGCCCCTCTCCCCTCTCCACCCTTATCCCATCAATCCCGAGGCAGGAGCGCTCCGGGCTCACCCCAAGGAGGGGGGTCCCTGCCGGGGGGTGCCCCCAGAGCCGCCGGGGGTCCCCGGCCGCTCCCCGCTCCATGGCTCGGGATGGTCTCCAGGGCTCCGGGGAAACAAACCCTGCCCAGGGAGGCTCGGCCGCGCCAGGAATGTCCCCGGGCGGCTCCTCCCGGCAGGAAATCCCCGGGAAAGGCCCTGGGGACACCGGCCTGGGCTGTTCCTGGGTCCCCACGGGGCTGGGCCGTGTCCCCGGGCGTGACCGTGTTCCCAGGGGTCCCAGGATGAGGGAAGAGACGAGGATCTGACTCCATGTTTCAGATGGCTTGGTTTGTTATTTTATTATATATATTAAAACTATACTAAAAGAATAGAAGAAAGGATTTCATCAGAAGGCTGGCTAAGAATAGAATAGAAGGAATGATAACAAAGGTTTGTGGCTTGGACTCTCTGTCCGAGCCAGCTGACTGTGATTGGCCATTAATTAGAAACAACCACATGAGACCAATCCCAGATGCACCTGTTGCATTCCACAGCAGCAGATAACCATTGGTTACATTTTGTTCCTGAGGCTTCTCAGCTTCTCAGGAGAAAAAATCTTAAGGAAAGGATTTTTCATAAAGTATCATGGCTACAGCCGACCCTGTGCCTCGTGGTGAGGGGGTGAAAAGAGCAGTCAATGGCATCTGAGGCTCATTAGGAAATGGGAGGGACATTGGGGTAGTGAAGTCTCCCCAAAGCTATGGATGGGACCCCCAAAGTCTCCCCTAAAATTTGGGTGGCAACCCCAGAGACCTCCAAAATTCTCAATTAGAACTGGGGTTGGGAACCACAGGAACCTCCTCAAAATCTCCCTAAAATTGAGGATGGGACACCCAAAGTCTCCCCAAAATTTGGGATGGGACCCCAAGAGACCCCTCTAAAATTGGGCATGGGATCCCTAAACATGTCCCCTAATACTGGAGGATGGGACTCCTCAGAACCCCCAAAAATCTCCCCAAAATTTGAGATGGGGGTCCCAAAGTCTCCCCAAAATTTGGGATGATACCTTCAGAGACCTCCCTCAAAACTGGGGATGGGAACCACAGAACCCCCCCAAAACCTCCCCCGTTTGGGACCCCCGCCGCAAATTCCCGAGGGGATTTGTGCGCACAGGGCACAGCCAGCTCCTGGCAGAGAGCTCATCCCAGGAAATCCTGGGGGTGGAGGGTGTGCAGGAAACGCTGAATTCCAGCAAAATGCCCCCTGTGCCCCCAGAGACCCCCACCCTTCCCGCCCCCTGGGGCATTTCCATGGATCCCTCATCCCAGCTCAGCCGTGCCCCAGGGCCGATCCAGGAACTTTTCCCGGGGTTTCAGCCCTCAGCCAGCTCTGCTGGGGAACAAATCTCCCCCAAAACTCTTGTTCTGCCCCAACACAGCACCAGAGATCCCCCAAATCCTCCCCCAGCCCCCAAATCCCCTCCTCCCCCCCAAGCCCGGTTGCCTCAGCCCCTCCCTTGGCTCCAGTCCGGGCTATTTTCTGCTTGATTGGGTTTTTCTCTGTGTTCCTGATTTTCCCGACCCCCTCTGGATTGCTTTTCTGCCTTTTGTTACAATCCTAAATTCCCATTATTTGCCCATTTAATTACTGTGCTGCTTCCTGCCCGTTTTGGCAGAGCCGGGCTGGGCTGATCCCAATCTTATCTCCCCTGAGGAGGGGCTCAAACATCGGGCTGGGGGTGAGGAGTCCAAGGGAGCCTCGTGCCAGGGACATGAGGGGTGACAGGGACCTGCTCGGGGTGTCCTCAGCCCCCCAAGGCATGGGGAATGGCATCAGAGGGATTCCCTGAGCCCTCTGGGGGGGCATCATGGACAGACGGGAGGGGAGGAGAAGGAGGAGGAGGAGGAGGAGGAGGAGGAGGAGAAGGAGAAGGAAAAGGAGAAGGAGAAAGAGGAGGAGAAGGAGAAGGAGAAGGAGAAGGAGAAGGAGAAGGAGAAGGAGAAGGAGAAGGAGAAGGAGAAGGAGAAGGAGAAGGAGAAGGAGAAGGAGGAGGAGAAGGAGAAGGAGGAGGAGAAGGAGAAGGAAAAGGAGAAGGAAAAGGAGAAGGAGAAAGAGGAGAAGGAGAAAGAGGAGAAGGAGAAAGAGGAGAAGGAGAAGGAGAAGGAGAAAGAAGGAGAAGGAGAAGGAGAAGGAGAAGGAGAAGGAGAAGGAGAAGGAGAAGGAGAAGGAGAAGGAGAAGGAGAAGGAGAAGGAGAAGGAGAAGGAGAAGGAGGGAATTTGGGAAGTTTTCTTGAGCCAAAGCAAACACAAGCAAGGCTGGTCCCAAGTGTGTGGTGCAGCAGGGCAGGGTCTGGGCTGTGCCTGTCTCCAACCTGTCCCCTGTCCCTCTCCCCTGTCCCTGTCCCCTGTCCCTGTCCCTTTTCAATCCCCCAGAACATCCCCTCAGCCCAACTCCTGGACCTGTTCACGGCCCAGGATCACGGAATTGGGGCTGCAGGTCGGGTGGGGACAGCCCCAGGGCAGGAGCACTCCCAGCCCTTCTGAGGATCCATGGCAGAGGGAGCTGAGTGGACAGAGCTGGCCAGGAAAGCAGAGCCTGGGCACAGGGACGTGCCAATGTCCAGGTGAGATGGGGACAAAGGCAGCTGTGGCTGTGCTGTCCCCAGGTCACCTTCCCTAGGTGGGACTGATGCCCCAGCTGGAGGTGCCACCTCTGCTGAGCTTGGAGTGTTTGGTGGGGACATAGAAAACATAAAACATCCACTGGGAAAACCCAGGAGGGATCAGAGGAGACCCAGGAGGGATCAGAGGATTCTCCAGCTCCGATGGGGACAGATCCTACTGTCCCCTGGAAGAGCCACCCAGTGCAAAGACACCCTGAGGGTGCCCAGAGAGGATTTGCTCCCTTTGGAAGCTCTGGGATTTCTTCTGGAAACCCTCAAAAACTGCCCAGGGCTGGGATCTCAGCTCTGTCCCTGCTCAGGCACAGGGTGAGCACCACGACCTTTGGACCGGGAGTTTTCTTGTCAGAACCAAGGCCTTGGAATGGGGTCAGTCCCTGGGGACCAGGAGGGACAGGGAGCAGGAGGGACAGGGACCCTCTGCCACCCCTGGGCCCTATGGGTGCTGCTGCAGTTCCTGGAATGGGATCAGGGGGATCCCCTGCAATGGAATCAGTGGAGTCCCCTGCAATGGGATCAGAGGGATCCCCCGGTGTGGGATCAGTGGGGTCCCCTGGAATGGGATCAGTGGGATTTCCTGCAATGGGATCAGAGGGATCCCCTGCAATGGGATCAGTGGGATCTCCTGCAATGGGATCAGAGGGATTTCCTGCAATGGGATCAGTGGGATCTCCTGCAATGGGATCAGAGGGATCCCCTGCAATGGGATCAGGGGTGTCCAGCCCCTCTCTGGCCATCACCAGCGTTGGCAGCACACAGAGCAGGGGCGGGCAGGGCATGGGGGCGGCTCAGACCGGGAGCACCGGGAAGGGAGGGGAGGAACCGAGCCCTGAGCTGCCCTGGAGGTGACAGCACATCCCTCCTGCCACTTCCCTTCCCGGGACGCCAGGAGATTCCCAGAGTGAGGAAACCCCGGCAGGATCAGCCTCGCCCAAGCCTCGGGGGAGATGGAGAAACGCCGCAGCTGAGGCAACGCATCCCCCCGAGCTGCGGCCTCCCAGGGGCTCCCAAAACCAGCCCCAGAGCAGATTGTGATTGTCACTGCACACCGGGACAAACCCTGGCTGGGGTGGCAGAGAGGGCGCTGCTGTCCCCCGGGCTGCTCACTATCACTGTCACGTTCAGGACACACCTCTGGGGACGCTCTCTGTGTCCGGAGCTGTCAATGGGTTAAAGCTCCTCATTTTGAACAATAACTACAAAAATCCCCTTTCCCTTCACAGGGGGTCTCACGCTGCCAGTGCTTTGATCTTCATCGTCCCCAAGCTGTCGCCAGCCTCCTCTTCCTCCGAATTCCCTTCCCAGACTTGCCTCCTTCCATAGATGAAAAGCCCAGGACGAGGCAGCTGGCACGGGCGGGGATCCCAGCTGGCACTGCCGCATCCCCGGTGGGACGGAGGCGGCACAGTCGGTGCTCCAGCCCTCCCTAAATGAGCGTTTGTCACCTGCAGGAAGAGTCCTGTCAGTGACTTCCTCTGCTTTGGAAACGCCTGAGTCACCCCGAGCTGGCGGCGGGATCGATGGGAAGGGCCGGGGCAGCCTCTGGGGACATTCCCGGGACCTCGGTGGGGACACAAGCGCCGGTCCCGCCACCACCGGGGCCGTGCTGCCACCCCGCAGCCGTGTGCCCGAGGCAAATCCTCCTTTCCTTTTTCCTTTCCTTTCCTTTCCTTTCCTTTCCTTTTCCTTTCCTTTCCTTTCCTTTCCTTTCCTTTCCTTTCCTTTCCTTTCCTTTCCTTTCCTTTCCTTTCCTTTCCTTTCCTTTCCTTTCCTTTCCTTTCCTTTCCTTTCCTTTCCTTTCCTTTCCTTTCCTTTCCTTTCCTTTCCTTTCCTTTCCTTTCCTTTCCTTTCCTTTCCTTTCCTTTCCTCTCCTCTCCTCTCCTCTCCTCTCCTCTCCTCTCCTCTCCTCTCCTCTCCTCTCCTCTCCTCTCCTCTCCTCTCCTCTCCTCTCCTCTCCTCTCCTCTCCTCTCCTCTCCTCTCCTCTCCTCTCCTCTCCTCTCCTCTCCTCTCCTCTCCTCTCCTCTCCTCTCCTCTCCTCTCCTCTCCTCTCCTCTCCTCTCCTCTCCTCTCCCACTGTCACCAGACACAGCCACCCCAAATGGGACCCCAAAAGTCTCTAATATTGGGAATGTGGCTCCCAGAAATACCAAAAAATTGGGGATGCACCCCCCAGAGACTCCCCCAAGGGTATGGGATGGGACCCCCAAAAATGTCCCCTAATATTGAGGATGGGACTCCCAAAAGTCTCTCCAAAAGTGGGGATGGGACCCCCAGAGACTTCCCCAAAACTGGGAATAGGACCCCCCAATATGTCCCCTAATATTGGGGATGGGGCTCTCAGAAAACCCCAAAAGTCTCCCCAAAAATGGGGATAGAACCCCCAGAGACTCTCTCAAAACGGGGAATGGGACCCCTAAACCTTTCCCCTAATATTGGGGATGGGGCTCTCAAAAAACTCCGAAAGTCTCCCCAAAATTGGGGATGGGACCCACAGAGACCCCCCCACAACATCGGGGAGGGACCCCTAAAGTCTCCCCTAAAGTTTGGGTGGGAACCCCAGAGACCCACAAAAATTTCCTCAAAAATGGGGTTTGGAACCAGAGAAATTCCTTCATAATCTCCCCAAAACTGGAATGGGAACCCAAAGGTCACTCCAAAATTGGGCATGGGATCCCTAAATTCTCCTCAGAATTGGGAATCTCATTAGTCAAATAATTAAAATTGTGACGTTTGAGTCAAAATTCCCCTTGCTGGCATGGCTGCGGCTTTCCAGCAGAGGTAATTCTATAAATGGATTAGTTTACATATCCCAAATACATATTTACATGGATTTTATCCATATTTTTATATTTTCAGATGTAGAATTTTATTTTTTTCTGTAAGAAGAGCCCAGGTGATGCGTGGGGACAGCAGAGCCACCCTGGGGACTGCAGAGTCACCCTGGGGACAGCAGAGCCACCATGGGGACAGCAGAGCCACCCTGGGCCAGCAGAGTCACTCTGGGCCAGCAGAGCCACCCTGGGGACAGCAGAGCCACCATGGGGACAGCAGAGCCACCCTGGGGACTGCAGAGTCACCTTGGGGACAGCGGAGCCACCACGAGGTCTACAGAGTTATCGTGGGGACAGCAGAATCATCCTGGGACAGCAGAGCCACCATGGGGACAGCAGAGCCACCCTGGGCCAGCAGAGCCACCCTGGGCCAGGGCTTGGAGGGAGCGTCCCTGTCCCCGCCAAGGGATGTGACCCTCGCACCCCCCACCCCATTCCCGCGGCCTTTCTCCAGCTGTTCCCCAGCTGTTCTCCAGCCCGGCGGCCCCGAGAGGCCAGGAAGGGCTCGGTGTCCCCCTGGGCATCCCCGGGCCCGGCCGGGGGTCCCGAGGGGCCGATGGTACCGGGGCGGGGGGGCAGTGCCAGCCCGGGGTCCCTCCCGAGCTGCTCCATCCATCCCGGCGGAGGGAGGAGCCTCCGCATCCCCGAGCGGTGACACCGAGCCCGGCGGAGAGACGGCGACAGGGACAGGACAGCGGGGACAGGGACAGGGACAGCACAGAGGGGACCGGGACAGCACAGCGGGGACAGGGACAGCACAGCGGGGACGGGGACAGCACAGCGGGGACGGGGACAGCACAGAGGGGACAGGGATAGGGACAGCACAGCGGGGACAGAGACAGCACAGCGGGGACAGGGACAGCACAGAGGGGACAGGGATAGGGACAGCACAGCGGGGACAGGGACAGCACAGCGGGGACGGGGACAGGGACAGCACAGCGGGAACAGGGACAGCACAGCGGGGACACGGGCAGGGAAGGGTCCTGCGGGACACGGGGCAGGACAGGGCAGAGGGGAGGGAGGTGCGGGGGCACCCCCCGAGCCCCGGGCCGTGAAGGAGCTGCTGGGCTGTCCCCAGACCCTCCTCGGGGACAGAGCCGGGACCCCCGCTGCTGCAGTCATGGGGGGTCCCTGGCAGCCGCCCCGGCCCCGCTCGCTGCTGCTGCTGCTGCTCCTGCCCACGCTCCAGGTGAGTGGCCCTGGGGACAGCGCGGGGACAGGGTGGGGGGCAGCGGGGGCCCCCCATGCCAGACACCCCTGGGGATGGGAGCAGCGAGGGGTCCTCCTGCCCATCCCACCCCATCCCATGGATCCCACCCCATCCCATTGGTCCCATCCCATTCCATTATCCCATCCCATCCCATTATCCCATCCCATTCCCATCTCTCATGCTCCAGACCTGCCAGCCCCCCCTTTCCCACAGCTCCTGGGGACAATGTGGTGACAAAGGTGGTGCTGGGACCCCGCGGGACCTGGCAGTGCTCAGGGACCCCCCAGGGCAGAGGTCCCGAGGGTTCAGATCCCAGGGATGATCCCTTGGGAACGGATCCTCCACCCCACATCACCCCACTCACCCAGAGCACAAGGCTTGGGGGGCTGGGGGTGCAGGGGACAGGGACAGCCGTGGGTGGACCCCGGGACAGGGCCATGGCACCAAATCCCGGTGGGAATGGGGGGACTGGGGTGGTTGTGCTGCCAGAGTGAAGGAAACAGCCCTGGGCTGGTCAGGCTGTGCTGGGGAAAGGGGAGGGAGGGGAGGGGGGGAAAATGGAAAAGGAAAAAAGGGAAAAGGAAAAAAGGGAAAGGAAAAGGGAAAGGAAAGGAGAAGAGGAAGGGAAAGGGGAAAAGAAAAAAGGGAAAAGGAAAAAAGGAAAAGGAAAAGGGAAAGGAAAGGAGAAAAAGAATGGGAAGGGAAAAGGAAAAAATAGAAAAGGAAAAAAGGGGAAAGGGAAAAGAGAAAAGAGAAAAGGAAAAAAGGGAAAGGAAAAGAGAGAAAAGGGAAAAGGGAAAAGGGGAAAAGGGGGGAAGGGAGGAAAGGGGAAAAGGGGGGAAAAGGAAAAAAGAGAAAAAAGGGAAAAGGAAAAGGGGAAAAAGAAAAAAGGGAAGGGGGAAAGGGGAAGTGAAGGGGAAAAAAGAGAAAAAAGGGGCAAAAGGGGGAAAAGAGAAAAAAGGGGGGAAAGGGAAAAAAGAGGAAAAAGGGAGAAGGAAAAAAAGGGAAAAGGGAAAAAGGGAAAAGGAAAGGGGAAGGGGGAAGGGAAGCTGGGCTGAGGGAGCACTGGAGGCCGGCAGGGTGTTAGAGACTGATGGCATCAGGCTCCTTCCAGTGGGGAAACTGAGGCACAGCAGGAATTCCCTGCCCTGCAGAGAGCTCGGAAGGGAGCCCTGCACATTCCCTGCTCCAGCATCCTGGCCCTGCTGCCCTAAATAACAAACCAAACCCAGCAGCTCTGCAGCCAAAGAGGGGTGAGAGAAACCCCCCTGCCCCATCCACGCCCCCCGTCACTGGCAGGATGGAGGAGGAGCAGAATTCCTGGGCCTTCCCAGTGCTGTGCCCAGAGCCATTCCCAAAATGCCTTTTCCAGGCTGGAGACTCCCTTGAAATCTTGTGTTCAGCAGGAAAAGGACACAAAATCTCCTGGGGGAGGTGAGGGGACCCTGAGGAGCAGCTGCTTGGCCAGGACAGGCAGGGCAGGGCTCAGCCCAGGGATGCTCCAACATCCCACACTTCCCTGGGGTGGGAAGCTCAGGGATCCACCCTGATCCCTCTGTTCCTGCAGCTCTTACACCTCTGGCCCCTCGCTGAAACAGCAACACAACCCCAGGTCTGGGCATCAGATCCCTGTCCCAGCCAGCCCTGAACCTGCCGGGATGCCTGGGATGAGGGAATGGGCATGGAGAGGAGATACATGGGAATGGCACAGACCTTGGGAATGGGCACGGAATGGGCACAGACACCTGGGAATGGGCATGGGGGGATGCTTGGGAACGGGCATGGACACTTGGGAATGGGCAGGGATACATTGGAATGGGCACAGACATTTGGGAATGGGCACAGACACTTGGGAATGGGCACAGACATTTGGAAATGGGCACAGACATTTGGGAATGGGCATGGACACTTGGGAATGGGGAAAGATGTGTGGGAGTGGGCACAGACACTTGGGAATTGGGCAGGGATACCCAGCAATGGGCAGGCAGAGCTCCTGGCATCTCCCAGTTCAGCCTCAGTGTCCCAGTTCTCCAGCTGGGAGCTGAGGAGGCAAATCCCAAAGTAAGGACTCCCAGACAATCCAATCCCTGCAGCCACCACATCTCTCACATCTTTGGGATCTGGGCATTCTCCCTGCTGCTCCATCAGCTCTGCTGGCAAAGCCCAGAGCTGGGAATGTGGAGTTTGCTGTGCCCCCACATCATCCCACTGGGATAATGGGAGGTGTCCATGCCCGTGGCGGGGGGGGGACTGGGATGGGTGTGTGGCCCTTTCCAACCCAGCTCCATGATTCCATTTCCACAATTCCATGGCAGGTGGGGACCGGGATGTGTTTGTGGTCCCTTCCAACCCAAATCCATGATTCCATTTCTACAATTCCATGACTCTAATTCCACAACTCCATGGCTCTCCTGCCTGCCCTTTCCCCTCTCCAAGGTGCAGGGGACTCATCCCGACTGCTCCGTCGTCCTCCACTTCCAGCAGCTGCAGGAGCAATGTCTGCAGAGGATCCGGAGCGAGAGCCCGGGGCAGGCAGGGCAGGGTGAGCCTGGATCAGCTCCCTCAGAGCAGGGAGGGATTCCTGAGGGGTCCCTGGAGGATGACCATGGGAGGGGATTGCAGAGCATTCATGGGTTTGGGAATTCCAGGGAGATGGAGAGCAGCACCAAGGAAAGGTCAAGGAGAATCCCTGGAGAGCCCCAGAAATGCTGTTGGGATGGGATAGAGGGGATTGGGGGACACAAACAACAGCCAGATCTCAGCCCTGGCGAGTTTAGGGAATCATGGAGTGGTTGGGATTGGGAGGAACCTCAAAGCCCATCCAGTTTCACCCCTGCCTTGGCAGGGACACCTCCCACTATCCCAGGCTGCTCCAAGCCCCAGTGTCCAACCTGGCCTTGGGCACTGCCAGGGATCCAGGGGCAACCCCAGCTGCTCTGGGCACCCTGTGCCAGGGCCTGCCCACCCTGCCAGGGAACAATTCCCAATTCCCAATCTCCCACCCAGCCCTGCCTCTGGCACTGGGAGCCATTCCCTGGCTCCTGTCCCTCCATCCCTTGTCCCCAGTCCCTCTCCAGCTCTCCTGGAGCTCCTTCAGGCCCTGTGAGGGGCTCTGAGCTCTCCCTGGAGCCTTCTCACCCCCCCCCCCCCCCCAGGGAAGGATTCATGGAATATGGCAGTGCTGGATTGGTCCATGCTCCTGGCAGAGTCCCCTCCATCCCCCTGCACCAATGCCAGGCTTGTGGCCACCAGCACCAGGGTCACTCTGTGGTGTCACCATCTCACATCTGCTCCCCTTCCTAATTCAGTACACTTTACTGCCAAACATTTTTTGAGCAACTCAGTTTTCCCATATGTGGGGTCTTAAATGAATTAACTGATTGAAAAACCAATTTTCAAGTGCTGCTTTTGGACGTCCCTTTTTAAATTGCATCTCAGTTTCCATCCAGAAGTGGAATGGCCCAAATCCCAGGCAAAAATTGTCACCTGGAGAATAAGGAATGCATAATTCCAGGGGTTTCATCTCATAGCAGTGGAAAAATTAAGCACTAAATGCATATGAAGGTGCATAATTGCTTAAGTAACTCTGCAGAGATGTCACTTATCCTTCAGCTTAGCAGGGAAAAGCCAAATTGATTGGAAAAGGTCCATTTTGCAACCTGAACTGTGCCAGCCAAGGGGAAGGAACCTCACTGCAGGAAAATATCTGAGATGTGGGGATGCATATTTAATATCTGGATTTAATCCTGGGGCTCCTGCTGCCCCTGTCCACCTGAGCTGCATCCATCCCTTTCCCTGCTTGCACCAGCGTGGGGAGCCTGACTCCAGGACAGGCTCAGATCCCATGGACGGGGAGGGAGGGCCCTGGGATCTCCTTATTCCTTAATTCTTTATTCCTCATTCCTCATTCCTCATTCCTTATTCCTCATTCCCAATCTCCCATCAATCCCTGCCCTCTGGCACTGGGAGCCATTCCCTGGGTCCTGTCCCTCCATCCCTTGTCCCCAGTCCCTCTCCAGCTCTCCTGGAGCCCCTTCAGGCCCTGCAAGGGGCTCTGAGCTCTCCCTGGAGCTTCTCCTCTCCAGGTGAGCACCCCCAGCTCTCCCAGCCTTTCCTCTTCCATTCCTTGCACCATTTCCATGGCACCCTCTGGACTATGGGGGATAAAATTCCAGAGGAGGCCCTGGAGAGGCTCCAAAGGCTCCTCTGGAGCCGGGCTGGGAGAGCTGGGGGTGCTCATCTGGAGAGGAGAAGCTCCAGGGAGAGCTCAGAGCCCCTCACAGGGCCTGAAGGGGCTCCAGGAGAGCTGGAGAGGGACTGGGGACAAGGGATGGAGGGACAGGACACAGGGAATGGCTCCCAGTGCCAGAGGGCAGGGATGGATGGGATATTGGGAATTGGGATTTGTTCCCTGGCAGGGTGGGCAGGCCCTGGCACAGGGTGCCCAGAGCAGCTGGGGCTGCCCCTGGATCCCTGGCAGTGCCCAAGGCCAGGTTGGACATTGGGGCTGGAGCAGCCTGGGACAGTGGGAGGTGTCCCTGCCATGGCAGGGGTGACACTGGGTGTGTTTAAGGCCCCTTCCCACCCAAACCATTCCAGGATTCCCTGCTCCCACGACCCCAAGAAATGAAGTGACTGCTCTCAGGGATGATCCCAATTCTGTGCTCACTTCCCTGATCCTCCAGAACAAAAACCCAGCCCCACTTTGGCATTGTGGATGCAAATCCCTCCCTGTCAGCACTGCCACCCCCAGGCTGAAATCAGAGAAAATTCATCAGACCCATCCAATTCCACATTCCTTGCTGGGAATGGCTCCATGAATAATGTGGATCTGCAGGGTTAATGATGGGGCTGTGCTGGGACAGGAGCTCCTGCACTGGGATCTCCTTGTCCCATCACGAATTCCCCCAGCCCTGAATCTGCCTGGCCTTGCTCATTCCCCAGTAAATTGGAGAATGATTTAAACAGGAATTCAGTGCTGGATAGGGAAGCAAAAGTTGTTTAATCTTAAGTCATGCAGCACCCCTTGCATGACTTCCTTCTGTTCCTGGGGACACATCCCGAGCTGAACCTCCAGGTGCAAAAACCCAAACTAAATCTGGGTTATTTCGGGAGCCATGGGCAAACCCCAGCCCGTGGCACACACAGGGGGTTCTCACAAGAGGTGGGTCTGACACAGCCCCAGGAGATCCCACAGGAGCTGAAAGGGGATCCCGAGGTGCCCAGGAGCAGAGCCAGGATGGTCCTGGAAGGGAAAGGAAAAAAGGGAAAAGGAAAGGGGAAAGGAGAAGGGGGAAAGGGGAAAAGGAAGTGGGAAAAGGGGGGAAAGGGGAAAGGGGAAAAAAAGGGGAAAGGGGAAAAAAGGGGAAAGGGAAAGGGGAAGGGGAAGGAGAAGAGGAAATGGGAAAGGGAAAGGAAGGGGGAAGGGTAGGGGGAAAGGGAAGAGGAAGGGGAAGGGGAAGGGATGCTGGGCTGAGGGAGCACTGGAGGCCTGCAGGGTGTTAGAGACTGACGGCACCAGGCCCCTCACCCCGGGGAGACTGAGGCCCAGCACGAGCTCCCTGCCCTGCTGTCCTCTCCCTCCCCAGGCTGCCCGACCGAGTGGGACGGGCTCAGCTGCTGGCCCGCCCTGCCCCGCGGCCAGTCCCGAGCTGTCGCCTGTCCCGAGATCCTGAGCGTCTTCAAGAAGTCCAAAGGTTTGACTCCATCAGGGATCGCTCATCCCACGGCCCCACCCGCCCTGCCAGGGCTCCTGAGCCACCCCAGCCCTTCCCTCCGACCCCACAGCTCCTGCCTGTCCCAAAATGTCCTCGGTGGAAACTGCAGCCCCAGCAGCGACAGGAAAACAGAGATTCGGGGACTCAAATCCTCTCATCCCTCTCTGGGTGGACCTCATCCTCCATCCTGGTGACACCAGGACAGGCCCCTCGCTGCCCTCCTTTCCCACACACCATCCCAGGGCTCCCCAGCTGGCTCCGGAGTTCTCCCCGGAGCATTCCAGCACTTCCTCAGACAGGAGTAATTTGGGAAATGTTGGGAAATGTTTGCTTTGGGGCAGGACCAGCTCAGGAGAGGCTCGATGGAGCCCTCACAGGATGAATGAGCACTTTTACAGCCTTAATTCCCAATTCCCTTCCCCTGGAGGGATCTGTGCTGGTGTTCACACCCTGTCAGGTGTTTTCCTGGCAGCTCCAGGCATGGGACTATGGGATCCAGAAGGGGTGGGGTAGCAATAGGATTTGGGAGGGAAGGGCAGTGATGGGGTCTGGATGGAGCAATGGGATCAGGGAGGGATGGGGCAGCCCATGGGTACCACACTGCTGTCCCTGTTTCAGGCCGGGCATTTTGGGGGTGCCCTCAGAGGTGACACCCGTGGCTCCCCTGAGGTTCCTCCTTGTCCTGCAGGGCTGATCCAGAGGAACTGCACCGAGTGGGGCTGGAGCCCCCCCAGCCCCCCCTACCACAGCGCCTGCCAGCTGGAGACCCTTGGCAGCAGCAATGACACCGAGGCCAAGGCATGTGGGATCCCTGGGGCTGTGGGGATCTGTCCCCATGTCCCCATTTCCCCATGGCCACATGTCCTCATGGCCCCATGTCCCCACATGGCCCCATGTCCCCATGGCCCTGTATCTCCATGGCCCCACACTGCCCCATGGCCCCATGGCCCTGTGTCCCCATGTTCCTGTGTTCCCATACTGCCCCATGGCCCTGTGTCCCCATTTCCCCATGGCCCTGTGTCCCCACACTGCCCACTGGCCAAAGAACCATGGAGATGCTCCTGGGTTATCCCATCACCCCGGCTGCCCCTGCTGGCCCCACACCAGCACTTCCAGTCCCTGTCCCCTCCCTCCACTGGTTCTGTCCCTTGCAGAGAGGCCACTTTGTCACCATGAAGGTGCTCTACACCTGTGGCTACTCCACGTCACTGGCAGCGCTGCTCCTGGCCATCGGCATCTTCTGCTCCTTCAGGTAGGGCTGGAGCGACACGGGATAAATCCCAGCAGGAACGGCTGCCCCAGCCTGGCCTCTCCTGGAGCAGCCAGGACCCATCCCTGCCAACAGGGAACCTGGGAATGCAGGAGAGGAATGGCAGCGTTGGCCTTCCCTGGTGGCCCTCTCAGGTTCTGGTTTTGCAGATGTCCCTGTGCTGCAGGTTTGGGCTCTCCAGAGGTTTCTGGGATGTTCCCTTGTCCGTGAGCAGCTCCAAGCACAGCACTATTGTATTTGCAGGGATACCCTGACAAAGACAGGAATGATGCACCTGACTCCATGTTCTCAGAAGGCTCATTTATTACTTTATTGTACTATACTATATTAAAGACTACTATACTGAAGAATACAGAAAAGATACTTACAGAATGCTAAAAAGATAATAATGAAAACTTGTGACTCTTTCCAGAGTCCCAACACAGCCTGACCATGATTGGTCATTGAGTCAAAACAACTCAGAGCAGAATGCAATGAAACAATCGCTTGTGGGTAAACAATCTCCAAACACATTCCACATGAGCACAACACAGGAGAAGCAAATGAGATAAGATTTGTTTTCCTTTTCTCTGAGGCCTCTCAGCTTCCCAGGAGAAAAATCCTGGGTGAAGGAATTTTTCCAGAGAATGTGAATGCCACACAGCACAACCCTGCCCTTCCAGATTTTAGAGCAGGAAAGCTTCTCCAGGGCTTTGTGACCATCACTAGCAGTGATCCCAAGGAAGGGGACACCAAAGCACCTTCTCTGCCCCTGTTTGGGCTCAGCCCATCTCTCCCTCCTGCAGGAAGCTGCACTGCACCAGGAATTCCATCCACATCCACTTCTTCACCTCCTTCATCCTGCGGGGCACGGCCGTGTTCATCAAGGACAGGGTCCTCTTCTCGGACGAGTCCATCGACCACTGCACAATGTCCACGGTAAATCCCAAACTGCTCCAACCCCAGCCAGGAGCACAGCAGGGAGAGCAGCAGGGGCTCCTTGGGAGGGGGCTGGTGGGACCTGGGAGGATTTGTCACTGCAGAGAGGAGACAGAGGTTGTGGGACAGAGGAAATTCTGTCCTGGGTGGCCCTGGGGAGTTCAGCATTTCTGCATTTCCCTCCATGCAGGGAACAAGTTCTGTCCTCAAAACTGCTCTGGCCTCAGGCTGGCTGTCCCCGGTGGGTCTAAAGTTCAGCACAGCCCCACCTGCACCAGGTACTGCTCAGATCTGAGGTTTCCAATCAAAACAGGAACCCCTGAGTGAAGACACAGCACTGAGAACACCACAGACACAACCACGGGGTTTTTAAAGATCCTACCAGCCCGTGGTCACCTGCCCATGGGGCACAGGCAGAGCAGAACCTGGTGCAGGAGACGTGAGGGGCTGGGGCAGAGTCCCTGGGGCTGCACTGAAAGGCCATCACTGAAAGGCCATCACAGGTGTCCTCAAGAGGGTGACAGTCCCCTGTGCCGCACCCTGAGCTGTCCCCTCCTCCCCTGGCAGGTGACGTGCAAGGCAGCCATCACCTTCTTCCAGTACTCAGTGCTGGCCAACTTCTACTGGCTGCTGGTGGAGGGGCTGTACCTGCAGACGCTGCTGCTGCTCACCTTCACCTGCGACAGGAGCTACACCTGGGGCTACGTCCTCATGGGCTGGGGTGAGCCTGGGGACATCCCGGACATCCCCAGGCAGGAACCACCTGGGAACGGCCTGATCTGACACCCACCTGGCCAGAGGTGCCCAGGGTGCTCCCAGCATGTCCCCATCCCAACATCTCCTGCATGGCCTTGGCGGGCACCCACCTGTTCCTGCCAGAGCCCAGAACTGCTGGAAGTGTGGTCTCATCAAGACAGCTCCTCCCTTCCCTCCTCCCACACCCACCTGGAGCTGGAAATGCCCATCCAAGGTGCCTGGGTGTGATGGGAGAGCATGAGGACAGGAGGGTGGCCAGGAGGTGACACAGACACAGCACCAGTGATGGGCACCACGTCCTTCTCCTGGGGAAGGTGGGAAGGTTGTACCTTCCTGCCACATCCAGAACTGAGCTGGACACATGTTTCTGGGGACAAGGGACAGAGGGGTGGCACAGGGGCTTCCCAGAGCACTGAAGGGACCATCCCTGCCTGTGTCCTGTCCTTGCAGGTGTCCCCATGGTCACAGTCGGGGTGTGGGTGCTCACCAGGCTCCAGTATGACAACCACGGGTAAGAGCAGCTGTCCCTTGGCCTTGTCCACGCCACCTCAGCCACGTGTCCCTGTCCAAGGGCTGGGAAATGAATCCATGGGATGGATGCTCAGGAGGGGAGGACTGGGCCAGCTCTTCATTTCAATGTTATTTCTGTTTTCTGATGGGTCCTGTGGCAAGAGGGGTGCAAAGGGGTCAAGGGTCTGGCCAAAGAAATGGCAGGGGGACAGCTGGGCCACACAGGTCCCTGTGGGTGCCAGAGCCACCTCTGCTGTCCCGTAGGTGCTGGGATGACTACTCCAGTGTGTACTGGTGGGTGATCAAGGCTCCCATCCTCCTGGCCATATTTGTGAGTGTGCTCCCTGAGAGTCCCACCCCAGAGCCAGGGTCCCGCACAGCCAGGGGACCTGGCCAGGGGCTGTGCAGGGCCTGAGACGTGGCCTCCTGGGACAGGTGAACTTCCTCATCTTCCTCAACGTCACCAGGATGTTGGCACAGAAGATCCGGTGCCCGGACCTCAGCAGAACCCACAAGCAGCAGTACATGTAAGGGGACAGGGCTGTGCCCACCCTGGGGTCTGGGGTGAGGACAGGGCTGTGCCCACCCTGGGATCCCAGGGCAGAGGGACCCTCCTTGGAGGAGCACAGAGCACAGCCCTGGAGCCTCCAAGACCTGCCTTTCTCACAGAACCTCTTTGGGTTGAGACCAAGGTTTTGGAGAGGTCTCAGGGGGCAGCAGGAGCCCCCAGACCCCTGTCCCTCTCCACAGGAGGCTGACCAAGTCCACGCTGCTGCTCATCCCCCTCTTCGGGGTGCACTACGTGGTGTTCGCGCTCTTCCCCGAGCACGTGGGCGTGGACGCCCGGCTCTACTTCGAGCTGGTGCTGGGCTCCTACCAGGTGAGAAGGGCAGGAAAAGCCCCATGGCCCCACCCCAAATCACACCAGGACCCTCTGGAATGTGAGGTTTGGTCTCTTTTGTGAGAGGGTACCCCCAAACAGCTGGGGCAGGGCCTGGAGAACCTGGCACTGATTTCCTCTGCGGTGGGTCAGAGGTGTGGGACGAGGTAAGGGCAGGGAGAAGATGAGCACAGAGGGGTCCAGCCCCTTCCTCTGGGTGCAAATTACTCTGCCTGTCCTCTCCAGGGCTTCCTGGTGGCTCTGCTCTACTGTTTCCTCAACGGGGAGGTGAGTGTGTGTCCCACCCCAACTCTGGGCACCACAGTGGGCATGGGGACAACCCGAGGGTGCCCCAAAGCCAGGGGTGGGCAGGGACAGTTCCCCTCCCCTTGCCCCCCAGTCCCCTCCATCTGGTGTCCCTGGGTGCCAGCACCACCCGTGCCATTCGTGCAGGTCCAGGCTGAGATCAGGAGGAACTGGGGCACGTGGCAAAGGTCCATGGAGAGTAACGTCTTCAACCTGGCCACCCAGGACTTCACAGCGTGAGCAGGACAGGAGAAGTGCTGCTGGAGGAGCAGCTCTGTGGCTGCAGCCCCAGAAAGACCCAATCTCCTTATTTTGGGGATTCTGGATCTGACACCCTCAGGGGGAATGACCAGAAAGACCCAACCCCCCTGATTTTGGAGATTCTGGGTCTGACACCCTCAGAAGGTGTTGGAAACAACCAGAAAGACCCAACCCCCTGATTTTGGAAGTTCTCGGTCTGACACCCTCAGAGGGAACAACAAGAAAGACCCAGCCCCTTGTGATTTTGGAGGTTGTGAGTCAGACACCCTCAAAGGGTGTTGGGAACGACCAGAAAGACCCAACCCCTCCTGATTTTGGAGGTTCTGGGTCTGACACCCTCAGAAAGTGCTTGGAAACAACCAGAAAGACCCAATCCCTAGTGATTTTAGACATTCTGGTTCTGACACCCTCAGAGGATATTTGGAACAACCAGAAAGACCCAATCCCTTGTGATTTTGAGGGTTGTGATTCTGACACCCTCTGAGGGTGTTGGAAACAACAAAAAAGACCCAACCCCTCCTGATCTTGGAAGTTCTGGGTCTAATATCCTTAGAGGGTGTTTGGAACAATCAGAAAGATCCAAAACCCCTGATTTTGGAGGTTCTGAGTCTGACACCCTCAAAGGGAACAACCAGAAAGCCCCAACCCCTCCTGATTTTGGGGGCTCTGGGTCTCACACCCTCAGAGAGTGCTGGGAACAACCAGAAAGACCCAACCCCCCTGATTTTGGGAGTGCTGGGTCTGCCACCTTCAGAGGGTGTTGGGAACAACCTTGGGAGAGGCTCTGCCTGCTCAGTGCTGGTGGATCTTGCACGCTGTGGTAGCACCTCACCCCCGGGGCTCTCACTGCTTCAGGGCAGAGTTCCAGTCAAGAGAAGGGAAGTTCTGCACTTTTCTGCCTGAAACTGGGAAGGAAACACAAAAATCCTTCACCAAAGCAGAGCTGGTGGGTTTTGTT
The DNA here is from genome assembly GCA_024362935.1 of Setophaga petechia. Classification (NCBI taxonomy): domain Eukaryota; kingdom Metazoa; phylum Chordata; class Aves; order Passeriformes; family Parulidae; genus Setophaga; species Setophaga petechia. Next base: position 1,205,248 of record JANCRA010000129.1, read on the forward strand.
TGCACTGAAGGAAAGGAGCAACACTGATACTAAAGAGATTCACTGAAAGATGTTTTCCCCCTTCCTTGGTTTACAAAATCATTTCCTGTCTGGGAAGATTCCTAAACATGGCCAGGAGCCCCCTGGGGATGGGGGGAGGATACAGAGAGAGGCCAAACCCCAAACCTCTACAAGAAACCCCCAATGGCCTCAGGACCCAGTTCCTCCCCATTCCCAAAATGCTTCCCTTTCCCGCGTGGGTTGATTGAGCTGGAGATGTTCCCGTGCCAGGAGAGCTCTCCCAGCCCTTTGCTCTGAGGAATGGGGCTCACCTGGCATCCCTGGGGGTCTTTTTCCAGAGATAGGAAGGTTTTTGCCAATAAAATCTCACTCCAAGTCCAGCCTCACTTTTCAGAGTCTCGTTTTGCTCCACAAACCCAGAGGATTTGGGACTGGGGGTGCTGCAGGATGAGAACCCTGCCCATGATGGAATGCCTGGAAGTACCTCCCAGGCAATCTCTGCTTTTCCCCTGCCTGATGAAGCTCACAGAGAGGAGATGGAGGAGGAGGAGGGTGAGGAAGAGCTCAAGGTGGGGGCATCATGAGCTGTCCCAGAGGTCCTGGGGTGCCCTGTCCCCTCTGGGTGCCCCCAGCCTGTTCCAGCACCATGAACATCCTTCATCCTCCCCGACTGAGCTCCTGCCCTGGCAAATGGTGCCTGCAGGAGGGAGAGAGGCCCCAAATGCTCTCCTGCCAAACTTCCTGGCCTCTCCCAGGCTCCTGAGACCGGAGCCACCCGATCCCAGCCTTGCTTCTCACCCTGCCTGGGTGACACATGTCCTTCCCTAAATAAACCCCACTTGCTGGCCCCTGTCCAGGCTGCAGGATCTCCAGAGATCCCATCTGGAAGAGCACTGAAGGGAAACAGAGCCCCAGAGCTGATTTGAGGTGAGATGGGAGAGGTTCCATTAAAAGCCCCTCCAGAGCCAGCACATGCTGAATCATCAGGAATCCTCCAGAGGAGCTCAGGAGCTCAATAAATCCGTGTCTGCAGCCAGGAAGGGACCAGAGGTGAAGAGAATTCTCTCCATCATCAATGAGGATGGGATGATTGGCCGAGATGAGACAGCAGCAGACTGAGCAGGACTGGAGATGTTCAGTAGGAAAGCCTGTTTCCATTAAACTTTAAAAAACTCTGGATTTGCACCTATTTTGAGGTGATAAATTACTCCAAATGACCCTCTGGGGTTTGCTGGGCTTTAAAGCCCCTGAGGACAGGAGGCCAGTGTGGCTCCAGGAGGGGACTGGGAATCACCCTCAGCCTGCAGCAAAGGTTTTCCAAAGGCTCCCAGCACGGACCACACCCTGCAGCTGCAAAAGATCTTCGAGATCTTAAGATCTGGAAAGGGATCTTAGAGTGTGGAAAGAGGCCTTAAATCTCATGGGGAAGGACACCTTCCACTATTCCAGGGTGCTCCCAGCCCTGTCCAGCCTGGCCTTGGACACTCCCAGGGATCCAGGGCACCTGTGCCAGGACCTGCCACCCTCACAGGGAAGAATTTCTTCTAAATATCCCCACAGTCTCACAGATTTTTCCACCCTGAGCGATGCTGAGGCTGTGTTCAGGAGGGCTGAGCCCAGGCAGAGCAGGGTCAGTGTAGGAGTGTTGGGGGCAGGACAGTCGGGATGGACAGAGACGAGAGATCTCTGCAGCCAGGCTGTGGAACTTGGGGTTCATTGCAAAGGGCCTGGGTGCAGGGCCCTGCTGGGAGCTGCCAGCCACAGCTCAGAGCAGGACTGAGAGAAGAGAGGGGGAGAGAGGGTGAGAGGGTAAGAGAATAAAAGTATAAGAAAGTGAAAGGCAAGAGCTAAGAGCTAAGAGGCAAGAGTAAGAGTATAATAGAAAGTCAGTGAGCAAAGTTCCCATTACAATACAATAAATAATTTTCTGTGTTGAATAATCTGATTCTCACTAACTAATTTAGTACAAGATACAAATCCTATAGCATTTACATACCACCTAAAAGAATCATTACATTACCATCCTGTGTTCCATTTTAAACCCTAAAAACTCCTCTTTGGGTCCCTTCTGCCAAGCTGGCAGGGTCTGCTCTGAGCCTCGGGCCTGCCTGCACGCAGAGGGTGTTGTTTCATCAAAAGAGGATCACCTTCAGCTGGCCACACCATTGTTTTCCAGTTGTTCAGTAACTGAGGGATCTCAAAGCTTGCTTTCCTTTCTATCTCGCTTATAGTTTCTATATTCTCAAAATCTTTTGCCAGACAATCATATTTGTAAGGTTTTCCTGTTCCATCTTCCCCAACAGGTCAGGTTTCCCACATCCCTTCCCCAGGAGTGCCCCAGCCTGGCACCCTCCTCCCCCAGCGTGTCCCGGTGTCCCCGCAGCCCCAGCGGTGCCCGGGCACGGCGGAGTTTTGCACACCCGGAGCCGGAGGGTGGCACTGCGGCCCCTCCGCAGAGCGGCACGGCGGGGATGGCAGCGCTGGAGCGGGGGGACATCATCCCCACAAAACCCCCTCCAACAGCCACACCACTGTCCATCAAAATAACCACCCTAAACGTAACAGCCCTAGGCATCGCTTTAGACCTAGAAATTTCAAAAACACTCCTGAACACTTATCCTCACAAAACAAACTCCTCTCTCAAACTTTTCAACATCCCTAGGATACTTTAACCCTTTTAATCCACCGCCTAAGCATAACCAACTCCCTCAACGGAGGACAAAACATTGCCTCCCACCTAACTGAGCTCTCCTGATACAAAATACCAGGCCCAGAAGGACTAGCCAAAGACTGAAGACTAAACCCCTTCTTAGAGTTACTCCACCACCCCATCTCAGGTTAGAATGAGGATGTTAGTGACTGGGGTTCAGAACAGGATTTGCAATAGAGGGAGGAAGGTTATTGGGTTATTGGCCCTGAGAGCCCCAGAGGGTGAGGAACGGGTCACACTGCTCTGGGCATTAGGGAACAGCCAGGCAGCCCCGGCCAGGCACGAGTTAACCCATGGTGCCCAGGGTGGGAATCCACAAAATCAGAGGATTTTGGGAAAGCTGCAAAAGGCAGACCCCAGAGGCAGTAGAACTGTGATTAGAGCTAAGCAGCAGCCATGAGATAGGTCAGCAGAAAAATTATTAGAAAGTAGAAAAGCAAGGACAAATAGAACAATGGTCTGTGTATTAATGCTTGCCTAAAATAACTCTTTAAGCTACAGAAAAGTTTATCTAGCAAGTTATTAGGAAGGTTGAAGCTTAATAATGGAGCTCTGTGCATTGTGTTTTAAGGTTTACATGCAGGTCTTGTATTTGAAATCACAGAAATTCACAGAATCAGCAAGGTTGGAAAAGACCTTGGAGACCATCAAGTCCAACCTGTGCCCTGACACTGCCTTGTCTTCCCTGAGCCTCCTCTTCTCCAGGATAAACAACTCCAGCTGCCTCAGGTGCTTATCACAGGACTTGTGCTCCAGACCCCTCCCCAGCCTTGTTGCCCTTCTCTGGACACGCTCCAGCCCCTCCATGGCCTTCCTAAATTGGGGGGCCAGAACTGGACACAGCAATATAGCAAATAAGCAAGCATTGTTTTAACCAAAGGTACCTGTGCTTATCGTGGTTGGATAGAACTACTGTCAGTGTGCTTTTGCTTTGTGTGATTGGTCAAAAAACTTTTAAAGTAAGTTGTAACACTGAGTTCTTGGTGTGCTGCCTGGGATGTGAGCTGCTGGCATCTTCCTATTGTCATCACCGTGTAATGAGACTGATGCTGGAAAATAGAACAGCTCAAGGCACATCCCCAGCAGCCCCGTCCCGTTGGTGATTTGTACACAGACCCTGGCTGGGGACACCCACAGTGCCCAGGGTGCCCTGCCCATGTTCCCCAATCCTCCAGAGCTACCGGGGCTCCCTGCCTGGCACAGAGGGTGCCCTGGGCTTCCATCCCCTCCTTCATCCCGCTCCGGGACGGTCCCAGCGCTGCAGCTCGGGGAATTCACCCTCCCCGTGTCCCGGCACACCAGGATTACCCCTTCCCTGCCTGCATGGGGACCAGCAGATGTCACAGACATCTTTTATGAAAAATCCTTTCCTTAGGATTTTTTCTCCTGAGAAGCTGAGAGGCCTCAGGAACAAAATGTAACCAATGGTTATCTGCTGCTGTGGAATGCAACAGGTGCATCTGGGATTGGCCTCATGTGATTGTTTCTAATTAATGGCCAATCACAGTCAGCTGTGATCACAAGCCTTTGTTATCATTCTTTCTATTCTGTTCTTAGCCAGCCTTCTGATGAAATCCTTTCTTCTATTCTTTTAGTATAGTTTTAATGTAATATACATAATAAAATAATAAATCAGCCTTCTGAAACATGGAGTCAGATCCTCACCTCTTCCCTCACCCTGGGACCCCTGTGAACACAGTCACAGGCAGAGACCCGGGGAGGGGACATGGCAGGGACAGTGCTGGCAGTGAGCAGAGCTGGAGAGGGACTGGGGACAAGGGATGGAGGGACAGGACACAGGGAATGGCTCCCACTGCCAGAGGGCAGGGATGGATGGGAGATTGGGAATTGGGAATTGTGCCCTGGCACAGGGCGGGCAGGCCCTGGCACAGGGTGCCCAGAGCAGCTGGGGCTGCCCCTGGATCCCTGGCAGTGCCCAAGGCCAGGTTGGACATTGGGGCTTGGAGCAGCCTTGGACAGTGGAAGGTGTCCCTGCCATGGCACTGGATGGGCTTTAAGGTCCCTTCCCACCCCAACCATTCTCTGATTCTGGGATCCTGTGCTGGATTCAGCACCACAAGCCAGGGCACCTCAAATACCCAAAGCTGGACCAAGCATGGCCCTGATTCCACCCTGGAAAGCCAAGGACACGTTCTCCCCACCCTGATCAGTGTGGTGAGTACCTCTGGGTGCCCCAAGCTCCCAGTCCCATTGGGATTTCCTTGGTTCTGCCGACAGAGCTGCAGACAGACCCTCGGTGTCCCCACATCCCACAGGGCAGGAGACACATCCCAGGGTTTCCAAACTCACTCCAGGTCTGTTCTTGGGCTGGGAAAAGCAAAAATGGACCTGTGGAACTCGAAAAGTCTCCCTCTGGTGACAAGGCTGGGCTTGAGGCAGCTGCTGGGAGTCACCAAACATCCCCTGAATTTCCTGCTGTGACCAACAGAGCAGTGGAAAGTCCCCAGAGTCACAGCAGGAGGGTGTCCCTGTCCCTGCTGCCCTCAGCAGCCAAACCCTGGGATGCACAGGGAATGCTCCATGTCCCTGGATTGTGGCTGTTGTTCTGCTGCTCAGCCCCCAGTGTGGGCTCCTGTTGGATTCAGCCCTTTTCTGACTCAGAGATGGGGTAATGAGTTTTAAAATCTTTTATTCTATTTTCAGTCTCATGTGAAGAGTGGGACAATACAGATCAGTGGCTAACTGTCCACAGGCTCCCAGTGCCATCCATGCCTGTAGCCACCCCTGGGAGCTGCTCTGGGCTCTTCCCTCCCTCCTTGCCTTGGCTTTATCCCTTCTGAGCCTGCTCAGGGCTCCAAGCCAGCCAGCAGAGCCCTGGTTTTTAACTGAAGAGATCCAAGTGATGCCTCCCAAAGCACACCTTTGGTCTCTGTGGCCCTGATTTTTTAAGATTTTCTAAGCCTTCTGGTGTTGCCATTCTTGTAACAAACTTTTTCACACACTTTATGTAAATAAAAGTGCATTATTTTATGGGGGTGGAGAAATTTGATGGACTGTTGGTTTGTCCAGTGTCATTGAAGAGGTGGCACTTTCACCCTCCAATCCACTGTCACTTTTGGAAATCTATAAATGTTGGAGTCAGAAAAATAAATGTCCCTTTTTTACCTTGGAAAGAGCAGCAAGTCTGTGTTGTGTTGTTTCGTGTCCTACAGTGTCAGGCCTCCCCTGCACAGAGCTCATCCTGCACCAGGAGAGATGGAACAGCTCCTGCTCTGCCTTATTGCCCCAGCCCCACCCAGGACAGGAAAATTGTGGAGTCAGAAGCAGAATTAGCCCAAGGAGCTTCAGTTCCCAGCTCCCTGCTCAGGGCTGCAGGCCTGGCCATGGCTCTGCCGACTGTGGAGGATGCTGGGCAGGGTGAGGGGCTGGGCAGGGAAGGGCATTCCCGTGGCATTCCAGGCTGGGGAAGTCAGGGGCTGCCACTCCAACACTGGGAAGTTTCTCCAAGGTGTTTTGGGACTGGAAAAGCAGAAATTATTCACAGCAACAGTGGTTTTGGGGAGGTGATGAACCCCTCTGAGCAGGCTGAGTGCTGGGGTGGCTGCTCCACCCCCAGCACGGCCCTGAGCACCCCAAAAGGGGTGACCCTGCAAGCTGGGTGCCCCTACACCCTCTCTCCTGGCCCTGACCCTGAGCACCCCCTGAACCCCAGAAGTGCCTGGACTTGGCAGGAGAACCCAGAGGAAGCACAAAAGGGGGACAACCCCATGGCAAATCCCTGTTTCTGTGTCACCCCAGTTGTGGCTCACATGGGCCCCGTGGGCAGGACACGTTTGGGACACCCCCATCAATGCTCTTGGGATGTTCTGGTGCAAGAGGGCACAAAGAGGGGACAAAACAGTGACAGACCTCCCTCGTTTGCCAGCAAGGGGAGGAGTGGGGCCGCCCCCTGGGTGCTGAGAAACGGGAATGCTGCTCCTGAAGAGCCACTGTGGGAATCCATAAAATCAGAGGGCTTTAGGAAACCTGCAAAAGGCAGGCCTCAGAGACAGCAGAACTGTGATTGGAGCTAAGCAGTAGCCATGAGATAGGTCAGCAGAAAAATTCTGTAAGAAGTAAAAAAGGACAAATAGAACCATGATCTGTGTATTAATGCTTGTCTAGAATGACTCCCTAAGCTGCAGAAAAGTTTATCTAGCAAGATATTAGGAAGGTTGAAGCTTAATAATGGAGCTCTGTGCATTGTGTTTTAAGGTTTACATGCAGGTCTTGTATTTGAAATCACAGAGAGTCACAGAATCAGCAAGGTTGGAAAAGACCTTGGAGATCAAGTCCAACCTGTGCCCGGACACTGCCTCTTCTCCAGGATAAACAACCCCAGCTGCCTCAGGTGCTTATCACAGGACTTGTGCTCCAGACCCCTCCCCAGCCTTGTTGCCCTTCTCTGGACACGCTCCAGCCCCTCCATGGCCTTCCTAAATTGGGGGGCCAGAACTGGACACAGCAATATAGCAAATAAGCAAGCATTGTTTTAACCAAAGGTACCTGTGCTTATCGTGGTTGGATAGAACTACTGTCAGTGTGCTTTTGCTTTGTGTGATTGGTCAAAAAATTTTTAAAGTAAGTTGTAACATTGAGTTCTTGGTGTGCTGCCTGGGATGTGAGCTGCTGGCATCTTCCTATTGTCATCACCGTGTAATGAGACTGATGCTGGAAAATAGAACAGCTCAAGGCACATCCCCAGCAGCCCCGTCCCGTTGGTGATTTGTACACAGACCCCGATCACTGATAAGCCTCGGGCGCGAGCACAGGGCTCCCCCCGCCTCGCAGTTGTCCTGCTGCTCTTCCCAGCGCCTGTCACTGCTGGGGAGGCGCTGGCCAGGGTCGCTCCCACCTCCCCTCCACCTCCCCACGTCCCTTGGGGTGCCGGGGCCGGCCCAGAGCCGCGGCGCACCTGGGGCACTGCGCTGAGCCTGGGCAGTGCTCCCCACGGGGGCCAGGGCCGAGGGGGGCCGGGGGCCGGGGTCCATGGGGGAGATGCAATGGGAGCCGTGGGGGTGATGCTATGGGGGCCATGGGGAAGATGCCATGGGGGCTATGGGGGCCATGGGGGCCATGGGGGCCCGGGGTGATGGGGGCCGGGGGCTATGGGGGCCATGGGGGCGATGGGAAAGATGCCATGGGCGCCATGGGGGCCATGGGGGAGATGCAATGGGGGCCATGGGGGTGATGCCATGGGGGAGATGCAATGGGGGCCATGGGGGTGATGCCATGGGGGAGATGCAATGGGGGCCATGGGGGTGATGCCATGGGGGCCATGGGGGCGATGCGGCCGTGGGGGCTCCGGCCCCGGCAGCGCCGTGATTGGCGCGGAGCGGAACGGAACGGAACGAATGCCGCAGCTGAGACGGGCCAGGCTACCTGAAGGAGCCCGCATGTCCTCAGGTTTCACTCATGACCATCTGACAGCAGCAGCAGCAGCTGCGCTGCCAACTCGCCGAGCCAAAGGCTCCAGGAGTCGAAGGAGAGGGAAATTCTGGCCCTAAAAGGTCTCTCCTTGGGATTTCGCACTCTCCACCCAACAGTAAGTACCGGGGTCAGCCCTGGGCGGCTGCCAGGCCCCCGGGCGGGGCTGCAGGGTCGGGGATGTGCCCAGGTTTGTCGCTGTCACTGTGCCTGGAGCGGTACCGGCAGTGTCCCGGGATTTGCGGTCCGAGTGGTGGAGGTGGACGGGACCAGGATGGACTCTGGTGGCTCTGGGGGGGTGTTTAGGGCTGGAGGCACCTGCTGGACCCCCTCGTATGGAAAACTGTCGGGGGAAGGGGACAAAATCCCCACAAAGGTGCAGGCAGGGCACGGACGAGGGTGGCAGCAGCCAATGGGCTCTCAGTGGCCACAGGGCTGTGTCGGGCTGAGAGGGGACAGTCAGGGACAGCCAGGCAAGGGGCTCCCGAGCCACCTTTCCCGTGTCACTAAAGGAGCCACGGGCAGGGCGCACAAGTCTCAGGCTCCTTTCTCCTGGCTTCTCCTCCTGGAGGTCTAAATATAAACCCCGGCCTGGGCAAGCCAAGGTTGCAGGAAAGGTCTGCGGGTGCTCCCAGTGTCTCCTTTCGGGAAGGGCCCTGTCCCTGCAGAGCCCCCGTGATCCGTGGGGCGGCACGGGGGGACCCCCAGGGCAGAGGGGGCGCTGGGACCCCTGTGCCACATGGGAATGGGGTGCCAGGGAAGGGGAGGCTGGTCCCACCCCGGGGCTGTGGGCACACAGACACAGCCAAAAGGGTGCCAGGATGAGCCCAGGGTGGGGGTCAGAGCTGGATCCCCCACGGCAATCAGGCAGTGCCAGGCTGGGGTTCAGCTCGGGGTTTTTGGGTGCTGTATTCCCCTTGTGCTAGCCCCCATCCCCTGCTGCATGGGCAGGGCCCACTGTGCTCCCCCAGAGCCCTTTTGGGGTTTGTCCAGGGGCAGTCAGCCCCATTTCCCCCATCCCCCCCATTTCCCCCATTCTCCCCCATTCCCCCATCCCTGCAGAGGGACGTTTGCTGAGGAGCACAAGCACTTCCTGCCCTCAGGGCACTGATGGAGCTGTCAGGGATCAGCCCGCGGCCGGCGAGGGATGGAACTGCGGCTGCCAGCAAGGGACAACAATTCCACAAAGCCCTGGGGACAGCAGGACATCCCAGTCACTCCCATTATCCCGGGGAGATCCTGGATGGGTTGATGCAGCGCTGGAGCTGCCCCCTCTGGTTCTTTCCAGAAAAAAATGTTTTATTTATGATGGTTTGAGGGGGAAAGAGCATATTTACAGGAACTGGTTAACGAGCACAAAGTCCTGCCTTGACCGTGCTGTGCTAATATTTAAATAGCATTTTCTATTTTGTAATCTGTGCAAAAGGGTCCAGTTCAGGATTTTGCCTGGCTCTGTGGAGTCCCTTGGGCAGCTCCAGCTGCTCAGGGAAATTTGCTGGATTTGGGGTATGAGAGCGAGCAGCAGAGCCATGAGGAGACGCCCAGCACCGTTTCTGTTTGGAGCAGGTTGGACTAATGAGGTTCTGTTTGCAGCAGGTTGGGTTAATGAGGTTCTGTTTGCAGCAGGTTGGATTAATGAGGTGGTTTCTGTGCCGGGCAGAAAGGGGAGAAGGTGGTGGATGCTTTGGGAAGTTGTGAGGGAAAAGATCCCAGTTTAGCTGGGGAGAGAGCAGGGAGGGTGCTCAGCCTCTGTGCCTGTCCTGCTGCCTCCCTCCTGGGATCCATAAATCCCTGGAATATCTCGTCTTTGGGTTCCCCTTCTCCATTTCCAGGTGGATCTGGATGAGATCCCTGGGGATCAGGGGCTCAGCATCTGTGGCAGCTTCAGGTGCCCCGTGCTGGTCCTGCTTTGCAGAATCGGTTCCAGGGCATTGGGATCCAGAGGCTACAGTGGCAAAGGGGCATCTTCCAGCCCTGGGACGCTGCAGAGCCCCCCAGTATTGCAAATCCCAGGGGAGCAGCGGGCTGGGACCTGCTCCTGGTGCTGTGCTGGGGATCCCTGCGGGAGCTGCTGCCTCTCCTGGCATCCCCCAGGGCTGGGGGCATCCCTGTCCCCGTGCCCCGAGCCTGGGGGACAGCAGGTCACTGCAGCCCCACGCCACCCTCCCTTCCCCCTCGCTGTCCCTTTGCTGTCCCCTCGCTGTCCCCTCGCTGCCTTCCCGGCACGGCTCAGATCTTTTCCGAGCCTGACACGGGAGCTGCCGGCAGGGAGGAGCCGCCGCTCCGGATGACACCCGAGTGCAGGGTGGGCAGTGGGCAAGCGCAGGGTCTCCACTTTAACCCTTCCCCCGCTGCTCAAGCCTCCAGCACTGCCAAATCCCCCCAAAATAACCCCGAGCCGCCACCCAGGCCGGTGTCCCCTTTCCAGCAACGCCCTGTCCCCCGGCAGGGACAGCAGGAGTGGGGTTGGGGTGGCATCCCCTGCTCCGGGCAGGAACGGGTCAGTGCGTGGCTGCAGGATGGTGCAACCTCCTATTTCCATCTGCGGCCGGGGAGAGCATCCCAGGATTTCACAGCTCCCGGGCTGTGTGTGCCACCCCCACGCTGAGCACAGCAGGTACAGCCTCGGGGCACCGAGCCTCGAGAGCTGCAGGGCAGCAGCGATCCGGGAATTGCGGGGAATTCCTGCCCACGTGGGTTTGGGGCTGCTGCAGGAGCGGAGGCGCCTCTGCAGGGCTGGAATTTCGGGGCTGATGTCCCTGCAGGAGCCGTGTCCCCTCGGACGTTCTGCACGGAGGATTTGGATTTCCAAAGGAAGGCAGAGCCGGGTGGGCTCGGCTGGGATTTTGCAAGGAGCTGGAGGAGGGAGCAGCGCTGGCTTTGGCAGGTGCAGAGCAGCCAGGGCAGTGCAGAGCCCACAGTAGGCGCTGCTGGAATGGGACACAATTCCAAAGGAACTGTGCATCCATCCCATTCCATGGAAATCCCCAGCACAGCTGCAGGGTGTCCCTGTCCCAGTGCAGCACCAGGCTGGAGCAGCTTGGCTGCTGCCAGGAAAAGGCTGCAGAGTGTTGGGAGGGCTCCTCTCTGCTCGAGGCAGGCAAAAAGCATCGTTCCCATAGCAGGGAAATCATCCTCTGTGTGCTTAAAATCATGAAATGAGGGAATGGTTTGGGTTGGAAAGACCTTAAACCTCATCCCATTCCATGGCAGGGACACCTCCCACTGTCCCAGGTTGCTCCAACCTGGCCTTGGGCACTGCCAGGGATCCAGGGGCAGCCACAGTTGCTCTGGGAATTCCATCCCGACCCCTCCCCACCCTCCCAGGGAACAATTCCTAATTCCCAATATCCCATCCGTCCCTGCCCTCTGGCAGTGGGAGCCATTCCCTGGCTCCTGTCCCTCCATCCCTTGTCCCCAGTCCCTCCCCAGCCCCTGTGCTGCTGCCCTGGTGACCTGTGGGTGACACACAGTGGCCTGGCTGGGGGACAGAGGTGGCACAGGAGGAGCAGGAGCTGCTGCAGCCTCTCAGTGCCCTGCTCTGGCTGGGAAGAGGCATCCAGCAGTGATGGGCTGGCTCTGGAATCGTTTCCCAAGGAAGGACCTTCCCTTTGGCTGGCCTCGGGGGCATTCCAGGCAGGCCTTGGTGATGGATGCACTTGGAAACATCCCCCATCCCTGCTGGCACGCCTGGCTTGGGCCACCCTGCAGGCAGAGAGCAGCAAACCCTACCCAGAGCAGGCCAAAGAGCCGCGGTGGTGACAGGAACCCGGCCTGGGGATGTGTCACTCAGTGTCACTCACGGGAGCCACCGGTGCCAGAGGTGTCACAGCCACACGGCCCCGCCGAGCACTTAAACATCTGCAATTCAAAGGATAACGCTGGAAAATGAAATTTCCTTTTTTTTCCTCACTCTAAATCTTCTGAGCTCACCACTATTTTAAAATAGAGTGGGGAAAGGCTTAGGGTTACTTAATTTCCTTAATAGTGTTGTTTTCTTGTGAAAATCTCCCACCCTCTGCCTTTAAAGCAGCCTAAAAACCCAGCGAGTTTCCAGAACCATTGTGCTGCTGGAATTCCAACATCCCACAGCAGCGTCCTAGGAGCCATTTGTGTGTGAAAGGAAATCCTGGAGATTACCTGTATGTTTCCAGATGTTTTTTTTAATGGAGTTACAGCACAGAATTAAGGGACCACAATTTCTCCAGGGATGGAAGCATCAAACTCTTAAATGGCATAGAAGGGAATGTAAATTTGTTTATAAAATGGTTGATTTTGTCTGGCACAACTGAGGGTGCTTATCCAAGTCCCTGAGAGAAACTCCCATAATCCTGAATATGCCACAGCCCTGCTCAGCACCTGGGAAATCTGCAGGAGCTGAGGGGAATCTCCCCCACCTGCAGGGGTGGAGTTCTCCACCCCCTGTGCCACTTTGTGGATTAAATAAAAAACATTTCACATCAGATTTTTTCAATCTTCCCATGTTTTTTCCTAAAACTTGTGGGAAATACAGTAAGAACTAAACAAATAGCCTACAGGACTTTTTGAGGTCGTGGCATCCCTGGGACCATGCCAGGAGGGTTTTCTGCTCCCATCAGATTTTCCAACACAGCTCCTGTCACCCTGCTGGCTCCTGCTGCCCTGGCTGGGTTTGAAGCAAATTTGTGTTTTCCTGGCTGCTTAATCTGTGAGATTTGGGGGTTTTAAAACCTGTTCAAAGCATGCAGGGGTGGGGAGGAGGTTTCCTGGACACACAGCAGGTTTGGGAGAGCAGGGTTAGGAATGGCTCAGGGATCTGATAATCATGAAAAGGGCTGGGTCAGAAGGGACCTTAAAAACCATTTAATCCCACCCCTGCCATGGCAGGGACAACTTCCACTGTCCCAGGCTGCTCCAAGCCCCAATGTCCAACCTGGCCATGGGCACTGTCAGGGATCCAGGGGCAACCCCAGCTGCTCTGGGAATTCCATCCCAGCCCTTCCCCACCCTCCCAGGGCACAATTCCCAATCTCCCATCCATCCCTGCCCTCTGGCAGTGGGAGCCATTCCCTGGGTCCTGTCCTCACCCAGCCCTGTGTGCCTGGGGGGGAAGCTGCATCTCTCTGGTTCCCTGGGAAACTCCAGAGCTGCAGGTGCCCCTCAGTGTGGCACTGACATTCTCTGAAAAAATCCCTTCACCCAGGATTTTCCTCTGGGGAAGCTGAGAGGCCTCAGAGAAAAAGGAAAACAAATCTTATCTCATTTGCTTCTCCTGTGTTGTGCTCATGTGGAATGTGTTTGGAGATTGTTTACCCACAGGTGATTGTTTCACTGGATTCTGCTGTGAGTTGTTTTCACTCATTGGCCAATCAGGGCCAAGCTGTGTCAGGACTCTGGAAAGAGCCACAAGTTTTTCATTATTATCTTTTTAGCCTTCTGTAAGTATCCTATCTGTATTCTTTAGTATAGTATAGTATAGTATAGTATAGTATAGTATTCTTTAATATAATATAGTATCATAAAGTAATAAATTAGCCTTCTGAGAATATGGAGTCAGGTGCATTATTCCTGCCTTTGCCAGGGCATTTCCCAGCAAATACAACACCCCAGAGCACAGGAGGCTCCAGGTTTGTAGGTGATCCCCCCAAAAATAAATGCCTTAGGGAGGAACTGGAGCCTGGGTCAGGCAGGCGAGGGAGATCCCAAGCTCCTGTGTCCCCCAGAGCCAAGAATGCCCTCCTTCTCTCTTCCCCAGCCCATGGAGGTTTTTTTCTGGGCAGAATGAAGTGCCTGGATGGGGTGACTTTTCCAGCAGCCTCAGACAGGGCCTGCCCCACACTGTCCTGTTACACAGAACCTCTTACACAGCATCCCTGGGAGCTCCCAAACCAGTCCTGTTACTTTGGTGCCCAATTCCTTTGTGTGTCCTCAGCAGCAAAAATATCAAAGGGAGCTGAATTTCTCTCCAAGCATGCCCTGGCACCCCTGAGCCAGGAGCTGCTCCCAGTTCCCTGCTGGCAATTCCTGGTGCAGGAACTGGGGGTTGAGATGCTCACCCAGGACATGCCATGGGCAGGGTCCCAAAGCTGCAGCTCACCTGTGTCACAGCAGCAGGTGACAATTAGCATTGACTCCATGATTCACAGAAGGCTGATCAATCTCTTTATTATAATATCATTATTAAGAAACTGTCTATTTATAGACAGTTACAACACTCTTGGACCTAATTGGTTCTCCAGTCCAAACACCATCACCATTGGCTAAGTAAGAAACCACCCTTTGGTAAACAAATCTCCATAACACATTCCACGTGTTCACAAGTCAAGATAAGAATTATATATCATTCTTTTCTCTGATCTTCTCACAGCCTTTCCCTGGGAAAGTTCTCTGTTGCTCTCTGTGCCACAGTGTCACAGCAGAAAGGAGCCATTCATCTCAGCTGGGTGGCCAAAATTTAGGAAGCAAATAAATCAGTGCTCTGCAGAGACATTTTAAAGTGATTGATTGCCCAGCAGGAAAGATGAGGGGCAGGGATCTTCCTTAATCAGGGACTCTTGGAGGATTCAGGTGCTGGAGAGGGACCTTGAGGGTGGCTTGTGCCACACCTGTCACTGGGCCTGAGCTGCCTTTACCTGTGGGAGCACAAGGAGTTTGGTCTGGGTTATTCATAGGAGCTGCTAAAAACCTGCCAGGATGTGCCAGAGGCTGCTCCTCCTGTTCTCATGGCCAGGGACTGCTCCCAGGGTGGGACCCTTCCCCTGGGCTGGTGGGACCCAGCCCCGTGTCCCACCCTGTGCCCCCCTGTGCCCCTCTGTGGGGCTGGGCTCGCTGAGGACAGAGGGGTGCTGGGCTAAGCCCCCACAGAGCCCGGGCTTGGCTATGTTTCCAAGGCTGGGAGGCCACCAGAGGTGCTGGTGGGTTCTCCTCTGTGCTGTGTGGGATCTGGGAGTGGGATCGGCCCCGCTCCTGCTCCCTGGAGCCACCCCATCCTCTCTGAGTGGCCCCAAAGGGCTCAGAGCAGCACCAGGAGCTGCAAAAGATCCTGAAAAGCCACAAAGAATTCCCATGCCGGGGCAACACCTCCTTTGAGCCTCCCAGTGTAATCTCAGGCAGTGCTGCCCTGCCCCAGCATCTCCCAGCCCTTTCCTGGTGCTGCTCCATGGCCCGGGAGGGGCTCAGGGGCTCCAGCCCGGCCACAGGGGAGGGGACAGGGCCAGGAGAGGGGACACGGAGAGGAGAGGGGACAGGGCCAGGAGAGGGGACACGGAGAGGAGAGGGGACAGGGAGAGGAGCGGGGACAGGGGCAGGGAGAGGGGATGGGGCAGGAGAGGGGACAGGGACAGAAGAGGGGACAGGGAGAGGAGAGAGGACAGGGACAGGAGAGGGAATCAGGGCAGGAGAGGGGATAGGGGCGGGAGAGGGGACAGTGGCAGGAAAGGGACCAGGACAGGACAGGGGACCGGGGCAGGAGCAGAGCTGGGGCTGCTCGCAGCGGCTCCCCGGGACAGGAATGAGCAGAGTCATGGGGCTGCAGAAACCTGAGCCCGGCGCTGATCGCTGGTGGCAGCTGGAGGCAGAGCCACCTCCGGCAGCGGGGACAGCGCTGGGGACCGCGGCGGCAGCACCCGGGCACCCACGGCCCAGGCAGCGCCCCCTGCATGAGCGGGGACAGCTCTGGCACAGCCCCTGGCACAGGCTGCTCCTGACAGCCCTGCCTGTGCCCATTGCCAGGGAAACTGAGGCTGTCCCGAGAAACAAAGTGCACCAAGGGAAATATAGGCTGGATATGAGGAAAAAGCTTTTACAGAAAGGTGATAAAGTTCTGGAATGTTCTGCCCAGGGAGGTGGTGGAGTCACCATCCCTGGGTGTGTTTAACAAAGCCTGGATGTGGCACTGGGTGCCAGGGTTTGGTTGAGGTGTTGGGGCTGGGTTGGATTTAATGATCTTAAAGTTCTCTTCCAGCCTAGTGATTCTGTGATTCTGTGAATTCTGTGAGTTCTGTGATTCTGGAATTCTGTGAATTCTGTGATTCTGTGAATTCTGTGGAGGTTCCCCACGGGCCCTGTGGCTCCTGCTGGAGCCTGGGTGCTGCTCCCTCTGATGACCCTGATGGATCCATTCCCAGCTGAGCTGCTCTGTGATCCCCTGCACCAGCACATTCCCCCTGGGATTTAGGGTGATAAACCCAGCACGGCCCTGTGCTTCTCAGCTTTTTTGAGCTCCCTGTTATCGAGGGGAAGGTTCCAGAGCTGCTCAAGTGGAGCAGGAGCTTGGTGTAAGTCCTGAGCAATTCCATGAGAGGCAGCACTGGTGGCACCTCTGTCCCCCGCCCAGGCACTGTCCCCTCTCAGACACACCCAGGACCCAAAATTCCCTTTTTGTTTGCCTTGATGAGGTCCCACCTCTGGGACCTAAACCTAAACCATCCCCTAAACCAAGGGGGGCCAGCTGGAGCCACAAGCTGGGCTGGGGTCAGACTCCACTTTGCAGTGATGTGACTCAGTTTGTGCCATTAAATTACCCCGTGCAGCAAGGGCAGAGCTTTCCCTAAATCAGATCAAGTCAGAAAATCAGGTTTTCAGGTTGGAAAAGGCCTCAGAGAGCAACAAGCCCAACTGTTCCCCCAGCACTGCCCAGGCCACCAATGTCCCCTGTCCCCGCGTGCCACATCCACAGGGCTTTTAAACCTCTCCAGGCATGGAGACTCCACCACTGCCCTGGTCAGACTTTTCCAAAGTCTGGCCAACTTTCCGTGAAGAAATTTCCCCAACACCCAATTTAAACCTCCCCTGGCCCAGCCTGAGGCCGTTCCCTCTGCTCCTGTCCCTGTTCCCTGGAGCACAGCCCGACCCCCCCGGCTGTCCCCTCCTGGCAGGAGCTGTGCAGAGCCAGAAGGGCCTCCTGAGCCTCCTTTGCTCCAGGCTCAGCCCCTTCCCAGCTCCATTTCCAGTCTCTTTTCCCATCAGGGCTGTAAATGTCCACTTCTCCCTAATCCCAAAGTGTGACCGTGTTCACAGGGGTCCCAGGATGAGGGAAGAGACGAGGATCTGACTCCATGTTTCAGAAGGCTGATTTATTATTTTATGACATATATTATATTAAAACTATACTAAAAGAATAGAAGAAAGGATTTCATCACAAGGCTAGCTAAGAATAGAAAAAGAAAGAATGATAACAAAAGCTTGTGGCTTGGACAGAGAGTCTGAGCCAGCTGACTGTGATTGGCCATTAATTAGAAACAACCACATAAGACCAATCCCAGATGCACCTGTTGCATTCCACAGCAGCAGATAACCATTGGTTACATTTTGTTCCTGAGGCTTCTCAGCTTCTCAGGAGGAAAAATCCTAAGGAAAGGATTTTTCATAAAACATGTCTGTGACACCAAAGGGCTGAGGGTTTCCAGCTCTCAGCCCATCAGGGCTCTGGAGATTGTTGATCCTGAAGGTTTTTGGGGGCAGGTGCTTGGCAGCTTCACAGGAAGTTTGGGTTTCCAGTGGGATTCTTGGTTTGGGAGGGTGAGGCACTGAGGCACCGCTGTCCCAGCATCCATGGGAAGCAGGGTTGAGTTTTATGGAATGTTTGCCTCATATCCCACACAATCTGGAGTCATGGGATGTTGTCAAGGCACAAGAACCTCTGTGGTGTTGGGGGAGCCTCTGCCAGCATTTCTACTTCCCCTGGCATGTGAACCCCTTCCCCCAGGTGCAGCCACCCCTCTCCTTCACAATTCCCTCTCTCCAACTCTTTTTATGCAGCAGAAAATCCTTACCTCTCCTAACCCACCCACCCTATTCCTTCTAGGAAGCCATCCTGATCCCTGTGACATCCAAAAGTGCTGTTACTGCTTCGCTTTTTGGCTCAGGAGAAGCCTTTGACCCTTCCTGGGAGCAGAGTCACCCAGCAGGGCAGGTTCCTTATGCTTCCCACAGCTGGGAGCTGTGCCAGGGCCACAGCCCAGCAGGACCCAGCTCCTCTGGCTGAGGAACCTCCTGTTGGAGGCACCACGGGCCCCTTGCAGGAGCAAAGCTGTTGATGCTCTGCCAAGGGGAGGCAGCTGGGGCGGGGCTGCTGCTTCCCAAGGTGTTTGGTTGTGTTGAAACGCCGTGTTTGGGGTGTGAAATTGTGTCTGACACTGCCAGGTGGTGACAGGGACACCAGGTGTCCCAGCCTCACGGTGCCTTCTGACTGGAGGTGGAATCAGAGAATCACAGAATCAAAGGA
This sequence comes from Setophaga petechia, assembly GCA_024362935.1. NCBI lineage: Eukaryota > Metazoa > Chordata > Aves > Passeriformes > Parulidae > Setophaga > Setophaga petechia. The sequence continues at coordinate 1,223,589 of JANCRA010000129.1, forward strand.
TCACAGAATCAAAGAATCACAGAATCACAGAATTAACAAGGCTGGAAAAGACTTTTGAGATCTTCATGTCCAATCCATGACTCAACACCCCCCTTGTCACCCAGACCATGGCACTCAGTGCCACATCCAGGCTTTCCTTGAGCACTTCCAGGGATGATGACTCCACCACCTCCCTGGGCAGCCTCTTCCCATGCCCCGTCTTTCTGGGAAAACATTTCTCCTGATGTTCAGCATAAACTTCCCCTGGTGCAGCTTAAGGTTGTGTCCTCTTTTCCTGTCACTGCTCCTGGCAGCACCCTCCTGTCAGGGACTTGTGGAGAACCAGAAGGTCCCCCCTGGGCCTCCTCCAGACTGAGGCTTCCCAGCTCCAGATGGGAATGGGGGTCTGGGAGGAGAAGGAACACCCTGGGTGCTCTGTGATCCATGCACAATAACCTTCCTTTGAACTCAGCATTTCTGCCATAAATGCATTTGCTAAAACCCTGCTGAGGTCCTGCCACCAAACACCCCTGAGATGTCCCCAGGTGGTGTTCCTAAACCCCAGATACCCCCAAGATGCCACCAAACACCCCTGAGATGTCCCCAGGTGATGTTCCTAAAACCCCAAACACCCCTGAGATGCCACCAACTACCTCCAAGATGTCCCCAGGTGGTGCTCCTAAAACCCCAAACACCCACGAGATGCCACCAAACCCCCCGAGATGTCCCCAGGTGGTGTTCCTAAAACCCCAAACAGCCCCAAGATGCCACCAAACCCCCCTGAAATGTCCCCAGGTGCTGTTGCCAAAACCCAAACACCCCCGAGATGCCACCAAAGGCCTTGAGATGTCCCCAGGTGCTGATCCCAAACCCCAAACATCCCAAGATGCCCCCAGGTGGTGTTCCTAAAATCCCAACAGCCCCAAGATGCCACCAAAGGCCCCCAAGATGTCCCCAGGTGGTGTTCCTAAATCTCCACTGAGATCCTGCCACCAAAGACCTCTGAGATGTTCCCAGCTGGTGTTCCTAAACCCCAAACACCCTCAAGATGTCCCCAGGTGGTGTTCCTAAAACCCCAAACACCCCCGAGAAGTCCCCAGGTGCTGTTCCCAAACCCCAAACCCCCCGAGATGCCCCCAAACGCCCCTCCCGAGACATCCCCAGTGTGCAGCAGCCCCTTGTCCCCGCAGGCCGGGCGCGGCGGGCCCGGGAGCAGAATGCGAGGATGGCCGGCCTGCCGCACATCCCGGGCCCCGAGAACCTGCGCCCCTTCACGCCCGCCTCGCTGGCCGCCATCGAGCAGCGCATGGCCGAGGCCGAGGCGCTCCGCATAAAGAGGCAGCAGGTGGAGATGCCCGAGGAAGAGGAGCTGAAGCCCAGCAGTGACCTGGAAGCCGGCAAGAACTTGCCCCTCATCTATGGTGACCCACCCCTGGAGCTCATCGGGACCCCGCTGGAGGACCTGGACCCTTTCTACAAGGACAAGAAGGTGAGGGATGGAGCTTTGTCCATGGTAGGTGTTTTGCGGAGATAGCTAAAAACTCCACAACTTTGTGAAAGCTGTAAAGCTGGTATGTTTATTATTACAGCGCCGGATGCATGTGGAGATTACTCTCCTTAAAAGACACGCGTACTTCTGGGAACTTCAGGTCCCTTTTTATCTTCTTCTTAAACACATATCCATACAATTTCACAATAGGTTCATACGTATTCATTTTTACGAATTTCGTGTGACGTTTGCCATTAGTTCTTCTTTATCAGAAAGAATTCTTAGGTCAGGTTTACCTGCTCTCACAGCACTCTCTTTGTCTCTTTTTTATCATTCTTTGTCTCTCTTTCTTTATCTCTGTCTTTCATTGAATTAGTTTCTTTGAGCTTAGGCTTTGCAGTCAGACTACATAGCTATGTTTTCTAACCACAGACTCAAAGATGTACATTTCACCTAAACCAAACTGGATTTCTACTCTGGAGAATTTCTACTGTCTCATAGGCTTGGCCTTAGGGGTAAGTCCTGAGCAAAAGACCCAAGCAGGGACCTCCTCTGCTTACCTGATGGATGGATCCTGGTGGATCATGGTGATTCACTCTCGGTTTCTCTGGGTCTGGACTGAAGGCACTTGAGACAGTAGTTCGTGTTTGGACTCAGGTGTTTATTATTTATCAGTTAAACAGTCTCATTACTGTGAGTTCGGCAGCTTTTCATTAGAAGGCACAAAATGGCCAACAATCTCTTGTTACAAGGTCGTTTAAGGCTAAACTATCCAATTAAGAACTGACAGCTAGATTATTTTCCCTTTTAACCCAATAACTGATCCCACAGAGCCCCCAATGCAGACTTTTCTGCCCAATTACAAAATGTCACCCAAACCCATGAGAAAGAAGGAAGAAAAAGCATGAAGAAGAAACCCAGGATGACATCCTGTGCCCTCCATCTTGCTTCCATCCACTACACACTAAAAATCCCAAAACCTCAATTTCTCACCAAGTGATGCAGCTACACTACACTCTATAATCCATTTCACACTTTTGTGGATTCCAGTCTATTCTGGAGTCTAGGAAACTTTATTAATGAGGGTCAAAGTCAGTGCTCCCCTGGGGGTCAGGGCACTCCAGAGCAGACAGAGAAATATTCCTTGTGTCCTGTTCCACAATCCACCACACCAGACTGCTGGTTGCCTCTCTCCCAAATCAAAGAGCATCTCCAAGCCTTTGGAGCTCCAAACACACAGAGAGATCTCCCCTCTGAGGGCAGCCCTTGGTCTGTAGGGTTTGGGGGGTGTAGAAGGACTAACCCTCCCTCCCCTCTTTTCTCCACAGACGTTCATAGTCCTCAACAAGGGCAAGTCCATCTTCCGCTTCTCGGCCACCCCTGCCCTCTACATGCTGGGGCCCTTCAACCCCATCCGCAGAGGAGCCATCAAAGTCCTCATCCATTCATATCCTTGGTCTCTGGGATGCTTCTCCATGGCCATCTCAAACCCTGGTGTTCAGAGTCCAAACAGCCCCAGGAGAGAGGCAAATGAAGGGGTTGATGGGGTGTGGAAACCTCCTGGGTCCCCAGCACAGGCAAGACCTGCTGCCCAGAGCTTTACCCCAAGGAGCAGGTCCTTGATGGGCACCTTGCAGGCACCAAAACCTTTTTCTGTTTGGAGAAGGGAGGAATCAGTTTGGATGGAGAAGGGAAGAAGCCCAAGGGGTGAAGCTTCCTAGGGAGGGGATGAAGGGTTTTGAGGTCTGGGGAGATTTGGAAAGGAAGGGAAATGTTCATGGGTCAGGGGATTTGATCCCACTGGGAAGGGGGTGAGCAGGGGAGCTCCAAGGAGGCTTTGGGAGAGGGAAGCAGAGGAACCAGGACAGAGAGGGAAAGGCAGGAAAGGAGCCCAAGAGCACATGGGGCATTGCAGGGTGGGTGGAAATGATCCCAGCAGAGCTCTGGAGGAAGTGGAGGTTCATGGCCATGAGGGAGGAGGAAAAGAGGCAGAGGGAGCTAACGCTAAGAGTTAGAGCTTTCTAGAAAGAGACGAAGGTTTTTGAGGTCTGGAGAGACTATGAAAAGAAGGGAAAGCTGTATCCAAAGGTGATGGAGAGGAAGGAGCACAGGGGACAGAAAGGGAGGCAGAGCCAGCACCATAGAGCTGGGAAGGGGAGAAGAAAGGAAAGAAAGGAGCTGGGACCATACACGGAAGGAAAAAGGAAAAGAGAGAAGTGTGAGCACAGGACTGAGGCAGGAGAGCATCAGGAGAAGCAGGACAGGGTGAGGGACCAAGGTGGCAGCCAGGACAAGAGGAACAGGGACACTTGGCTTCCTGATGCTGGGGAGGGATGGGATCCAGACACCATCCATAGCATTTCTCCTTAACCAGGTTTTAAATTATTCAGCATGTTTATCATGATCACCATTTTAACCAACTGCGTGTTTATGACGATGAGCAACCCCCCGGCATGGTCCAAGAATGTGGAGTGAGTCCTGAGACCTCCCCTGGCCACGGGGACAGCCCAGCCTGGCAATGTTCCTCAGGAGGGACAAGACCAAGGCTGACAGAGGGGGTGGGGATCCAGACACCCTTCAGCACAGGGGAGGTGTCACTGGGAGGTGATGGTGGCCCCCAGAAGGGATGTCCACACTCTCCATAGGGCATTGAAGAGTGAGAATGTTTCAGAGCTGCCCAAATTCTGGTGGGGTCCCCATGTCTGGAGAGCCCTGAAGAGCAGTTTGGGCTGGGCTGGGTCAGCACTGTCAGTCTGGAGAGGCTGAGCTCATCCACCTGTCCAGGGACCATGGACAACCCAGGGGAGAGGGGAAATCCTATGGTTTCTGCTGTGGTTCTGCACAGTCAGGCCTCAGCAAGGAGAGTGGGGGTGCTGGGACATCAGCAGGGACAGAGGTGATACAGAATGGTCACCAGAGGCATTGGTACCTCGAGATGTCCCAGCCTACCTTACGAGGTAAGGAGTATTGGAATATTACCAATATAGATGGATGGGACATCCCTTGGTTTGTCTGGCCCTGCTGCTGAACCAAATGGCAGCAACTGTGGTGTTTTCACCCCACAGACACTTGGCTGGCTGGGTGTGTGGTGTTTCACCCCACAGACACTTTGGGCTGGCTGGGTGTGTGGTGTTTCACCCCACAGACACTTTGGGCAGGCTGGGTGTGTGGTGTTTCACCCCACAGACACTTTGGGCAGGCTGGGTGTGTGGTGTTTCACCCCACAGACACTTTGGGCTGGCTGGGTGCTGCAGCTGGGCACGTGGGGACAAGTCCAGGCCTGCAGGAGCTCTGGTGGTGGTGGGATAGAGCTTCCCCCCATAACAGGGGCTGCTCCTGAGGTTTCCCTCTCTGGAGAAGCTTTAAGATGATGGTGAAGGAAAGGAGTCGGTTCTGATGGAGGGTTTGGATCCAGAGCTTTATTCTGGCCCACAGGCCTCTGAATGCAGCACCAGCTCCAACAGAACTCCCTGAGCCCGTGGCTGCTGCTCCTTTAACCCCGGGGAGAGGGGCAGGGAAGGGACAGGGAGCCACCAACCAGGTACAGGAGGGGAGGGACAAAGGGACAAAGGACACCTGGATGGCCCAATGCCCCCCAGGGGTAGAGGACATCCTTTGAATCTGCCAATCACTTGAGGCCCTTCTGGAATGCCAGGATTGACAGACAGTGCTGGGAGGGGAAAGGAGAGGTGACTGACACATCTGGGAGGGAATTATCAGGGGAGGGACCCAAGGTTCTGAGGTAAACCATGAAATCACAACACAACAGAGGAGAAAACCTCTCCCAGTGCTGAAGGACCCCAAAAAACCCATCAGCCCCCAGGGTCAGCTCCTCAAGACATTGCCCCTGGGAGGGCTAGGCAAACCTTGGACCTGGGCAAGTGTGTCCCAGGTGACCAGTCCCATTTCAGATACGCCTTCACTGGGATCTACACCTTCGAGTCTCTCATCAAGATCCTGTCCAGAGGCTTCTGCATCGATGACTTCACATTCCTGCGTGACCCGTGGAACTGGCTGGACTTCATGGTCATCTCCATGGCGTGAGTCCTGTGGGATGGGGAGGAACGAGGAGTGCTCTGGGCCCTGCAGAGCCCCTGCAGCTCCTCCCTTTCCTGTTCCACAGCTACATCACCGAGTTCGTGGACCTGGGGAACATCTCCGCCCTCAGGACCTTCCGTGTCCTCCGTGCCTTGAAAACCATCACGGTGATACCAGGTGGGACTTAGAGGAGGGGCCTGCCCTCTGTGCCTTCCCCTGAGCTCAGGTGTTCCCAACATTCCCAGCAATTCCTGCTTATTTGGCCAGCTCCAAGAGAAAACAAAGGAAATTAGGTATTCCATGTAAATTCAGCTTTTGGGCCAGGTCCTGCTGATTCTGCATCTTGAAACCAGCTGCACTCATCAGGTTGTTCGGCAGCCCCTGAAACGGCAGATGTGATGTTTTTAGGGCACCTTGGAGATGGATTAAGGGAATTTGTGCTCCCAGTGGATTTATGGGTTTGAGAAACCAAATTTCTCAATTTTTGAAGCTATGGACTCAGGTTTGGGCCCATTGTTTGCTGTCTGGTGCTGAGGCTGAGATATTTAACAGATATTGGTTTAACATCACCCAAAACACCCAGACTTGTGTGAGGAGCACCTTATCAAATCCCTCTGATTGCTGATTTCCAAATTTGATAGCATTTCAACACCTGGTGCAAGCACAGAAATCTGAAGCGTGAGATTGAACTGAAAATGAAAATTCCTTGTGGTGAATAAATCCTTGTGGTGTCCCTGCAGGCTCCTGATCATGAGGGTTCACATTTGAATGATTTTTCTTTCATCAAACAGGCTAAAAATTGCGTTGAGCAAAATGTAAACTGCTGCTTCTTTCTGGAATGACATCCCCAAGGGCTCTGCAGAAATAGCAGTGTCAAAAATAAGCTGGTTTGGAACATCTGACCTTGGTCAGGCCCTTGGAGAACAGGATTTTACTTAAACAGTTTGGGGAATGATGACCTGGCAGGAGGGCAGGGCTAAAAGTCATTTCCTTGGAGAATTTCTCCATGTGAGAAAGCTCTGGGCTCAGAGAAGCTCTAAAGATGAACATTGAGATGTCCCAGCATTGCCCACCATCCATGCAGACCTTGGCTGACAGGAACTCCATCCTCCATGGAAAAACCCCACTGAGGATCTGTGGATGAGCCTCCCTGGGGAGGGATTTGTGATTGTATGGGGAGACACGAGTTAATCCAGTGCAGGTGTCACTTTGTCACCTTCACTGGGGCAAACCAGGGGTTTGCCAGCTTGAAGGGATCAGGATGAGGGGTCTGGCAGGGCTCCCAACCACCCAGGTGTGATGGTGTTCACAGGGGTCTGAGGATGAGGGAAAAGACGAGGATCTGACTCCATGTTTCAGAAGGCTTGATTTATTATTTTATTATATATATTATACTAAAACTATACTAAAAGAATAGAAGAAAGGATTTCATCACAAGGCTAGCTAAGAATAGAATAGAAGGAATGATAACAAAGGCTTATGGCTCAGACAGAGAGTCCGAGCCAGCTGACTGTGATTGGCCATTAATTAGAAACAACCACATGAGGCCAATCACAGATGCACCTGTTGCATTCCACAGCAGCAGATAACCATTGGTTACATTTTGTTCCTGAGGCCTCTCAGCTTCTCAGGAGAAAAAATCCTAAGGAAAGGATTTTTCATAAAACATGTCTGTGACACCCAGGGACAGGAGTTAAGCCACAGAGGCTTTTCTGGAGCTGGGAGAGGTGCACAGCATCAAACAGCTGGGCCAGCAAAGAGCTTCTCCATGTCCCACCCTGAAGTGCTTCACTCCGCTGGCTTGGTACAAAAAAATTGTCAGATTTAGAGAAAAAAAAAAGAAAAATGCAAAGGAATTGATGGCTGCCAGGCTGGGGTGGGCTTCGGCTTGGCTATTCCAAGGCTGAGATGGGGAAGTCACCAGCACCAACCCAAGGGTGACAGCCATGTGTGGGTACAGAGCTGGGCTGTGATGTGAGCACAGAGCTGGGGCCTCACTCAGGGGTGACAGCCACAAATGAACCGAGGAGCAGTCAGCTCAGTGGTGGCGCCTCCCCCAGGGCTGAAGACCATCGTGGGGGCCCTGATCCAGTCAGTGAAGAAGCTCTCAGACGTGATGATCCTCACTGTTTTCTGCCTGAGCGTCTTCGCCCTCATCGGCCTCCAGCTCTTCATGGGCAACCTGCGGCAGAAGTGCGTGCGCTGGCCTCCCCCCAACGGCACCTTCCTGCAGGATCTGGGGCTGGACAATGACACCTCGGCCAACTCCACCTTCTACGACTTCATGGATGACTTCACCGGGAACTTCACCGGGAATTTCACTGGGAACTTCACCGGGAACTTCACCGGGAGCACCTTTGACTTCGAGGCCTACATCAGTGATGAAGGTAAAGCTCCTGCAAGGTAAAGCTCCTTCTCCTCTGACCCCCACCCTGGTTCGCCCCTCAGTTTCCTGCTCCTCCTGGCCACGCCAAGGTTTGATCACAGGGACCTTCCTGCCCAGGCTGTGCACTCTCACCGAAGGGACAGACGGGATCAAATCCCCCTGGACAGGGACAGTGAGGTCCACTTGGGCAAGCTGAGCTCTTCCAGGAAGGTTTCACAACAGGAAGGTTGGGATGGACCAGAGTCTCCACCTCTCTCACTTGCTGGTCAGGGCCACTGTGCCATCGGGGAAGTTACAGCAGGGAGACCAAATCCTTGAGGAGCCCAAAGTTCCACATGCTCCTCTGGAAAACCAGAGGAAAAACTCTGGAAAACCAGAGGAGAAGATGCAAGAATGAGATTTTGAAGCAACTTTTCACTATGAACCCTTTATGCAACACCACAAAAGCCACAGGAGAGCAGGGACAGAGGGAGGGAGGGTAGAACCAGCACAGCTCCTCAGGAAGGTCTATCTTTCTCCTTTCTTACCCCTTCTTTGAAAATTTTGCCCAAAGTTTGGCGGGTTTTTTGTTTGTTCTTTAGTTTTCTGTTTTTAAACTCCTCGAGAATGTAAGAATCTAGCAAACCTGCCTGGTAGAGCTTCAGGATGCCCCACAGGGATGCCCCACTTCTCATTCAGGACACTCAGCAGAGCTCAGAAGGTTGGGCTGGGTCTCAGCTGAGCTGCTTGGCTCAACAATCAGCTCCATCATTCATCACAGGCAGGTTTTGGTAGGGGACAAGTTCCATCCATAGGATCTGATCAGCTCCAAGCAAAGAGGAGCTGCCCAAGGCCACGAATGCAGCAGAGAAGCTGCTGGGGCCAGCCCAAAAACCTGGAATTGCACAAACAGGGTATTTCCTTCATGAGCCCCCACAGGATAAGAGAAACCCCATGGCAAGAAGGCAGGCAGGGCCAGGGAGGACCCAGGAAAGCCCAGAATCCTGGGAGGACTGTGCTGGGTGATGTCCAGGACTGGATCCAGTTGCCCTCTGCCACATCCAGGTGTGGGTGTCTGCAGGTGCTCCTGTGTCCCTGGGCAGGTCACTGTGGTGGCACTGCTTGGCAGCTCCTGTGGAGCCCTCAGGAAGAGCTGTAAGGACCCCTGGGGTCCCCACCAGCCATGGGAGCAGCAGGAGAAGCTGCAGCCATTGAGCAGGAGCATTTCCCCAGGTTTTCCTGGGACTCCTGCCATGCCCCATGCTTGGTGCTTCCTGCCAATGCCCTGATTTCCCAGGAAAACAGTCCAGCCCTGATCCTTGGACCTCGTGTTAACCCATTCTCCAGCTGGCCTGGCTCTGGCCAGATCCAGAGGGATTTCCACGCTTGGGAGGGACCTGGTTGGATTGATGAAACAATCCCAGGAGCTCCCTGAGACAGAGCCAAGAAAAGCAACAAAGTCAACAGAGAGTAGATAATCACGTGCCTGACTGGGATTCAAGGAATTTCCCTGACAGCAAGTTGCACCCAAGACTTTGAAAATCAATGTTTGTGCTTATTTATTTATTCATTCATTCAGTCATTCATTTTTATTCCTTGCTCTTTCCCCACCTGCAAAGCCAATTACTATTTCCTGGAGGGAGCCCTGGATGCCCTGCTCTGCGGGAACAGCAGCGACGCTGGGTGGGTGAGACCCCCTCCCCTGCACCCCTGGGAGGGCAAGGGAGCTGGCACAGCCCATGGGACCCCTGGTGCTTGGGATGGGACAGGGAATGTGGCTCTGCAGGGGAACAGTCCAGGAACCCCAGTGGGGCAGCTTGGGGAGCACCCTGAGGGTATCAGCTGGATCATCCCAATGATACCAGCTCAAGGGTGCCAGTCTGGACATCACAGCTGTGTCAGCTTCAGCTGGAATCAGTTCAGGCACCCCAAATTTATATTATTTTAAATGAAATAGTACATATCTATTAGTAGTAATGGGATGAGATTAAGGTATTTTCACTAATTTTTTGCCTTAATTCACTGTAATCAATTTTTTTGTGTGTGACAAGGAAACTAGTTTTATTATCAGTTAAAGAGAAAGAAAGAAAGAAAGAAAGAAAGAAAGAAAGAAAGAAAGAAAGAAAGAAAGAAAGAAAGAAAGAAAGAAAGAAGAGAAAGAGAAAGAAAAGAAAGAAATCCCCAACAAAACACCTCTCCCAAAGAAATCGCCAAACCCTAAATACCTCAGTGTACAACCCAATTCCAAGCAAAAATGTGTTTTCCCACTTTAAATAAATATGTATACTTACAGCTTGAGGGGTTTCAGTCTGAGCCTCCTGCCCGTGTCAGCTTTGGGGGGCATCAGCTCTCACACAGGGGCAGGTGCTGCCAGTCCAGGTGTCCCACCTGTCCCATCCTGGAGGGGAGGGTCCCCCTCTGCACCCCCTCCCTCAGGGATGGGTTTGAGGGGAGGGTCCCCCTCTGCACCCCCTCCCTCAGGGATGGGTTTGAGGGGAGGGTCCCCCTCTGCACCCCCTCCCTCAGGGATGGGTTTGGCTGCAGGCCCTGCCAGGGTCTCACCCCTGCTGCCCCCCTGGCAGGAAGTGCCCCGAGGGCTACGAGTGCATGAAGGCCGGCAGGAACCCCAACTACGGCTACACCAGCTACGACACCTTCAGCTGGGCCTTCCTGGCCCTGTTCCGCCTCATGACCCAGGACTTCTGGGAGAACCTCTTCCAGCTGGTAGGCACCGCCCCTCCACCCCCGTGCCAGCCTTCTTCTCGTCTCTGTGCTGCCCCTGAGGTGAAAAGTCACAGACTGGAACCTTCTGTGGTTTGTGGATCCAGCCAGGATCAGCAGAGGTGGGGATGGCCGCATTTACTGCTTCCCTAAATGGAAGATGCTGCATTTCAGTGCAGTGTATTTCCCAGGGTTCTGCCAGCTCTAGCATGGAAATCGGAGATTTATGAGATTGTCCAGAGCACCTCTGGCTCGAGCTGAGGGACAGGATAAGGAGGAGAAGCAAGGTCACTTGTCCCCTCCTTGAGTGTCCTCTAGGGAGACACCACAGAACCCCAGCTGACCCCAGCTCCAGAGGCTGGCCAGGTAAAAGGGATCCCACACCTGAGACTCCCCCTGTTCTCTGAAGGTTTGCCCAGATGATCAGAGTCAGAAAAGGACCATGCTGTCCTGAAGGTGAGCCCTGAGAAGGTGGGAGCCGAGCAAAGCGAGTCGGTGATGGAATATTGGTCCCACTTCCATCACTCCCAGCCCTCAGGAACCTTGGGAACCAAGGCTTCTCTCTGCCTCCCACCAGTCCCAGCCCAGTGCCAGGGCCTGCAGGAAGGTCCATTGGGCAATGACCACTCTTGGAGAAAACAGGAGCAAAATATTTCCCTCCTACCACAACCAGGAGGGGCAGCACCTTCTCTTGGGAGTGCCACCAAAGTGACACGGTGACATCCATGCCACCTCTTCCCACAGACACTGCGGGCAGCAGGGAAAACCTACATGATCTTCTTCGTGGTGGTCATCTTCCTGGGCTCCTTCTACCTCATCAACCTCATCCTGGCCGTGGTGGCCATGGCTTATGCTGAGCAGAACGATGCCACCATGCTGGAGGAGCAGCAGAAGGAGGAGGAATTCCAGCAGCTCATGGAGCAGCTGAAGAAGCAGCAAGAGGAACAGGAAAGGCTGGTGAGTTGGAAGAGTGGAGGCCAAAATGAGGGGTCTTGGGGATAGGGAGAGGAAATGGAGGTAGCAACAAGCATGGTGTAAAATCCAAATAAAAACTCCATTTGGTCCATAGGAAGTAGAGAAAAAATAGAACAACTATTTCGGGCATCACATCTGAATCAGAAAACTGAGATACTATCATGGGTAGGGACAAAAGGCTGAAAAAATCAAATTTCCACATCCAAATCCCAGCCCAGGGTGCACTGGGAGGCAGCAGAGAGGAGCAGCACAGGGATGTTTGAGAGGAGGAGGAGGTGAGGGACATAAAAGGCCTCATAAGTTCCAGAGGATCTCCTGCAGCACATCAGGAATGCTGGCAGGAGCCCAGTTCGGTGTCACCAGGGCACTAAGGAGCTTCAGGGAAGATGGGGCAGCTCAGGTCAGTGTGTCAGCAAACCCTGGGCTTTGGAGGCACAACCAAGGGCTGGAGACACCCTGAGCCTCACCAGGGAGCTCCCGGTGTCCTTGTGGGAGCCAAGGAAACTGGAATGGTGGGAAGTGTCCATGCTCATTGCAGGAGGGTTGGAAACTGATGGTTTTTCTGGTCTTTTCCCACCCAAACCACCCTGGGATCCAATGAACACCAGGTGGGAAGGGACCTCCAGGATCATCTGTTCCAGCCCTGCTTGGCCAAAACACAACCTGGACAGGAGATGTCCCATTGTGGTGCCAGGATTTTAGCTTCACCCCTTTGCCATCCTTGGGAATGTTTTCAGTACAACATCCCTGTAAAAACTTGGCCAAAAACCTCTGGTGCTGCAGCCCAACCATTTTCCAGCTCTAACCATCTTTTTGGTCCGTGTCAGCAGCATCCACAGGAAACATCCCTGAAAATCTCTTTGGGCAGGTCACCACCTCCCTCATGTGTAGAGAGACACAAACCAATGTTTGACTCTCTCCAGAGCCTCTTATCTCTCTTCTCTTACCTGTCCAGAGCTATAGCATCCCCTGGGAAGTGGTCTGCTCCTCTCTGGCTGCTGCTGTTTGCAGGAAGGGTCTGAGCCAACCCTGCCCGAGGGTCAGGCTGGTGCTGAGGCCCCTTCCCTGAGCAAATCCACCAGGGAAGTGCCCAAAGGCTTTGTTAAGGGATGTCTTCCTTTAGAGTCACACAGAGAAATGGAAAAGACAGAGGGAATTAAGCTGAAAGCGAGGGCAAAGCACCTACAAGAAATGGGGGCTATTAATATTTAATATCCCATGAGTAAAGGTGGAAAATGTCCTGGATTTCAGCAATGTGCTGTGAGAACAGAGAATTTCCCACTCCATTGTGGCATCCTCAGTGCTACGAGAGGGTGTAATAAACTACAAAATTTAATAGCACTGTTGAGAAGAAAAAAAAAAGACAAAAATAAGAGAAAAAGTATTTTTTGCATGCAATGGAAATGTGGCAATACAACATTTAGTGCAAGTGCAAAAATCCTGGCGGTCACATTTCAGCAAGAGCCTTGAGGATTTTCCTTCTTTGCCACTTTGGATGAGAGCCATTGCAAAGTTTCCTGCTTGAAGAATCAAGGTTTGCTCAGTTTTGTCCTTAGGAATTATTCTCCCTGACCAAACCTGAACTGACCTAACTCAGCTGTGGAGAGCTGAGTGCAGGGGGTGCTAGGGAAAGGGGAAACTGTAATTTGTGTAAAACTGTAATTCATTTTTATTTGTAATAATAGAAGTGGTTAGAGGCGGTGTTGTAGTGGGAGGTCAGTAGTTTTGGTGGTTATAAAATAGTGCTTGTTGTATTGGGTATGTTTGGTATTGGGGGCTGTTATTTTGATGTATGGTAACATTGTGTAGGGAAAAGGGAAAAGGAAAGGAGGAGAAGGAGGAGGAGGAGAAGAAGGAGGAGAAGGGGGGAAGGAAAAGGAAAAGGAAAAGTTTGTAAATCCAGGACTGCATGGGTTGGGATGGACATGGAAGCTCATCCAGCCCCCCCTGCCATGGGACGCCTCCCACTAGCCCAGGCTGCTCCAAGCCTCCTCCATCCAGCACTTCCAGAGAGGGAAGGAATTTTCCCAGCCCCTGGAGCCCCCAGCCACCGTGGGATGTCCCCATGGCTGTGGGCACAGGGGTGACAGGGTTGTGCAGTTGCAGGAGCGCTCATCCAGCAGCAATTCCCTGCCCAGCAGCGTGGCCGGGAAGGGGCACGACTCCGACCTCAACAGTGACCAGGACAAGGCCAAGGACTGCAACGGGCAGGTGGTGCCCAAGATCACCCTGCAGAGAGCCGACACCGTGGTTGATGTAGGTGCCAGCCCTGCCCCTGCCATCCCTGAGGGTGCCCATGCCCCTGAGGGGCCAGGCTTGTGCCCACCTTGCTGTGGGTTGGGTCCTACAAGGCTTTTTGGGGTGCCCACGTTGCACTCAGAGGTCTCTCCAGACCATTCCTTGTTTTCTGCCTGCTCTGCCTTTTAGAGCATGGAATAACTCTGCATCCCTCCCTCCTCTCCTCCCAGTTCAATTCCACCCATGAGCTGGAGAAGCCAGACCTCAACCACCTCACTGTGGGCAACCAGGATGGGCCAGGGCTGGAGAAGAGGGTGGGAAGTGCCATCAGTGTCATCTCCAATGCTGTGGAAGGTATGTCCTGCTGGGTGAGGGTCAGTGCTGGAGGGCCTGGGTTGGTGACAGTGGCTGTCCCAAATTCCCAGCCCCACACAAGGGATGGCTCCCACCCTGGGGTCAGTGATGCTCAAGCCAGACTTTTCATCCCAGCTCACTGGGATGATACCTGAAAGCAATAATCCAATATCTCACACAAATTAAAGGGATTGCAGCTTATTAGAGGAGTTTCCAGAGCCAACTGGGAACTGCTGAGCAGCTTCCCAGAAGCTGCAGCATCAGCTTCAGCAAAAAGCACCATGAACTCAGCATTTCATGTCCCCTATCCCCCCAAGAATAGACAAGAAACCCTCTGGTCAGCCCAGAGCAGTCCCTTTGGGTGTCCTGGCAATCTCAGGGTGGCAGGGACACCTCAAATCCTGCCCAGGAGCTGGGAGCGGGATTGGATCCACAGTTCCCTGGCTGATCTGCCTTACCATCTCTCTCCAGTTTGGGCCAGCTCTGCATCATCTCCATGACTGGGCATGGGAAATCTCTTTTTAGCCCCTGTTTTTTTTGGGTGCCACAACACAAAAAGGATCTAAAGCTTTTTAAAAGTGTCCAAGGGAGGGCTAAGAAGATGATGAAGGATGTGGAGGAGCCACATGAGGAGTGGCTGAGGTCACTTGGTTTGTTCAGCTGCAGAAGAGGAGCCTGAGGTCAGACTTCAAGGGGCAGCTCTGATCTCTGCTTCCTGTGACCAAGCACAGGACAAGGGAACGAGCTGTGCAAGGGGAATTTGGGATGGATACTGGGAAATGTTCTTCCCCAGAGGTGCTGGCACTGCCCAGGCTCCCCAGGGAATGGTCCCAGAGCTCCAGGAGGGTTTGGACAGCACTGCCAGGGATGCCCAGGGTAGGAGTGTTGGGGTGACTGGAGCTGGATCCCTGTGGGTGTCTTCCACCTCAAGCTATTCCATGATATTAAAATCATAGATCATCCAGAGCTGGTCCAGGGCCTCAGGAGAACTTCTCCTGAGGGTCAGCACTTGCCCACCCAGGTGAGGACAAGATAATCCCCCACTTTTCCTTTCCCACCCTCAGAGCTGGAAGAAGCTCACCAGAAATGCCCACCCTGGTGGTACAAATTCGCCCACACATTCCTGGTCTGGAATTGCTGCCATCCCTGGGTGAAGCTGAAGGAGTTTGTCAAGCTGGTGGTGATGGACCCCTTTGTGGACCTGGGCATCACCATCTGCATCG
The DNA here is from genome assembly GCA_024362935.1 of Setophaga petechia. Classification (NCBI taxonomy): domain Eukaryota; kingdom Metazoa; phylum Chordata; class Aves; order Passeriformes; family Parulidae; genus Setophaga; species Setophaga petechia. Next base: position 1,238,971 of record JANCRA010000129.1, read on the forward strand.
TGCTCAACACTCTCTTCATGGCCATGGAGCACTACCCCATGACGGAGGAGTTTGAGAACGTGCTGAGCGTGGGGAACCTGGTAGGGAGCTCCATCCCCCCCCTTCAAACCCCCTCCCCAGAGGGCAGATCCCCCCCTGCTGCTGTGTGACACATCCCAGGGCTCTGCCCACAGCCTCCCTGAGCAGGGCTGGGCTCTGGGGGGGACCAGGGGCACTGATGGGATTGGGATCAACCCCTCCCTGCTCCCCTCCTGCTGCATCCTGAGCCACCCTCGGCATCACAGCCCTGGGTGACACCACAGTGTCCCCACAGAAATGTTGGGTGGCCACGGGGCAGAGCAGAGGATGTTCCAGGTTGTGGGAACAAACAGGTCCCCGCTGAGCAGGAAGCAACAATGCAGCATTAAAATTAATAATAATCAGGGGTTTGTCCAGTGGAATCACTGCAAATCTCGGCTGTCCTGATTTTACAGGTGCATTTAGTGGCTGCTCCTGCTTGGAGCTGGTGGAAAATGTCTGTGGTGGCTCTTCACTCGGGGTCACTCAATGTGGTTGTGTTTGTAGGTGTCTCAGTGTCACAGACATGTTTTATGAAAAATCCTTTCCTTAGGATTTTTCCTCCTGAGAAGCTGAGAGGCCTCAGAAAAGAAATGTAAACAATGGTTATCTGCTGCTGTGGAATGCAACAGGTGCATCTGGGATTGGTCTCATGTGGTTGTTTCTAATTAATGGCCAATCACACTCAGCTGGCTTGAACTGTCTCAGTCACAAACCTTTGTTATCATTCTTTTTCTATTCTTAGTTAGCCTTCTGATGAAATCCTTTCTTCTATTCTTTTATTATAGTTTTAATATAATATATATAATAAAATAATAAATCAGCCTTCTGAAACACGGAGTCAACATTCTCATCTCTTCCCTCATCCTGGGACCCCTGTGAACACCACCACATCTCAGGACGAGGGAAGAGATGAGAATCTTGACTTTATGTCATTTATTATTTATTATTTTATGCTATATATTATATTAAAAGAAAATTATATACTCAAACTATACTAAAAGAATCAAAGAAAGGATTTTTATCAGACGGTTAGCAAAGAAAAGCATGGAATGAATAATAAAATCTTGTGACTGCTCACAGCCTTGATACAGCTGGCTGTCATTGGTCATCAAGTAAAGACAATTTCACATGCTGGGTAAACAATTCTCTAAATCACATCCTAAAGTAGTAAAACATGGAGATGCTGAAGCTTCCTAGCTTTTCAGGAGAAAAGAGTCTGGGAAAGGGATTTTTCATAAAATATGTCTATGACAAATGTCTCTGAGCTGGATGGAGCAGGTGGGACAGGCCCGGAGCGCCCTGGCAGGGGTGGAAATGCTCTGAGGATGGGAGCGCTCCCATCTCCCGGGCTGCCCCAGCACCTGGAGCGCAGCCCCGGAATGACAGACGCCGCTGTCTGTCCCGGCGGGCGGGACGGGCTCTGGTTTCATTCAGGAAATACAAGGGGATTAATGGGCCGGGGCTCAAGGCACGGCCAGGCTCAGGTGGCTCCAGAGCTTCCTCCGAGCCAGGAGCGGATCCCGGGGATGATCTGCCGGGGAAGGGCCAGGCGGGAATGGAGCAGGCGGAGGAGACCCCCCTGAGCCCCCTGGGCTGCCCCACAACCCCTCCCGTGCCCGGGGGGAGCTGCCTGTCCCTCCGCAGGGTGTGCAGGACAGGGCAGGGCCAGCTGGGAGGGCAGGACAGGGGATGTTTGTGGGCTGGCATGCTGGGGACACATGGGGACAATCCCCTGGGACACTGGAGCAGGACAGGGGATGTTTGTGGCCATGCTGGGGACACATGGGAGCAATCCCCTGGGACACTGGAGCAGGACAGGGGATGTTTGTGGCCATGCTGGGGACACATGGGAGCAATCCCCTGGGACACTGGAGCAGGACAGGGGATGTTTGTGGCCATGCTGGGGACACATGGGGACAATCCCCTGGGACACTGGAGCAGGACAGGGGATGTTTGTGGCCATGCAAGGGATATGTGGGGACATCCCCCAGGATGCAGGAGCCTCCCTGCTGCTCCTCCCTGCTCTGTGAGGGACAGGTGTGTCCCAAAACCATCTGTCACCAGGCCCTCTGCACGTGCTGTGCCATGGAATGGCAGCAGGGATGGTGACTGTCGCCTGGCTGAGCCCTGTCTGCATTGACACAATGCTGCAGGTGCTGCTGTGGTCCCAGGAAAGAGCAATGTGTAAAACCCAGCTCAGCTCTCCCAGGGCTCAGGGAGGGACAGGGGCATCCCAGCAGCAGCCCAGCTCTCAGTGCTGGGATCTGTGATTTCCCAGTCATTCCAAAGGTGTGTCCTTGCCAAGGAAATTTTATTTTTAATCTTCAGCCGCCAACACTCACCTTGGTGTCCCTCCAAGAGAAATCAGTCACCAATATTCCCAGTCTGGCTTTACCACCCCACTGGGCAGCACCTGGGGACCTTGTTCCCAACTGGGACTGGCCCTAACAGGGTGAAATGCTTTGGGAATACCCCAAAAAAAGGGATGCTGCCCACCCTACCCCACAGTTCAGTGCTGGTGTATGAACAAGTGATCAAGGGTTCTGCTTCCCACAGGTCTTCACAGGGATCTTCACAGCAGAGATGGTCCTGAAGCTCATTGCTCTGGATCCCTACGAGTATTTCCAGCAGGGCTGGAACATCTTTGACAGCTTCATCGTCACCCTGAGCCTGGTGGAGCTGGGTCTGGCCAACGTGCAGGGGCTCTCTGTGCTGCGTTCCTTCCGCCTGGTACGTGCTGGGGACACCTGGGTGGTGACAGGGACGGGGATGGCTTGTCCAGCCTCCTTCATGGTGGGGGCTCAGCTTGGGAGGGCCCAACTTGGCCCTTGTTAAAGACAAGACTGAGTTAAATATTCAGGGAAGTTGGAGTCAGAGCAGGTGTGGTCTCAGGACTTCTGCTGGTTAGGGTGACCACGAGATGTGTCAGAAAGTCTCTTTTCCCAGCCTGGCACTCAAAGAAGGAGTCAGAATCAGTTCTCATTCTCAAGGTTGTTTATTGTTTCTTATCTATAAAATTCTTTCTCTGGCCTGCCAAGGTCCGTTCAGCACGTCAGACAGAGGCACTCTGGTGTTATCTTTTCATTCTAAAAACTACATGTACATTATTTACCATAACTTCCCAATGCCTATCACCTATGTTAGACAGTGAGCTTCTGCTCTAAACCAATCCAAAAGTGCCACCATCACAGTAGAAGATGGAGGCCAAGAAAAGAAAAAAAGGACAAGGCATGCCCAAATTCCTCCATCTGGGGACTCAGAGCCCCCATTCTAAAAACTCCAAAAGATCTATTTTTCACCCCGTGACAAACTAATTATTATTCTACTTAGACTTTCATGGCCTGCAGATCCTCATATAAGGTTGGTAATTTTTTCCATGGGTCATAATCAAAATCACAGGTGTCTTGGGCTCTGTGCCAAGGTCTCTGAGCCCCCTGTCAGGGGTTTGGGCAATCCAGGACAGCCAGAGGGATGTCCTGAATTCCAGCAGTGTGGGTTTAACCCCTCCTGCCTTGCTCAAACAGCCCCAGGAGGGTGCAGTGGCAATGGCACAGCCTTGCTGTGGCGATGACATCCCCAGCCACCCCCCTTCTCTCCTTGCCCCCCACAGCTGAGGGTTTTCAAGCTGGCCAAGTCCTGGCCCACTCTCAACATGCTCATCAAGATCATCGGCAACTCCGTGGGTGCCCTGGGCAACCTCACACTGGTTCTGGCCATCATCGTCTTCATCTTCGCCGTGGTGGGGATGCAGCTCTTCGGCAAGAGCTACATCGAGTGCGTGTGCAAGATCTCTGTGGACTGCACCCTGCCCCGCTGGCACATGAACGACTTCTTCCACTCCTTCCTCATCGTCTTCCGCATCCTCTGCGGGGAGTGGATCGAGACCATGTGGGACTGCATGGAGGTGGCCGGCCAGACCATGTGCCTCATCGTCTTCATGATGGTCATGGTCATCGGCAACCTCGTGGTGAGCCTGGGGCTGGGGACACGGGGGTGCTGGGCTGGGGACGCCTCTGTCCGGCTCAGGGCTGTGCCTGTGGCAGGGTCTGGTTGGAGCACAGGGATTCTCCTCCCTGCCCAGGCCCTTCGGCTGGGCTGTGTCAGCTCTGTGTGAGACAGAGGGAGGAATGGTTCCTGAGGGACGTCTGGGTGAAACCAGACTGGGAAATGGGGGGAAACTGAGGCACAGAAAATACAAATGGGCTTCAGGCAGAGCAGGGGCAACTCTGGGATAAAACAGAGCTCAGCTTCAAGCTGCCCTGTGTCCTCCACTTGGCTTTTCCAGCTTTTCTGCCCCATTTCCCACTCTGCAGATGAGGGATAGAGGCAGAGTTCCATCCATCCATCCATCCATCCATCCATCATCCATCATCCATCCATCACCCATCCCACCTGTTGCTCCAGGTGCTTTTGGGAGCAGCCCCCCCACAAAAGGCTCTTGCAGATCTCCAACCTCCCCAGCCCTCACCGTGCTCCAGGTGGCATCTGCTGATGGCCAACCTCCTTCCCTGAGTCTGTGGGACCCCCTGCTCCCCTCACCCCCACCCTACACCCCCCCTCCCCACTGCCCCCGACTGCCTGTGCTGCCTGAGCCGCAGGTTTGCGAGTTCCAGGCGAGCGTGAAATCCTTTCTAAACTTGGTAACCCCGTCGCTGGCAGCTCTGGAGCTTGTTTTGCAGCCTGCGTGGGCCCTGCTCTCCCTTCTTGAGGAGCAGGGCAGGGGAGGGAAGAGCCGGCTCGCTCCTATTACTTGCCGGGGTTGTGTAATCCCTTTGGAATTTGCTTTGAAAAACTATCTGCCCCCGGGAGCCGCTGACCCCTGTCCCCAGGGAGGCTCTGAAAGGAGCCCGGGGAGAAGCCCAGAGCAGCCCCCGGCTCGGGTCAGCTTGGAGTGTCCCAATTTAAGGGCAGAAAGTTGGGATTTGGGTGCCCTTTGGTTTTCCTGGGATTTGGGGCTTTGAAAGGGAGAGCCCCTGGCTGCAGCCCCTGCCCAGGGTAGTGCTGGGCAGAGAGGCAGCCCCGTGCCCACCTCCCATCAGCCAGCAGAGGCTGGTGATGCCACCTGCCCAGGGGATGGTAAGGCTGAAAATCACCCACAAGGGCCCCTGTAAGGAGCAGGAGCCTGTCCGGAGCCATCTGCAGGGAGTGCAGGAGTCTGGACTGGGAATCCCAGCTGGGGCTCCCTGCAGAGCCCTCCCAAAAGGGGCTCTGGGCAGTTTCCCCTCTTCTGGAGCTCATTTTTGGGGCAGCACAGTCTGCCCACCTCTCCAGGGGACTGCTCTGGGGAAGAAACAGGGGCAGCACAATTTCAGCTGGTGGGGTCAGTGACAGCCCTCCCCGAGGTGCCATTGTGCCCTCCCAGAGGTGCAGGTGTCTCCATCCTAGAGGTGCCATTGTCCCCTCCCCGATGTGCCATTGTCTCCATCCCAGAGGTGTCATTGTCCCCTATCCAAAAGGTGCCATTGTCCCCATTCCAGAGATGCCATTGTCCCTATTCCAGAGGTACAAGTGTCCCCTCCCAAAGGTGCAGGTGTCCCCTCCCAAAGGTGCCACTGTCCCCATCCCAGAGGTGCGGGTGTCCCTTCCCAAAGGTGCCACTGTCCCCATCCCAGAGGTGCAGGTGTCCCCTCCCAGATGTGCTACTGTCCTCTCCCAGAGGTCTGGGTGTCTCCTCCCAAAGGTGCACCCCAGCCCTCGGGGCAGCTCTGCAGCTCCTGCACGGGCTCCATTTACAGCCCAGCAGAGAAACACGGAGCACAAACACGGCCAGAGCCCTCTGTGCCCTCCTCCTCCTCTCTGCCAGGCTCTCCTGGCCGTGCCTCAGGTATTTCCGAGCCCTGGAGCCCGTCCCAGAGGCTCCCAAGGCTCCCCGTGCAGGGAGGTGTGTGTTTCTCACGCAGGAAGAAGGTGACCTGTCCTTTGCTCTTAATGACACTTTGAGCATTTCCTTTGGGGTTATTCAGGGAAAAGGGAGGAAGTCAGTCGGGTGACAAGGTAACAGAGTCCTGTCCTGCAAAGCCAGCGGCGCCCATTAACTGTAACTGGTGCTTAATGGGGGCATTCGCCTGCTGGGCCCGCGGGGATTTATTTAAAGACGTGCTTTAAGGCACATGGCATGAGCCATGTGAAAGCAGCAGTGTCCTTGGATAGCAGCTAATTCCCGTCTCAGATGCGCTGCTGGCACCGCAGCACAAACACCGACAGCTGTGGGCTGGCTCCGTCCCTGCTCTGCCCCTCGGGGGGCCCATCCCACCCCTCTGCTCCTGCTCCTGGCAGGCAGCAGCCCCAGCTGTGCCAGGAGAGGCTGTGGTGGGCTCCAGGCACGTTTTGGGATGGTGAAGTAGAAGGGGAAGCACACGAGCCTGGAGTTACACAGAGCATTTCCTGGCTCCTGCTGGGGTGAAACATGGCTTTGATGGAGCAGAGCAGGGATGGGGTCACAGCCAATCCAGGCTCCTCCATGGTCCTGAGGTGTGGGAGACCCTCAGGAGGGTCCATCATCCATTCTTGCTGGGGATTACTGGGGCTCGCTGGGAATCTGGGCTACCAAAGCCAGGGAAGAGGAGAGGAAGAGCTGCAGCTGAGAGGACAAGCAGGAGGCTTCATTCTGGGGAGAAGGGACATAATCACAGAACCGTGAATCCCAGACTGGTTTGGGTTGGAAGGGACATTGAAGAGCACTCAGCCCCACCCTGTGACATGGCCAGGGACACCTTCCACCATTGGAGCACCAGGCTGCTCCAAGCCCCGTCCAGCCTGCCTTTGGACCCTTCCAGGGATCCAGGGGCAGCCACAAGAGCTGAGTTGCATCCCTGGGGGTGGTGGGGAGAAGCACCAGAGGCTTGGGGAGTCCTCCATGGGATTCCTGGAGCTCCAAGAGGCTAAAAGAAGGGACACACTCACAGATGCAGAGCAGAGCTTGAGAGGAGCTGAAACCCATAGCTGGCATCACTTGCAGAGGGATCTGCAGGACCATGGGAGCCTAGGGTGAGGTGGAAGGCATCAGAACCCAGGGGGTTTGAGGGGGAGCATGTCCATGTCCTCCAGGAACTGGGACTGGCACCTCTGCAGTCCCCAGAGCTGGTGAGGGCAAGGCAGAGCCCATGAGGTGCTCAGTGAAGGGGCTCCTCCACAGCCAGGAGTGATCCCTATTGCGTTTGGGTCACCCCCAGACTAAGGAAGGCAGGAATGATGAATCTGACTCCATGTTCTCAGAAGGCTAATTTATTATTTTAAGATACTATATTATATTAAAGAATGCTACACTATTCTATACTATACTATACTATACTATACTATACTATACTATACTATACTATACAAAAGAATACAGAAAGGATACTTACTGAATGCTAAAAACATAATAATGAAAACTCGTGACTCTCTCCAGAGTCCTGACACAGCTTGGCCCCGATTGGCCAAAGAGTGAAAACAACTCACAGCAGAATCCAATGAAACAATCACCTGTGGGTAAACAATCTCCAAACACATTCCACATGAGCACAACACAGGAGAAGCAAATGAGATAAGATTTGTTTTCCTTTTTCTCTGAGGTCTCTTAGCTTCCCAGGAGAAAAATCTTGGGCTGTCACAGACATCTTTTATGAAAAATCCTTTCCTTAGGATTTTTCCTCCTGAGAAGCTGAGAGGCCTCAGGAACAAAATGTAAACAATGATTATTTGCTGCTGTGGAATGCAACAGGTGGATCTTTGATTGGTCCGTGTTGGATGTTCATAATTAATGGCCAACCACAGCCCAGCTGGCTTGTACTCTGTCTGAGCCACAAGCCTTTGTTATCATTCCTTCTATTCTATTCTTAGCCAGCCTTCTGATGAAATCCTTTCTTCTATTCTTTTAGTATAGTTTTAATGTAACATATATCATAAAATAATAAATCAGCCTTCTGAAACATGGAGTCAGATCCTCGTCTCTTCCCTCATCCAAGAGCCCCTGTGAACACCGTCTCACTGGGCAAAGGGATTTTTCCAGAAAATGTGAATGCCACAGATCCCTGCAGCCGCAGGGGGAAATCCTGAGGCTCAGCACCCACCAGACCTCAGGGCTCGTGTTTGCTTTGTCCCCCCAGGTGCTAAACCTGTTCCTGGCTCTGCTGCTGAGCTCCTTCAGCGCCGACAGCCTGGCAGCATCAGACGATGATGGGGAGATGAACAACCTGCAGATCGCCATCGGCCGCATCACGCGTGGCATCGCCCTGGGCAAGGCCGCGCTGCTGGCGCTGCTGCGCCGCCTCTGCAAGGGCAAGAAGGTGGCACCTGAGGAAGAGCAGGACCCCAGCAAGAGGGACAACCCCGCGCTCAACCACGTGGACACGGCCCTGGAGCCCAAGTCGGGGTACTTGGACGGCATCACAGGCAAGGAGCACATCTTCATGGACGAGCTGGAGCACATGAACTTCATCAACAACCCCAGCCTGACAGTGCAGGTCCCCATCGCCTCCGAGGAGTCCGACCTCTACGAGGAGACCAGCACCCAGTCTGACACCGAGGACACCAGCAAGGTCAGCGAGGGGGTGGAAGGGAAGGGCTTCACCCCAAAACTGGAGCGGGCCCGTTCTTGCTGTGCTGCCCAAAGAGTGATGTTGGTTTGGGTCACTTTCAGCTTTCCCACAGAGTGAGGCATTGGCCAAACTTGGCCGTTTTCTAAGCTGGCATCTTCCAGTGTAAGCTGGTGTGGGAGGAGAGGGTCCAAGCAGGTCTTTGGCTGGTTTGGGTAAGGCTGTGGGGTTATTGTTGATGCCAGAGGGCCCCACAGGGGCAGCACAGGGGCAGCGCAAGGGTCAGAGCACCCTGTTTGGGATTAAAGATGTCCCAGAGGAACCCGATGCCAGGAAATCTGCTGATGGCACTATCATTGGATCCACTGCTAATGCCTCGGGAAGCATCATCCTGGGGGGGCCCAGACCAGATGGAGGAGCTTAGCAGGGGTGAACATGAAGCGAGGGGTGGGGGATCCAAAGCTGAGACAGCTGAGTCTGGTCTCCAGGGGACTGCTGGGGTCCACTGGGAGGGTGGCAGGGGGACAAGAAACTTGGGAAGACCCAAGTGGACACAAAAGGGTGGTGGTGATAGTGTGGTGGGAAATTACTGCTTACCCCAAGGTCCTGGGGACACAGGGGGCAGCTGGAGGTGCTGAGGGGGACAGGAGCAGGGGCATCAGCCTGGGAAGGGGCTTTGTTTGGACAATAGGACAGCTCTGAGCAGGGATTTTTCATGACTGGATGGCAAACGTGTTCCAGGAGCTGAGGGAACTCTGGAAAGCTCCATCCCAACCAGCCCTGCCAGGTCCAGGAGGCACCTGGATGGGACTGCACAGGGAGCCCAGCAAAGGCTGGAAAATGAAGCAGAGCTCCCAAAGCTGCAGAGCCTCTCACCTTCCTCCCCTCTGCAGGCTCCTCACAGCTCAGCACGGTGACAGGGACCCAGCTTGGCACAACATGGGGCAAGGAGAGGGGACAATCATGGTTATTTAGTGTTATCTGGGGCAACAGGGAGATTTCAGCATTTGGGGTGCAGAGGGGGGCAGGAGAAAATGTGGGGCTGGCCAAGGGAATGAGCCAGGGGGGTTGCTGCTCTCAGCTCCGTCAGGGTTGCCACCAGGAGGGCTGAGAGTTGGCATTTCCCCCCAGATTTTTCCTACCCAAGCCCAGTCCCACAGCAGCAGTGCCCAGCACACTGGGCACACTGCAGAGGTGATGCCAATGCCAACCTGGCCACGATAGGAGGGGACACACAGGGTTCCCATGGACCTCAGTTCCCTGCCACCACAAAGTGCTTCCCAGCAGGTGGGAAAATCTTGGGTGCAGCCATGGGACCTGTCCTGGCACAGCTCTGGCCTTTAGTGTTCCCAAACACTGCATGGGAAAACTCTGAGCTCAGCAAAGGCAAAGGGCACCTCTCAACCAGTAAATACCAGTTAAGCCCATCAAGGCTGTTGGGTTTGGTGCCTAAATTCAGTCCAAGCTGACTCAGGTGGGAGCCAAGGGGGTGCATTAAAAACAGGAGCCCTGCCCAGGCAGGGGGAATGATGGGCTGCAATTCTTCATGAAATCACTGATTATTTGGGTTGGTGAGAGTCTCAAAGACCATGTAATTGCAATCCCCTGCCATGGCAGGGACACCTTTGTGACAGTGTTCACAGGGGTCTTAGGATGAGGGAAGAGATGAGGATCTGAAGGCTTGATTTATTATTTTATGATAAATATTATATTAAAACTATACTTAAAGAATAGAAGAAAGGATTTCATCAGAAGGCTGCTAAGAATAGAAGAAGAAAGTATGAATAACAAAGGCTTAACACAGCTGACTGTGATTGGCCATTAATTAGAAACAACCACATGAGACCAATCACAGATGCACCTGTTGCATTCCACAGCAGCAGATAACCATTGGTTACATTTTGTTCCTGAGGCCTCTCAGCTTCTCAGGAGGAAATATCTTAAGGAAAGGATTTTTCATAAATTATGTCTGTGACACCCCTTCCCCTGTCCCAGGCTGCTCCAAGCCCCAATGTCCAGCCTGGCCTTGGGCACTGCCAGGGATCCAAGGGCAGCCCCAGCTGCTCTGGGCACCCTGTGCCAGGACACAATTCCTAATCCCCAGTCTCCCATCCATCCCTGCCCTGTCGCACTGGGAGCCATTCCCTGTGTCCTGTCCCTCCATCCCTTGTCCCCAGTCCCTCTCCAGCTCTCCTGGAGCCCCTTTGGGCCCTGCAAGGGGCCCTGAGCTGTTCCAGCCCCTCCCCATCTCCAGGTGAGCACCCCCAGCTCTCCCAGCCTGTGTCCACAAAGTGAAAGACAATGATTTATTTCAGCACTCAGGCGCTGAAGGGAGGGAGCCTTGCTCTGTCCCGGGGCCGCTGCCGGGTGCGTTCACAGCCGGGTTCAGCTGCAGATGGAGCCAGAGCCCCGCGCAGCGCCCGCTCCGCTCCCACCGCCACCGGCTGCGACCACCCCGGCAAATCCTCCCCATTTCCAGAGCAGCTGCTTCCCAAGGAAAAGCTCTTTTAAGGGGAAATGGCAGGGGCAGGATTATCGCAGCTACAATCGCAGCTGGTTTCTCTTGGCAGCTCAGAGCAGGGAGGAGCTGCCAGTCTGGACGGGGCTTGGAGCAGCCTGGGACAGTGGGAGGTGTCCCTGCCATGGCAGGAGATTGGAATTACACGGTCTTTGAGAGTCTCAGATTTGTGATTTCATGGTAAATCGCAGCCCATCATTCCCCCTGCCTGTTTTTAATGCACCCCCCTGGCTCCCACCGTATGGCTCTGCAGAATCCGTGCAGGGCTCAGGGCTCTTGCAGGGGCTCCTCCCGTGGGGATCCCACCCTGCTGGGCAGGGAGATGTGTCCTGAGATGCTCCTGGCTCTGTCAGTGGGGCTGAGGGAGCTGGGAAGGGGCTGAGCCTGGAGCAAAGGAGGCTCAGGGGGCCCTTGTGGCTCTGCACAGCTCCTGCCAGGAGGGGACAGCCGGGGGGATTGGGCTGTGCTCCAGGGAACAGGGACAGGAGCAGAGGGAACGGCCTCAGGCTGGGCCAGGGGAGGTTGGATTGGATATTGGGAAAATTCCTGCATGGAAAGGGTTCCCCAGCTCTGACACAGCTGCCCAGGGTGGTTTGGAGTCTCTGTCCCTGGAGGGGTTTGAAAGCCCTGTGGATGTGGCACTTGGGGACAGGGGTCAGTGGTGGCCCTGGCAGTGCTGGACTCGATGGTCTCACAAGGCTTTTCCAATCTGAACAATTCTGTGATTCTCAGGGCTGTGGATTTTGGGGTCACAGGGTGAGTAAGGGTGGGACAGCCCCAGGCAGGCTGGAGATGCTGTGCCAGGTGTGGGATGGAAATTGCTCCCCCAAACCTGCTGGTTCCAGGGGTGGGAGGGCTCAGGAGCCCCCAAGGATGGGTTTTATCCCTGTCCCCACCCAGCAGAACCTGCCCTGAGCTCCACCCACAGAACTCCTGGGCTCTGAGAGCCATCCAAGGCCCTTTTGGACCTTCCCCCACATCTCCAGGGCAGCTGCACTGGTTTGTCCCCACCCTGACCCTCTCTAAGGCTGTCCTGGAGGCAGATGGCTCCTGGGTGTCCTTCTCTGGGGTCACAGCTTGCTTGGCTCCGTGCTGAGCCTCCTTAATCCCCCTGGCCCTCCTGTCCCTCCCCCCAGACTGAGGGTGGTCCCAGGGGTCCCTGAGAGCCACCAGCTGAGAGCTGGTGCCACCCCTGCTGCTGTGTCCTCTCCTGCATGTCCCCAAAGGTCCCCACAGCCACATCTTCTCTGTGGGGCATGTCCCCAAAGGTCCCCACAGCCACATCTTCTCTCTGTGCCCTGAAGGTGTGGGCAGTGACTGTGCCTCAGTTTACCCCAGGGGCTTCTCCCTGGTTTTTGGAGGATGGAGCAGCTCCTTTATGGATTACCAACAGCAGGAGCAGCCTGAGGGGAGGATTATCTCCTTCCCATGTAAACCAGCACCTTCCTGTGCTGGAAATACCCATCCTGGACCCTCTGGTTCCTGCTGCTCCCAGGCAGGAGGGGCAGGGCTGGGGATCTGCTCCTTCCTCAAGTGTTGCACGAGGGCTTCTCAGAAAGCCAAAAAAAAAACCAGGGGAAAAAGAGTCCCAGGGGCTTGCCAAGGCTGTCCCTTGTTATCAGCCCCTGTGGTCTTGCTGAGTGGTGTCTGGGAAGGCAGCTGAGCTGGGAGCACAATGGAGCTGGGGAGAGGAATTTGGGATGCAGGTTTGGAACTGGGGTGAACCTTGGGCTGAAGGCCCTGCAGCACGAGGGAGGAGAGAGCAGAGGCTGCTTGGGTTTCTTCACCAACGGGGGGTTGGCAGAGCAAGACTTGGATGGGGACAAAGAGGAGGAGGAGGAGGAGGTGAGGAAATCAGAATCAGCCTGAGGTGGTGGCACAGGTGGATGGGAGATGGAGCTGCTGTGCTGGGAGGAAGGCTGGCATCAGGGCACCTTCTGTTCCTCTGAACATGGATGAGAAGCAAAGCTCAGGTACCAACAATCCTCCAAGGTTTGTATCCCTGGATGATTCAACAGCTTCTGGGCTGTGTGTCCATGGGAGCATCCTCCAAACAAGGGGGTCCCACCACCCAAGAGTCCTGCCCGGGCTCTCTGGGGCACGAGGAGCATGGCTGGAGCTGGCCAGGAGCCTGGCCTGAGCTGCTGTCCCTCTGCAGAACCCCCTGAGCAGTGACAACGCCTCGTCCGTGTGCAGCACGGTGGATTACAAACCCCCTGCACCCGAGGAGGAGGAGGTGGCAGAAGAGGCTGAGGAGAGCAACGAGCCTGAGGAGTGTTTCACTGAAGGTGAGAGCAGGGATGGAGATCCTGTGGGTAGGGGAGAGGGGTGTGGAGAGGGGAAAATGGGGCTGGAGGGGCCACTGCCAAACAGTTCTTGCAGCATAGGGACCCCCAGGCTCCCTGAGCTCAGCCCCAAATCCTCCTGCACCACCCCAGAGATGATCCCCATGGAGTTCCCCTTGTGCACCCCACCTCGACCCAGCAGGATCCCTGTGACAGTGTTCACGGGGGCCTGAGGATGAGGGAAGAGATGAGGATCTGACTCCATGTTTCAGAAGGCTTGGTTTATTATTTTACAATATATATTACATTAAAACTATGCTAAAAGAATAGAAGAAAGGATTTCATCAGAAGACTGGCTAATAATAGCAAAAGAAAGAATGATAACAAAGATTTATGGCTCAGACAGAGAGTCTGAGCCAGCTGACTGTGATTGGCCATTAATTAGAAACAACCACATGAGACCAATCCCAGATGCACCTGTTGCATTCCACAGCAGCAGATAACCATTGGTTACATTTTGTTCCTGAGGCCTCTCAGCTTCTCAGGAGGAAAAATCTTAAGGAAAGGATTTTTCATAAAAGATGTCTGTGACAGATCCCAGTCCAACTTCCACCAGGGAGGGTTTAAAATGCCAATAGAACCAGGAATAGTGGGAACACACTGACCAGGAGTGACCCCCAGCCCTGTGTGCCCAGGCTGTGTGAAGAGGTTCCCCTGCCTCTACGTGGACATCACCAGTGAGAAGGGGAAGATCTGGTGGAACCTCAGGAAAACCTGCTTCCGCATCGTGGAGCACGACTGGTTCGAGACCTTCATCGTCTTCATGATCCTCCTCAGCAGTGGGGCACTGGTAGGTGCCACCTTCCCCTGCCCCCAGGGCTCTGCAGCAGCCTCCCAGCCTGGGGGAGCCCAGGGAAGGTTGTAGGAGTGTTGGGGGGTTGGACAGTGGGGACGGATGGAGATGAGAGATCTCTGCAGCCAGGCTGTGGAACTTGGGGTTTATTGCAAAGGGCCTGGGTGCAGGAACCTGCTGGGAGCTGCCAGGCACAGCTCAGAGCAGGGCTGAGAGAAGAGAGGGGGAGAGAGGATGAGAGGGTGAGAGAGCAAGGGAGGCAAGAGAGTTAAAAGGGCAAGAGAGTGAAGTTCCCATTACAATACAATAAATCATTTTCTGTGTTGAATATTCTCATTCTCACTAACCAATCTAGTACAATATACAAATCCTAAAGCATTTCCATACAGCCTGTAAGAATCATTACATTACCATACTGTGTTACATTTTACACCCTAAAAACTCCTCTTTGGGCCCCTTCTGCCAAGCTGGCAGGGTCTGCTCTGAGCCTTGGGCCTGTCTGCAAGCAGAGGGTGTTGTTCCATCAAAAGGGGATCACCTTCAGCTGGCCACACCATTGTTTTCCAGTTGTTCAGTTTGAGGGATCTCAAAGCTTGCTTTCATTTCAATCTCGTTTATAGTTTCCATATTCTCAAAGTCTTTTGACAGACAATCATGTTTATAAGGCTTTCCTGTTTCATCTTCCCCAACAGAGGGTGTTATATTTACCTCTTCGAGCCAGGTCTAATAAGCTTTTGGAGGACTATAACACACCCAAGATAGCTCAGCTACCCTTGGAGGCATAAAAATCAGCAGAATGGCTTCTGTTGCAGTGTGGGAAATAAAAAGGTTTTATAAAAGGCAAAATAACAAAAAGAAAAACCAAGCCAAGTGCCAGACGTTCTTGCTCCTAGTAAAACACTTTACAAAAGCCATTCATTTATTTATTCACCTCTTTTTCTGCCAAATTGTCTAAGCAAAACTTTTTATCTTCTGTCCAATTAGCTATCCTTAAATTTGAGGTGAAGTCCCCCAAGGTGTTTTTTCACTTAATCGAAGATAAAAGCTTCTAAGCTTCTTTCCTTCTAAGAAGACAAAAGAGAGTTTTGTCACCCTGTCAGCAGAGAGCACCCTCCTACAGGAGGGGACAGAGCCCAGGCTCTGGGCATCTCCTGTGCCAAATGATCCAGCTGTGGGCAGATGTTTGATTTCAAACCCCATTTGGCTCAGCTCTAACGTCCTCCAGGAGTCCTGGTCACCCTCCCCAGCATTCCTGGACCATCATCCACAGGCTGTGGTCCATGGCTCGAGGGTATGCCACTGCCCACGGCCCCCACTGCTGCTCTTGATGCCAACTGTGAACCATCTGAACCATTTCTTGAGCTTCCTGTGGTTCCTTATTTCACTACCACCATCACCAGCTGTCAGGAGGTACCTGAGAAATAGTTCATGGCTTTTATTTTGCTGTTCAGCACCTCCATCAGTGCCTGGTGCCCTCTCTCAGAACCTGGATGTTCTTTACATCAGCCTAATTCATTACCAGTGTTTGCCTGGTGCTCTTCTCCAAGTCTTTGGGCTGGATTTAACCCAGGAAATACAAATTTCTCTGCAGGTTTGAAGGTGAAGAGAGAGGGAAGAGGAACAGAGGGAGCGAGAGGCTTTTCAGATACACTTTACATGTCTGCAGCTCTCTCTGAGGTGGTTTGGGGATGTCTGAGGTTGTAGCTGGTGCAGGAATTGAAAGCTGTGTTACCCCAGCTGTGCAGCACCTGGTCACCACACCCCTACCTCCAGTGCTTACTCAACACGGGGGTGTAGCACTCACCCCAACTCCTCAGGGCACTTTCAAAACTCCCAGAGCATCTCAGGGTGTGGCTTGGTGTCCTGGCTTTGAGCTGAGACACCTGGGAGCAGGATGCAGCTGGACCTTTGCTTCAGTGAAGCTCTGCTATGGGGCCAACCCCACAAAGCCAAGCAGGAGCTGGACCCCAGGTGGATCAGCTCCTCATGGACCCGCCGTCCTTGGGCTCCCAGCTTCCTGAGCCCTGGAAAGCAGGGCTGGGAGGAGGGCTGGGATCAGGGCACCTTCTGTTCCTCTGAACCTGGATGAGAAACAAAGCTCAGGTACCAACAATCCTCCAAGGCTGGCATCCCTGGATGATTCAACAGCTTCTGGGCTGTGTGTCATGGGAGGGGGAGGCATCTCCCTCTCTGGAAGGCAGGGAGATGCCAGTAAGGGTGTGCTCTGGGGTGCCACAGGTCCCACAGAATGATGTGACTGTCACAGAGCTCTGTGGGTCCCACAGAAGGATGTGACTGTCACAGAACTCCCTGGGGTCCCACAGAATGATGTGACTGTCACAGAGCTCTGTGGGGTCCCACAGAATGATGTGACTGTCACAGAGCTCCTTGGGGTCCCACAGAATGATGTGACTGTCACAGAGCTCCCTGGGGTCCCACAGAATGATGTGACTGTCACAGAACTCCCTGGGGTCCCACAGAATGATGTGGCTGTCACAGAACTCCCTGGGGTCCCACAGAATGATGTGGCTGTCACAGAGCTCCATGCCCCTTGCAGGCTTTCGAGGACATCTACATCGAGCAGCGCAAGGTGATCCGCACCATCCTGGAATATGCAGACAAGGTCTTCTCCTACATCTTTGTCATCGAGATGCTGCTCAAGTGGGTGGCCTATGGCTTCAAGGTGTACTTCACCAATGCCTGGTGCTGGCTGGATTTCCTCATCGTGGATGTACGTGATGGGCAGGGCCAGGCCAAGGGGCCTGGGGTGTTAGGGGCTGCTGTAAATGAAGCCAGATTGTATTTTAGAGGATAAAGGGGTGGCTCTGTAATGAGGGCTTATAGCATTACTTAAAATTACTTAGCATTACTTAAAATAATGGTCCCACACAGGAAAGAACACTTCATTGGTTGCAGGAACCTTTCAAACCCTTCTGTCTTACACCCAAGCCAAGAACAGCCCCTGCAGTTCCACCAACCAGGCCCAGGAGAGCTATGAAGGGACACAGGGTCTCCCAAATGGTCCATAACAGAGCAATCTGTCCTTTCTGTGCCTCACATCAATTCCACCCTCACACTCAAGAGGTGTCATCCTGCCCCTGGATCCCTGGCAGTGTCCAAGGCCAGGCTGGATGGGGTTTGGAGCACCCTGGGACAGTGGGAGGTGTCACCCCCATGGCAGGGGTGGCACTGGATGGGCTTTGAGGTCCCTTCCAACCCAAACCATTCTGGGATTCTGTGACACTTGAGGTGTCTGGTTACCAGGAACCCCAAGAACTCAATGTCCCTGTCCCAGGGCTAGAGGATGACCACCAACCTGAGGGACTGGGGAGAGAGGGATTGGCAGGAGCTGCAGCTGTGTTTCCACCTGAGTGCTACTGACCACTTGGACTGCTCCTTCCAGGTGTCCCTGGTCAGCCTGACAGCAAACTGGCTGGGATATTCTGAGCTGGGAGCCATCAAATCCCTGCGGACACTGAGGGCTCTGCGACCCCTGCGTGCTCTGTCCCGCTTTGAGGGCATGAGGGTGAGTGTGTCCCCGTGTGCTGCTGGCCCTGACAGGGACATGAGAGCCCTCAGCAGTCTTCCACATCATGGATGGTTTTCAGGGGCTCCAGACTGGTGGGATCAATGCTAAGGTACCTTTGGTCCAGTCTGACCTCACTCAGTGCTGCTGGGGTGGGTGAGGTTGGGCATGGGGACATGAAGGTCCCATCCAGGTCCCCCAAGGTCTTTTCTGTCCTTGCAGGTGGTGGTGAACGCCCTGGTGGGTGCCATCCCCTCCATCATGAACGTCCTGCTGGTCTGCCTCATCTTCTGGCTGATCTTCAGCATCATGGGGGTGAACCTGTTCGCAGGGAAGTACTACAGGTGTGTCAACACCACCACTGGGGAGCTCTTCGAGATCGACGTGGTCAACAACAAGAGTGACTGCATGGCCCTGCTCCACACCAACGAGGTCAGATGGGTCAATGTCAAGGTCAACTTCGACAACGTGGGCTTGGGATACCTGTCCCTGCTGCAGGTGGTACGTCACAACATCGGGTGTCACCGTCCAGGATGTGTGGAGCAGGGCGGTGGGATGAGCATCAGGGCTGATGTGGGATGGGGTTTCTTAGCTGCTTCTTGGCTTCAAAGCTTTTTATAACACCAAAAAACCCTTAGGAAAGGAGGGAAACTCCTAGCCAAGAGGAAAAGGGACAGAGTAGAAGATGGGAGGGGAAGGTTTCACCAGGGAGCTGCTGCAGATGGATGCAGCAGCACCAAGGCTGGTGCTGCAGAGCAGCCTCTGCCCAGCATGTGCTGGTTTTTAACACCAAAAAAACTCTTAGGAAAGGAGGGAAACTCCTAGCCAAGAGGAAAAGGGATGGGGTAGAAGATGGGGAAGGTTTCACCAGGGAGCTGCTGCACCCATCTGCAGCACCAAGGCTGGCACTGCAGAGCAGCCCCTGCCCAGCACGGGGTGCAGAAGTCAGGAGGAGAGGCTCTGTGGGACCCCTGCAGCCCTTTGGAAAGTTCAGCCTGCTCCAGCTGTGGGTTTTGGGGCTGTGCGTGGGGCGGGTGACGACTGGAAAAAGGACACACGTGTCCCCTGGGGCAGCCGGGTTCCACTGAACTCCCCACAGCTGGGCCAGGCAGCAAAGGGGAACTGCTCACCACAGCTTTGATAAAAATAGAGATGTGGGCTCCATTATTGGGCAGGCTGGGGCTACTCCCATCAGATCCAGGGGAACTGGTGGCTGCAAAATCCAAAAACAACCCCAGCTGATGACCCTGCTTCTAAATTCAGCTTCCTCTTCAGCCTTGCTGTTCCATCAGATTCAGGAAACAAAATGTGCAGACCTTTTGTTTAACAAATCAGCAGCAAAAGGCTGTAAGAGATGCAGGAGAGACCCTTAAAAAGACTTGGTGTGGTCCCTCCACCCTGCTGGGATGGGAATTCAGCAGAAGCGGAGGCAGGATATGGAAGTCAGGGCTATGGATGTGGCACAGTTTGGGACTGGAAAGGAGGCAGCTGGCCCTGGCACAGCTCTGCTTTGGAAAAATGACTTCTAATAGAGCAGAAGGGAGAAAAGAGTCAATTGCTTCTTTTCCCTGCCTTGTTTGCAGTGGTGTTTTGGAAAGTCACTGGTAGTCTCTGCCCCAGAATGGTCCATGCATATTCACATGGAAATTTCCATATTTCTGGGACATTTTGCTTGTGGATTCAACCCTTGTTCCTCTCCTGCCATTCCCACAGAGAAGCCAGAGTGCTCAGAACTCAACCCCAGACACACACCCATCACCTTCCCTTTGTTCCCAGCCACAAACAACTCCCAGAAAATACATTCTCCACTGCCACAGAACCACAGAATCCTTTGTGCTGGAAAAGACTCCAAGTCTGACCATTCCTGTTCCCACAGGCAACCTTCAAAGGCTGGATGGACATCATGTATGCAGCCGTGGACTCCCGTGAGGTGAGGGGCACGCAGGGACACGGGGCTGACTCCAGGGCTGGATTCCCCTTGGCACACTGGGAGCAGGAGCCCAGAGCTGAGGCTGGGATGGATCCTTGGCTACAGCATCACCTCTGGCTCTGCCTTTTGGTGCTGCATCCCACCTGTAAATTCAGCCAGGACGTGAAGGCTACAGGGTGGAGAAACCCCCAAAATGTATCAGATCATGGAATGCCAGCATGGTTTGTGTTGGAAGTGACCCTAAAGCCGATCCAGTGCCTCCCCCTGCCATGGGCAGGGACACTTTCCACTATCCCAGGGTGCTCCAGGATCTGTCCAACCCAGCCTTGGACACCTGGGCAGCCACAGCACCCCCCTGCTGAGGTGCAGCCATGTGTCCCTGTGCCACCCCTGTCATTGTCACCTGCAGCCTGGCCCCACACTGGGCTCCCACCCCACAGATGGGGCTGGATCTGCTCCACTCAGCTTCAGTTCCAGGGGCCAAAATCCCCATTCTGCTCTCACTGCTCCAACCTGGAGGGCTCATTCTTCGCCTGCTGTGACATGATGTCCTCTGGGACCCCTCAAGCTGGGAAAGCTCATCCCATCCTGGAGAAAGTACCTGGCTTGCCTTGAGCAATCAGTGGGTTATGAGAACAGAGCAGCCGGCGTTCAGCCATGGGGTTCAAAGAGTTATTTTAAAAACCCCAAGTGTTTGACGAGTGAGGTGCAAAGGCTGTTCCTACTGTGACCCACCCCAAAAGTGTCCCCACAGCAGAAGGGGTTTCCTACTGTTCTCCAATGACACTGGGGGTCACCCCACACACCTACAGACCTCAAGGGGTGGTTTTCATTGCCTTTTTTAGCACCCTTTCATCACCCTCTGAAAATCCCTCAGGCCTCTGCCCCACCTGGGGCAAAGCTGGTTTGGGAGAAAATCCTCCCTGTTCTGCCAAGAGCTTTCCTCAAACTGGGGGAAGCCAGTGGGGTCACCTTGGGGTGTCTCTGGTCAAACACAGAGTAGGATTAAGGGATGGTCTTTGGGATGAGAAGCATTGTCCAGAGATGTCTGGCCTGTCACCCAGCTGTGCTGGTGTGACAGAGTAATCCACTTTTCCTTTCCCCTCTCAGATACATTTCAGCCCTTGGAATGCTGATTATTGGGAAGAAACTCATCTGCTCATTAATATCACTGCAAAGGACATCCTTTCCCATTCGCCAGCCCATGCTGTGGGATCAGGGGCAGCATGTCCTTGTCCCTCAGTCAGTGTCACAGGGATGTCCCTTTCTGTGGCTGCTCCCACACACAGCCAAAAGTTTTGGAGCAGTCACACCCTGGCTCTGTGGTGTTTGTCCAAACACCACAAACCCCTGTCTGGGGACTTGGGGACACCTTTTTGGGAGAGGGTCAGTCTCACATTTCCTGTCTCTCCTGGTCAGATTGAAGAGCAGCCACAGTATGAGATCAACCTCTACATGTACATCTACTTCGTCATCTTCATCATTTTCGGTGCCTTCTTCACCCTGAACCTCTTCATTGGTGTCATCATCGACAACTTCAACCAGCAGAAGAAAAAGATGAGTATTTCCTGGCTCCTGAGGGGCTGCTCTGGGCTGGAGGGGGCCAGCACAGCAGTGGGGTGATGGGACCAGGGCCACCATGGCCAGGACTAGGATGGATCCCAGGATTCTTATCCATTAGTGGCTTCCTGTACCGGGCAAACGGCACATGGAGCTTTATGTCCTGGTCACAGCAGTTACAGAGGACTTCATTTATGGGTGCAGAGGGAGGAAAAAAAGGGAGGTTGTGTTTTCTCTTGTCTGGGCCATCACTTTTATTTTCTTTTCCCACCCTGGGGTCATTTTCCCATGCACAAAGTTGAGACTCAACTTCTCCTTCCAAGCCAGTAGCTCAGGACTGCCAGCCCCAAGCAGGGGAGAAGGGTGGGCAGGGCCAAGCACACTGGTGGTGCTGAGCAGGCTCCGCAGGGCACAGAGAGGACACCTTGCTCCCAGCAGGGTCTCTGAGGGGCTGAAAACACTTGGTGGGGAGAGACATGGTCAGACACACTTGGTGGGAAGAGAATTTCTGAGGCTAACAGCAACGATTCCCCTTATACTTTGGAGGCAAAGACATCTTCATGACAGAAGAGCAGAAGAAATACTACAATGCCATGAAGAAGCTGGGCTCCAAGAAACCCCAGAAGCCCATCCCCAGGCCAGCGGTACGTTGGGCTCATGCTCCTGGAGTGGAGCACACAGGGAGCACTTCTAGCCACCAGCTGTCCCCAAGGGAATGAGAAAGGTCCAGGGAAGACCATTTGCACCATTGTTGTTCTTCTGACAGGACCTGGCCAAGAGCTGGGGCTTCAGAAGAGGCTGACATCAGGCCACCTCCTTTGGGCCTGCCCTTTAGCCCTTGGTCTGCTGGCAAGGGCAGTGATGGGGTTTCTTTTGCAGGAATTTTGGTTTTTTCCTGGTTCGGCTCCCAGCTCTTCTCTGGTTCTCTCTCCTCTCAGGGAAAGCTCAGCTTTCAATCCCCCAGAAGGGACCCTGGTCCAGCCAAAACATTCTCAGTTATGATTTGGGTTTTGTAGCCCTGCACAAGCGAGGTCCTTCCCATGTGTTAATTTGTGCCCTGTGGGTGTAATTAGCAAGTGGCTGTGTCCTGTGCCCACTCCTCCTGGCTGTAGAATTCCCTTTCCTCCATCCTGAGAGGCACTGGGAATCCTCCCCCCATAACTTCTGGGGCTGTGAGAGCCATGCTGGCCACAGCCCTGAGGTTTCCCACACTTGTAAATATGGTTCCTTCTCTTTCTGTTGTGTTTTTGTTTTGTTGTGTTTGTCCTGTGTTCCCACCTCTTCCCTGGTGCTCCATTGTCGCCCTTGTGTCCCTCACTGCAGAACAAAATCCAAGGGAAGGTGTTCGACTTCGTTACCAAGCAAGTGTTTGACATCACCATCATGATCCTGATCTGCCTGAACATGGTGACCATGATGGTGGAAACAGATGACCAGAGTGAGCTCAAGACCTCTGTCCTCTACAAGATAAACCTGGTCTTCATCGTCATCTTCACCGGCGAGTGCGTGCTCAAGATGTTCGCCCTGCGCCATTACTTCTTCACTGTGGGCTGGAACATCTTTGACTTTGTGGTGGTTATCCTCTCCATCCTAGGTAAGTCCTGCTGCTCCCACCAGTCCCTCAGGGATCCCACAGGACAATGATGAGTGGAAGTGGTCTCACCAATTCACACCCACCAACCAGGCTGTCACTGCACCCTGCTTGCACCCATCCTTTGAGCAGGGCCAAGCCAGCAGGACCCTGGGACATAACAGATGTGAGGCCACTTCAGATTGGGTGAGGGGCTGGGGATATCTCTGCTCCTCCTTTATCATTGTAACAGGCCCCTGGCCAGGTAATAATTAGTATAGAGTCTATTATTCACAGAAGGTTCATTAATAATAATTTTTATTAAGAAACTTATTGTTCTTATAGATAGTTATGATACAGTTGGACTTAATTGGTCCTCTAATTCAAACACCATCACCACTGGCTAGTTAAGAAACCACCCTTTGGTAAACAAATCTCCATAACATATTCTACATGTTCACAACACCAGGTGCAGCAAGTTAAGATAAGAATTGTTTCTCATTCTTTTCTCTGATCTTCTCACAGCCTTTTCCCAGAATGATGCTTGGGAAAGGTCTGTTTCTCTCTGTGGCCAGAAAGCTGCTGCCACACTCCTTGGTGTTATTTCCCTTGGTGTTCTCTTTCTCTGAAAAAGA
Source organism: Setophaga petechia (assembly GCA_024362935.1). Lineage (NCBI taxonomy): Eukaryota > Metazoa > Chordata > Aves > Passeriformes > Parulidae > Setophaga > Setophaga petechia. The sequence goes on from JANCRA010000129.1 coordinate 1,262,424, forward strand.
GCAGTCAGAGTTTCAGAGTTTAACTCTTGCGTCTGTGCTCAGAGGTTATTTTTTAATGTTTTCCCTGTCACTGGAGGAGCCATTGGGGTGGCCTCACCTCACTGTGTCTGCCCAGATGGAGCTGAGCAGCTCCCCTTCACCTCCTACTGGTGGCACAGCAAACTCATCTGCCCTTCCTCCCTCCACAGGTATCGTCCTCTCAGACATCATCGAGAAGTACTTTGTGTCCCCCACCCTCTTCAGGGTGATCCGGCTGGCGAGGATTGGCCGCGTGCTGCGGCTGATCCGAGGAGCCAAAGGCATCCGCACGCTCCTCTTTGCCCTGATGATGTCCCTGCCCGCCCTGTTCAACATCGGCCTCCTGCTCTTCCTCGTCATGTTCATCTACTCCATCTTCGGCATGTCCAACTTCGCCTATGTCAAGAAGGAGTCAGGGATCGATGACATCTTCAACTTCGAAACCTTCGGGAACAGCATCATCTGCCTCTTCCAGATCACCACGTCAGCGGGGTGGGATGGGCTCCTCAACCCCATCCTCAACAGCGGCCCCCCGGACTGCGACCCCGAGCTGGAGAACCCCGGGAGCTCGGTGAAGGGAGATTGTGGGAACCCCGCCATTGGCATCTTCTTCTTCTGCAGCTACATCATCATCTCCTTCCTCATCGTGGTGAACATGTACATCGCCATCATCCTGGAGAACTTCAGCGTGGCCACGGAGGAGAGCAGCGAGCCCCTCTGCGAAGATGATTTTGAAATGTTTTATGAAACTTGGGAGAAGTTCGACCCGGACGCCACCCAGTTCATCGCCTACAGCACCTTGTCTGACTTTGTGGACACCTTGCAGGAGCCACTCCGAGTTCCCAAGCCCAACAAGATCAAACTCATCACCATGGATCTACCAATGGTTGCTGGGGACAAAATCCACTGCCTAGACATCCTCTTTGCCCTGACTAAGGAAGTGCTGGGGGACTCGGGAGAGATGGATGCCCTGAAGGCCACCATGGAGGAGAAGTTCATGGCTGCCAACCCCTCGAAGGTTTCCTATGAACCCATCACCACCACTCTGAAGAGGAAACACGAGGAGGTGTGTGCTACCAGGATCCAGAGGGCGTTCCGGAGGTACCTCCTGCGGCGCTCGGTCAAGCAGGCATCCTACATGTACAGGCACAGCCAGGACGCGCTGGGCGAGGACGCGCCCGAGAAGGAAGGGCTGATTGCCACCAAAATGCAGGAGATCTATGGGAACTCTGGGACAGATGTGGAGACAGCCCCTGCCCTGGGCCTCAAGCCCATTCCCAGCTCAGAGACGCCCCAGGATGCTCCTGAGGAAGCACAGGTTTGGCGTAAGGAACACGTGGTGAAAGAGTCGCTGGTGTAACACGAGGAGGTTCCACCTCTGGCCCAGCCTGAAGAGACTTCATTTGTATCTCCTGTTCAAAGCTCTTCCACGCACAGATCTCTAGATCTTAGATATTGAGCTAATTTCAGACATTTCAAGCAATCACCTTGAATTTCAAAGCAGGATCTCCTCCTGATCCTGGGTTTTACAGCCCACTGCACTTGCAAAGAGTTAAATTCTTTTTCTTATGAGAACTCAAATGTGAAATCTGTTGTCGGTGAAAGAGAAACAAGTTAGTTTTGAAATCATCTCATCATGGTAACGATGGTTTTCAGGCGTGAACAGAAGAGTATGGTTGTCCTTTCACTTAAAGTAATTATTTATTAATGTTATTTCACAATTAAGAGATTTTCCTGTATTTTATTCTTCCAGAGTGCAGCCAAGCAACCAGTAAAGATGAGCCAAGTGAAATAATATTAAGAATAATTACGGAAAACAGAAGGTTTTGTTAACAAAAATCTCTAAAGTCTTAAAGTAGCACCTTTCTTTTGAACCTCTGAATAAGCTTGATGATTATTTTTTCTTACATACAAGAGAAAGTGCAATTATGTCTTAAAAATTGGTTTGCAAAGCCAAAGCAAAGCATCTGCAGCTTTATTCTCAGGGTTAAATATCAGATTTTCAAGGTCTCTCAATATGCATTGAAAGCAGAAATCATTCAGGTCTCTGTAGGACGAATGTAAACACTATTGATAGTCAGTATTTTTACTCTGTTTTCCCATTTCCATCCAGGTTTTGTGGCAGGAAAGTAATGGGCAAAGATAGGATTTGGAAGAAGTCCTCCAAAAATCCCCAGTCCCCAGGACAAAACTCTCCAGGGTTTTCTTCCTAGCCCTGTTGCAAGAGGATCTGTCCCACTGGAGTGCTCTCGGTTGGCATTCCAAATGTTCTCTTCGTTAGTGTTAATTAATGAAATGCACCCCCAGGGGCAGGAGCAGATGTTTGAACGATCCTTTCCATGAGCTGCCTTAGGGGTCCCCGAAAGCCCACCCAAGCCCCAGGTGGCTGCATGGAATAAACAATCCCACTTGGGGTGTGAATCCCAAAATCCTCCGGCAGAGCATCCTTCCCCAGGCTGGGGCTGCAGAGAGGCCCTGGTGGCACATTCTGGATGGGCCAGGCAGGTGCTCACCAGGAAATCTCCAGGGAGAGGAGTGTTTTCCCAGGGGGAAAAGGGATTTGCTGTTCTTCACACAGGTGAGCAAAAATTAAAGTAAATCAAGGAAAATGGCCTGGGCACAGCTGTGGCTGCCCTGGATCCCTGGCAGTGTCCAAGGCCAGGTTGGACAGGGCTTGGAGCACCCTGGGACAGTGGAAGGTGTCCCTGCCATGGCAGGGAGTGGCACTGGATGAGCTTTGAGGTCCTTCTAACCCAAACCATCCTGTGATTCTGTGAAAAATGGGTAAAAGGCCCCGAGTTCATCTCTGACCATGTTCTGCCTTCAAAAGGGAAAAAATCCCTCTTGAGATCAAAACAAACATGAACCAAAATCTCTTCAGTTCAAATAAGGCTGTTCCTGAAGCCAAAAGCTCTGATTTTTTTGTACTCTGATGATTCTCTTCTCTTCCCGGGCTGTTCCGGGCGCTGCCGCCCCAGGTGCCCCATGGCAGGCTGGCCAGGAGGGGTGCTGAGCCACTTTTCATGGCCAGCATTTCCATGGGAAGCATCCTTGGCACGGCAGCCCCCGCCCGGCCCGTGGTTCACAATCGATGCTGCTTCTACGTTTGTGTCGTCGGGGATGGGGAAATGCCCCAGAGCAGGGTTTGTGCGAGCTAAAGCCGTTTTTCTTTGTACATTTCTTACAATAAACAATTGTAAATGATCTGTTATTATGGTACCAAGTGTGTTGGGGTGTCTTGGGGGAGGAATAGAGTTTTGTAGTGCAGAGCTTTAACGTACTCTTTGTTGATGGCTGCTTGAGGGCCCACAGTATAATTGGGAAGTCAATATTTATCTGCTCATAGAGATTGTATTCTTTTTTAAAGGAGTTGTACCCCCTTTAAATTGCCTGTAATTCCCTTCATTAGGCTTCATGGGTTTTCCTTGGAGAAGAATTAGGAGTGAACTTAGATTTGTTTCACACGCAACACCCTCCAACACCCCTGTGCTGGGAGGGGTGAACATCCCTTCCCTTAGCTCCCTGTGCTCAGCCAACCTCAGCAGGACCTGGGGGTCTCATCCTGCACAAGAACCTCCAGGGCTGTCCCATGAGACCTCCAGCCCAGCTCCCAGAGCTTCTGCTCCTGATCCCATCCTCTGGAGCCCTCGGTGCTCACCAGGAGCCAGAGGAGATACTGCTGTGGGCTCCACCAACGACAGAGGAGGGTTTGGAGGTGTGGGGATGTGGGACCCTCCCTGTGGGGCCACCAAGTTCCCCTACACACCCTATCAGGGTTGCTGTGAGCACAGGGGCCTCCAGGGGAGACTGAGCCCCTCAGTGCCTTTCAAGGGTGCCACGGAGCCCTTGGGCAGCACAGGGGCTGATTTGGCCACTGTCACTGCAAACCCTCTTCAGTTTGTGCCCCACTCCTGCTTTTACCTCACAGGGCTTTCCCAGGCACCCCCAGCTTCCATCTGCAGCCCCAGAACCCCATAAAAACCCCTCCAGTGCCTGCCAAGCATGTGGGCATCCCTGTCCCCTTGCCCTGCTGGGATATCAGGGCCAGGCTCTGCTCTTCCATCCAGACCAGGGGTGACAGCAGCAGGGACCTGGCAGCACTGCCCCATATACAGAACCAGGAGAAGGCACCTCTCCCGTCATCATGCCCTCATGGAGCCACTTTTTCTCTGGAAAACTTTATTTCTCTTGCTTCCTGTCCCCTTGCATGCAAAGTCAGGCTGGGGCTGGTACCCAGCACCCATCAGATGCTCAGAACTGGCAAAAACCCCACCAAGGCTGCAGAAGATGAAGGTCTGGGGAGGCCCCGAGCAGTGGCACCAGTCTCTGGGGACCAACAGGACTGGCAGAAGTACCCAGAGGTGTTTTTCACTGGAGTTACAGTTCAGTGCTCACCCAACGAGCAACAACGGGGGGGCAGAGCCTGGGGGAAACTACTCCTGCAGCAGAGCTCACCTCAGGGGCCTCACTGTGCTTCCCTGGGGCCTGGCTGTCCCAAGGTCCCATGGAGAAGGATCTTGGAAATGGAGAAAGGTGGGTATGGCTGGTACCCAAGTGACTCCTTGTTTTGGCCATTTCCCCATCTTATCTTCTCCCTGGAAGTGTCCAAAAAATGTGGATGTGACACTTGAGGACATGGGGGGTTAGTTGTGATTGTGGTGGTGCTGCTGAGCTGATGATCCTAAAGGTCTTTTCAAACCACAGTGATTTTGGGATTGACTCATGCTTCTCTGATTTTAGATTTCTGGACTCACTGGGATGCAGGGATGGGAGCTGAGGGACCCATCCCACAACAAGCAACCCCACAAACATCCTCTATTCTAATCCCACTCCTGCTGCAGCTCTTGGCCTCTGGGCCGCCATCAATCCCTGCCCATCCTCTTCAAGGCCAAACACCCTGGGGGGATCTATGGAGCTGGGGGGAAGCCCTGGGGGTCAACCCATCCTGTCCTGCCCCAGAGATGTGGCCAGGTGGCACCCATCCCATTCCCTGGGCACATCTCCTGCTCAGCCAGGTTTGGCACCTCCTGCTTTGCAGATGGGCTCATCCCCAGCTCTGCTGCAGGGCCAGTCCTGGCCACCCCCAGGGAATAGGGGCACCACAGGGAGCCAGCAGGGGACACCAGGGTGGATGAAGCCCAGGGACACAAGGATAGACAATGCCCAGAGACAGGAGGGTGGATGAAGCCCAGGGACAGGGAGATGGACAATGCCCAGGGAAACGGAGAAGGACAATGCCCAGGGACAGGAGGATGGATGAAGCCCAGGGACAGGAAGATGGACAATGCCCAGGGACAGGGAGATGGACAATGCCCGGGGACAAGAAGAGGGAGAATGCCCAGGGACACAAGGATAGACAATGCCCAGGGCCCCGGGGCTCACAGGCTCCCCAGTGTCTGCACCACATTCAAAACCAGCCCCGAGGGAAAGTCCCCGGCAGGGAGGATTTACATGAGCAGGAAAGGGGCCGTGCAGAGAGCAGCAGCTTTGCCATTTTTAGATGCTGGGGCCAGGGTGGTGGAGCAGCCGCTGTTTCTGCAGAAGCACAGGCTGGATGTTTTCCTGCCCTGGGCACTGAAGTATGGCTGCTCTGGGCACGAGGCTCTGGCTGCTCCCGGTGACCTTCTGGCTGCTGCCTCTGCTCACAGGTAGGCACCAAACAGGGTCTGCACTTCAGAGCAAGGAGCCAGGACACTGCCCTGGGCTGTGTGCCCTGCTCAGGGCCTTCCCCCAGCTCTGCCTCTCAGTGCAATAATTTTAATCTTTGTGCTGGTCTCTCTCAGTCCTACTTTGTGCTGGGAGCCTCCTGGGGAGCCCAGGAGGGCACACAGATCTGGGAGCCCAGTGCCTGCCTGGGGTTTGGGTTTTGCTTCCCTTGGGGTGTGCAGACAGGACATTCTGGGGCAGGCAGGTGGCTTTGGCTGAGCGGCTGCAGAGCCAGCCTGGCTGGGGCTGCAGGTGGCAGGAAAGAAGGGTCCTTGAGGTTTATTATCCATTCATTACTCTCAGAGGCCTAGGAATGGGGCTGGCACATTGCCAAGGGTATGGCCTCTGCTCTGTGGGGTTCAGTGCCCAGGAGCAGAGGAGAAATGGGAGGAAAAAGGCTTTTGGGGTGATTTATGGAGTCTGCGTGAACATCCCTGCACTGTTCCCCTTGGAGAAGCAGCAGCAAAAGCCAGGACATGGCTCCTGTCCCCTTCCAGCTCCTCTTGCCTGGTGCAGGGGCAGCTACAAGAACCTGCAGCAGATCCCACCCTCAGAGGGAAATGTGTGCCCACAGGACAAAGGGCATTTAAAGGACTCCTCTGGTGGCCACGCAAGTCCAGCATGGATTCAAGGCTGCAGGGTTTGAATGTGGCTCTCATGATGATTTTGGGGAAGGATGGGGAAGTTCAGCCCTCCTGTGGCTGCAGTGGAACTCCTGACTCAGAGGGGTGTGAGGGACCAGCCTGGCCTTGTTTTAGAAACACCAACAGAACCTGGGGGGAGCAAAGCCTTGGCTGGTGGCACTGTGGGTGACAGGGACGCAGCCTGTGCTCAGCCAGGACAAAGGGCATCTCTCATCCTGGAACAAAATGGGATGGGGCTGGAAGGGAGGATTTGCCTGCAGAGGTGTTGGTGGTGAACGTGGAGAGGGCAGCAGGGACCTGGAAGGGGCTCTGGGGCAATGAGAGGAGCTCCTGCCTAAGCCAGGGGGTCCCTGCAGGCTGGGAGTCTGCAGGAGGGTGGCACAGAGCGCAGGCTGGGGAACTGAACCTTTCTTCTTCTTCTCTGTTCCTTCTTCTCCTTCTGGGGATGGGGAGGTTTGCAGCTGCCCTGCAGGGAGGAGCTGCAGCCCCACCTCCCTGCCAGCTCCTCCACAGGGTTTGGTGAATCTCCATCGAGAGGAGGGAACTGGGCACTCAAGCGAGGCAGTAAACAGGGCTGGGGCTTCCTGCCCAGCTGCAGCAAGAGGAACCAGCCCAAAGGCACTGGAGGTGTGGGCAGGGCACCCGTGGGTGCTGGGGGGGTCCCCACCTCCCCCTGCTTCCTGCACTGCAGGGCCCACAGCACCAACCCTTGTACCAGGGCACTGTGTGGCCACGGGATCTGGGAATGCCCGTGGCCACCACAGGGCTCTGAGCCAGGAAATCCCAGCAGGGAAGGGTTCCTGGTTGGTTCAGGGAGTGGGGATGCAGAGCTGGGAGTATCTGGAGCCTTACCAGGAGGCACCAGCCTCAGGGACATTGTAGAAAGCAGGTTTCACTGGGGTATCAACCAGAAAACAAGCTGGAAAATTTTCAGGAGACAGGATGGAAATCGAAGGGTTTCTACCCAAATCTGAGCTTCCCCAGGTCCTCTGACCAGGAGGCAGTTGTTGTCCTGTTGTTGCTCCATCCCCTGTGGAGTGGGCAGGAAGGGCCAGGGCACGTCCATCCCTCTGGGGACATCCTGGTGGGCTCCTGGCCACGATCTCAGGCCCTTCTCCTGTCTTGCAGGTGGGACGCCAGCAGAAAAGAACAGCACTGGGAACAGCACAGGTACCCCCAGACCCACTGGGTTCTTCCCCTCCGTGTGACCCAGGGTCCCTCCTGTCCCACAGAGCTGCTGTCCCACCACCCATGGGCTTTTCCCCCCACAAAGGCCATTTCCAGGCTGTGACATCCCCCATGGCTCATCCCCAATCCTGCTCCTTCCTCTCCCTCTGCAAAGCCAGGTCTGCTTCATCTTTCCTGAGCACTGCAGGTTTTTCCTCTGCTTTTGCTGCATGGCAAAGTCTGGGACCAGCACTGGCGTTGTGCCACTGTCCTTGGCCATTCCCACCCATGGGGCCCTAAGGGTGACCTCTGCAACCCAAAAGGGCTCCTAAAGACACCACTCTGGGACTAAACATGGCCAAAAAATACAAAATAAAGCAAAAGACAAAAAAATGTGGAAGAAAAAGAGAAACCAGCTGGGGTTCCACAGGCTGTAATTTTGGAGCTGGGATTAACTCAATATGCACAGAGAGGGGTGGGAGCAGGACAGAAGTATTGGATCAAAGGTATTCCCACAGAAAATTGGAGTTTCCATTATGATGCCTTGTGAAGGCTGACCTAGAAAAGAGACTAGACAGAGCTGAAGAATATCAGGGCAACCCCAAATCTGGGAATGATTGGCATCTGACTCCAAGGCTTCAGAATGCTGAACTCTCCCTTTGTTAAAACTATACTATATGACATCACAACTACATTAAAGAGATACATACTATACTACATACTATCATACTTATTTCTAACTACTGAAAAATACTAAAGAAAACTCGTAACTGGCTCCCAACAGCCAGGACACAGTTTTGCATGATTGGCCAAGGAAACAAAACAATCCTCAGCAGAATCCAATTACCAAATCCCTTCAGGTAAATAATCTTCCAACACATTCCACATGTTCACAAGCACAGGAGCAGCAAATGAGATAAGAATTATTTTGATCATTCTTTTCTCCACTTCTCTCACAGCTTCTCTCTGTTCAGAGGGCATGTGAATACCACACAGGTTTATTTATTGGAAGGCCTCAATGGATCCACCTTGGGCAGCACAAGAGCCCAGCCAGGGCTGCACCCCAGGTGAACCCAAAATGGTCACAAAATGCCACACTCATCACGGGGTCTCTCACTTTTATCAGTTCTGGTCCATTTGCATATTGGAGTTAATTGTCCAATTACAGGCTCAGCCCATGCAGTCCCATCCTTCCTGTTTTTCTCTCTACAGCCCACGTTGTTTGTGTTCTTGGGCCTGAGATCTGCATCCTTTGTCCTTCTCCAACTAGAGAAGGAATTGTTTTGTCTCCCTACTCTGCGCAGAGAGCTCACCATCCCCTCATATGAAACCCAGAGCCACCCACTAAAGCAGCACAGAAAAATAGAAAAGTTAAAACTTGAGGCATCAATTAAAAGCAGACTTCCACCAAAAGCCTCAGATCTCATAGAATCACAGAATATCCTGATTGGAAAGCACCCCCAAGGATCATCCAGTCCAACCCCCAGCCCTACCCAGACACCCCAACAATCCCACCCTGGGCATCCCTGGCAGTGCTGTCCAAACCCTCCTGGAGCTGCAGCAGCCTCGGGGCTGGCACCATTCCCTGGCAGGGTCTGGGATGAGGATAATTCACCAAAACCAAGCTGGATGCTCAAAGGCAGCATGAAAACAGGTAGCTCTTTGTTTGGGAGGTGCTGTGGGGCTCTCATGGGTGGCTGCAGTGACAGCCTTGTCCCCTGCAGATGGCATGTGTCCCTCGGTGCACCAGAACGTGCGGTACGTGGCCGTCAAGAAGAACATGCCCATCTACTTCTTATGCTACTCCAAGGAGCCCGAGGTCATGCAGTGGTACAAGACAGCAGAGAACAGGGAGGACCTCTCTGTGTTGGATCAGAACACGGCCAGGTACCACATCGAGAGGACAAACACCTCCATCAACCTGACCCTCCTCAGGACCAGTTTCGATGACAACGGGATCTACGTGTGTGACAAGAAGGGCCTGGTGCAGAAGGAGAAGCTGCACTCGTGTGGGACAGAGCTCCGGGTCATGGGTGAGTGGCAGCTCCATCTGGGCACCAGTCTGTAAGAACACGGGGGTAGGACAGCCAGGATGGATGGAGATGAGAGATCTCTGCAGCCAGGCTGTGGAACTTGGGGTTTATTGCAAAGGGCCTGGGTGCAGGGCCCTGCTGGGAGCTGCCAGCCACAGCTCAGAGCAGGACTGAGAGAAGAGAGGGGGAGAGAGGATGAGAGGATGAGAGAGTAAGGGAGTAAAAAAGGTAAGAGAATAAAAGGGTAAGAGAGTGAGGTTCATGTTCCAATACAATAAATCTTCTTCTGTGTTGAATATTCTCATTCTCACTAACCAATCTAGTACAAGATACAAATTCTACAGCATTTACATACAGCCTATAAGAATCATTACATTACCATGCTGTGTTACATTTTAAACCCTAAAAATTCCTCTTTGGGCCCCTTCTGCCAAGCTGTAAAGTCTGCTCTGACCCTTGGGCCTGTCTGCAGGCAGAGGGTGTTGTTCCATCAAAAGGGGATCACCTTCAGCTGGCCCCACCATTGTTTTCCCGTTGTTCAGTAACTGAGGGATCTCAAAGCTTGCTTTCATTTCAATCTCGTTTATAGTTTCCATATTCTCAACATCTTTTGCCAGACAATCATATTTATAAGGCTTTCCTGTTTCATCTTTCCCAACACTCTCCCTTTTCCCCCTCCATGTGAACCCCCCATGGTGCCCCCACACCTCCTCCTCTCCCTGTGCTGGTGGGACCCTCTCTGTGGCACCCCAGAGGTTCCACTCCTCACTGCCAGCTCCAAGGACCAACCTCCCTGGGGTTGCCCTGGCATGGCCCTCCTGCAAAAACCAGGGACATGTTCCTCTAATAAATCAGATTTGTCCCACTGCTAGTGACTGGTGTCCCATCTCAGAGCTGGTCTCTGATGCCAACGCTGGGGCCAGCTGCAGTGCTCTGGTCTCTCCCAATGCAGAGGACAGGTCACCCTGGTCCCCACATCCCCCCTTGGTGACACACTCTGGCCTTAGAGAGCTCACCCCCCCCCTTGCAGCCTGGCACAGAGGTGACCTGGGCTCTCCCTGTGCTGCTGCTCCCAGGTACCAGCAGCATCAAGCAGTTCCAGAACAGGAACACACTGAAAGACGCCATCATCATCATCCAGTCCATCCTGCTCGTCATCTTCATCAGCATCCCCATCCTCCTCTTCCTAGACAAGGCAAGTGAAAGTGCCTCCAGCAGAGGGGATGTCCCCAGCTGGGCTCACAGCAGTGTCCTGCAGTGCATCCCAGGCAGGCCAGTCCTGGCTGTGGGATGGGTTTGGGGCTGTGGGTGGGAATGTGGATATCCGAAATGGGAACAGACCCATCTCAAATGCTGTGTGGGACTCCATGGATGTGCCTGTGGAAGTGGTGGGACCTGGCCTGGGGGACCAAGGCTGGGGACAGGGGATCCTGACGGGTGCTGACCCCAACCTGTGACTCTCCATAGGGTGAAGACAAGAAGAGCCCAGAGGAGGACCACACCTATGAGGTAATTAATGATAGCAGGACCTCCCTAACATCACCTGAGCCTTCACAAAGGGGGCTGTGCCCCTGCTGGGTGTCTGCTGGGGGTCACCTTGTAGTCCCTTCCTTGGGAGGACAATCAGGGCACCTTCCTCCCAAATGACACATCAGCTGTGCTGAGCTGCCCCAGGAAGCACCCAGTGCCCATCCAACACCCAACCATGTCCATCCTCTGTCCCTGTCAGAAGCTGCTCCAGGCTCAGGGGAAGCAGCCTGGGAGGGTCCCCAGCTGGGTGTCCAAGGGATGTGCCATGGTTGGAGCCTCCTGCCATGTCCCACCCTCCTTGTCATTGCTGTAGGGGCTGGAGGTGGAGCAGATGGCCACCTACGAGGACATCACTCCTTTCCGGGACGTGAAGGCCAAGTGGACGGTGGGGGAGCACCCAGGTGAAGAGTGAGGGGTCCTGTGCCCCCTGCCAGGCCCTGCCAGCACCCTGCCAGTCCCCTTGGGGACAGATCCCCTGGAGCACGGCTCTGCCTGGAGCCCGGGCTGCCAACACCTGCACGGCCCAGGGCTGGGAGCCTGTCTGGGGTGCTCGCGTATCTGGGCTGTGTCCCCGAGGCTGCCCTGCCCCACTGTCACTGTCCCCACCCTGCTGACCGACCCCTAAAGCCTCTGTAAAAATTAGGAGCCACCTGTGATCCCCCAGCAGCAAACTGGTCACACAGCCCAGGCAGCCCCAGCACTGAGCTCCAGCCTGGGCAGTGCCAAGGAAGGGCTGGGAATGAGGGCTCTGCTCCAGACCCACCAGCCCAGGAAGGACAGGACCAGGCACTGCAAGGACACTGCCAACAGCACCGGAGGGCTGTTGTGAGAAGCAGATTTCAGGCCACTCTTCAGCTGCCAAAGCCAAGGCTGTGTCCACAGGCCCAGCTGGCAGAGGTCTGAGGTGCAGGATTCCCCAAAAGCACCTCCTTTTCTCCAAAGACTATGGAAGAGCTGGGGAGAAAGGTCTCTCCCAAAGGCTTACTGCTCCCCAAGCAAGAGCTGGCCGCTGCCACGAGGTTGTCCCCATGGTGAGGGACACGTGTGACCTCAGAACATCTGAGAAAACTGTAAATTGTGGGACAGAAACCTCCAACTGCTTCTGAAGTCCTAATAAAGGTAATGGGTGAATCCTCATCGTGCTCCATCCTGCCATGCCCATTCCAGGGCTGTCCCATAACCCTGGTGCCAATTTCCTGGCAATAATGAGCAGCTTTTTGGGTCCAGCTTAGCAGGAAACCAAACTTCACCTCTTCAAATTTCACCCAGAGGGCAGGCAGGGATGGAAAACCAAGAGCAGATGTGAGGCTACCCATGGGGACCTCAACAGTGCCAAAACATCAGCTTGGGATGGGACAAAGAGAACCACCAGGGTCCAGAGCAGGAGAACAGCACCAGCAGCTCCACTCTCAGATAGATCTGGGCTTGAAGGAGAAGCTAAAAAACATCTGAAGATTTGGTTTGTCATTAAATTATCTTGACATGGCATCAACAGCTGAGGGTGGTGGGCTCAGGGCCAGCTGGGCACCCAAACCAGGGCTGGGGGGGCACAGTGGGCATGGGGGCTTGTCTGGACAAGGATGACAAGGACATTGTGGCTCAAACTGTCCCCTCTCAGAGAGCCCAAGGCCTCTGTGTCCTGGTGTTTCACGACATTTTGGGCTCCAAGCAGCTTCTGCAACTGCTCTACACCCCAAAAACAGCCAGAGAAGGGTAAAATTCTAAGCAAAAAAAGGCTTTTCAGAAGTAACAGGATGGTTCTTTACCAGTAAAGCAACTCTGTGGAAAACTGGAATTCAGTTTAAATAGCACAAAAAGCAGAATTTTGGAATTGATTTTTACTAGTTAAATGAAATGACCCCAAATTAGTTCTACCACATATATATATAAGTTATTTAAGCATATTTTGCTTATAAAATTGGCTAATTAAAAAAAAGAACATTCATAGGGAGAGAAAAGAACTGGCTGTTCCTGGTTTCCATGTCTGCCAAGATTTTAGGACTAGCAGAGCTCATCCCTCCATTCCTTGTTTTCAGTTTCCAAATGAAAGATGGAAGTTGTTTGGTTTTTTCTGGCCTTCCCAGCTCCAGATTCCTCAGATCTGTGTAAACAACTTGCTCAAGTGACTGAACAGAATAATAGAAAAAAATAAAGACAATTTGCTGTTTGCACCTGGTGAGGTACCACTTGAATCAAAAGCAATTTTTGTGACTTCTGTCCTGTTCTGCTGCTCCCTCAGCCCAGGGCTTTGGCCTCCTTTAAAATTCCAGAAGTAAATAAATATTTCTGTAGTGTTGTTGGTTTATTTGAAATGCTTGGAGTAGTTTCTAAGGAGCCTGGAGATGGGGGCTTCATTTCATTCTATAGTGAGAGTGGTCTGTGTTTAAAACACATTAATGTAAATAAATATATCAGTCTATACAGCCCAGGCTCTGTACTTGTCCTGATTTCTGTCATTGAATCATGGAATCACACAGGTTGGTAAAGCCCTCTAGGATCATTGTGTCCCCCACCACTAGCCCGTGTCCCCAAGTGCCACATCCACACACATTTGAAATCCTTCCAGGGACAGGGACTCTACCACTGCCAGGGCTGGACAACCCATCCAGTAAAGGAATTTTCCCTAATATCCAGTCTAAACCTCCCGTGGCACAGCTTGAGGCTGTTTCCTCTTGTTCTAGAGAGAAGAGACCGACCCCCAGCTGGATACAACCTCCTTCCAGATGATAGTAGGGAGGGAAATTCCCTGTTTTCCATCGGGAGGCTCAGGCAGACAGGCGGGGCTGCCTGGGGAGCTGAACCTGGCAGTTCAGCCTCATCTTTTCACAGGAGTTCAGTGAAACCCAGCAGTACCAGCTCTAGCAAATAATCCCCATAAATGTGACATGGAATTTCTCCTTGGAGCAGTGAGTTAGGAGAGATGATCCCCCACACCTCAAACCTTCTGTAGAGCTGGGCTGTGGCTCAGCGACAGCTCCTCGGACAGGATTCCCCGGGCTGGGGATCCCCAGGACCCCGGGAGCACTCCCAGGAAAAGCTGTTTCACTTGTTTAAAAGCTCAGGGGAAAATGAGTGGACACAGAGCCATCCTGAAGAGAATGGAGGGATTTTTTTTCTTTTCCAAGGAATGTGGAAATCATGGAGTGTGACGCTGCTTTAGATGGGTTGGGAATGTAGGAATTACAGAGCCAGAAACTGGCCCGGGTGAGGTTTGGGAGCCGCCTATGCAACCGTGGCTATGCCCGGCCCGGCGCTCGTCATGCGCCGCTTCTGCCTCATTTACTGCGAGACAGCGCCGGGGCAAAGGCAGCCTGGGGGAGCGGAGCGTTCCGTGCGGGGACAAAGGCAGCCTGGGGGAGAGGAGCGTTCCGTGCGGGGACAAAGGCAGCCTGGGGGAGAGGAGCGTTCCGTGCGGGGACAAAGGCAGCCTGGGGGAGAGGAGCGTTCCGTGCGGGGACAAAGGCAGCCTGGGGGAGCCTGGGCCGGCTCAGCCCGGCCCGTCCGTGCCGGACCATGTGGGTTTAGCACGGCTCTGACCCAGAGCTGCGCAGGACGCGGGATCTGCAGTGACACAGCAGCGTCATCCAGGGCTGGACTGGGCTGAGCCCTGACGGATTTAAACACGAGCTGGAGCAGAAAACATAAAAACATGCCCAGATGTTGCCGCTGTGCGGTGACGGGATACCTGATAGCGGCAGGACCCGCTGTTCCCTCTGCTGCCGGGACTGACAGTTCCCTGAGACACACCGCGTCTCCAGCAGCAACACTCGGGGGCTTCTCGGAACAGCCCTGCTCTCCCTCATGTTTATCGAGCAGCTCTCCTCTCTCTCCTCCCGCAGCTCCAGTGGCCCCGGGGGTGATGCTGCTGCTTGGAAACCAGAGCCACACACAACAAACGGGGTCTGGGTGAGCCAAATCACCCCTGGACACAGGACACCCCCTGAACAGCAGACAAAGGACAAACCAGTCTGGTTTGGGCCAGTGGGGGCTTTATGTGGGGTAAAGATCCTTTAAATACTCCTGGAACTGCCCATCTCAGGTTCTGTCTTGTTTTTCTCAAAAGCAGTGATGTGTGGGCTGCGTCCTTTCTTCTTCAAGGGCAGGCTGGACAGGGCTTGGAGCAGCCTGGGACAGGAAGAGGTGTCCCTGCCATGGCAGAGGTGGCACTGGATGGGCTTTAAAGTCCTTTTCCAACCCAAACCACTCCATGATTCTTTGATTCCCTTCTCCATCTCCTCTTCCCCATCCCTTCTATCTGCTTTCCCCACCATTCCTCTCCTTAATCCCACATTTGCATCTCAGGCAGAGCAGGAAGATGCTCATGACCAGGGTTTCCCCCAGCCTTGTCCAGCTAAGGATCAGAGAAAGTTCCCAGAGCTCTGGATTTGCAGCGGGCAGGTTGGAATCCAAACCAGCACGAGGGCAGGACAGCTCCTTGTCGCCCCTGTGACAAACCAGCTCAACAAAAGTGTTTGCTGAACTTTTGATATTTTGGGAGAAATTGGAAGCAATTCTATGGCAGAACTGACAACATCCAGACAGCTCTATCCCCACAAACAATAGAGAGGAAAACATCAAAGAATTATGAATCTTTTAGGTTGGAAAAGGTTTCTAATATTATCAGTCCAACCATTCCTCCAGCCCTGCCAAGACCACCACTAGCCCCTGTCCCCAAATGCCACATCCACACAGCTTTTTAAATCTCTGCAGGGATGGGGACTCCACCACTGGCCTGGCAAGCCAGGGCTGGACAGCCCTTTCAGGAAGAACTTTTACTTAAGATCCAACCTAAACCTCTCCTGGTGCCACTCTCCACTTGCTTTAAGCCTGAAATGTCCCAGGGTGGGTGGTCAGCCCTGTGGGCCAAGGTGGCAGAGCCAGGCAGGAACATCAGGAGGACACAACCAATCCCACCACGATCTCATTTGGGTTTTGCTGTGATGAGGAAAATTTTAATTGCAATAAACAGGAGAATATGGTGAAATCATGGAGCAGTGGTCTCATCCTGACGCAAACAAAGCTCCCCAAGCTGCACATCTGTGAAAATGCCTGGGATGAGGTAGCACCACTGTGAACACTTATGCATTTATGTAGGGTGAAGGTGCAGCGCTGTTGTTGTGATCATGGACACACAGATCCATTTTAAACAGACCCCCTGCTATATAAGGGGGGGCTCCACAGTGTCCTTCACCAGGTGAAAGAAGGAAACATTCCCAACCAAGCCACATCTGAGCAACTAACCAGCAGAAATGGCTCCAGGTACATTTTATTTCAGTTTTAAAGGATTTCCAGTGCTGGGTGTGTAGGGTGACAGGAGATGATGATGATGGGGTGGTTCTGTGGTGGGCTACACATACTCCTTACCACTCCTAAATTAAAATATGTCAATTTCTAAATCCATGAAAAAGAAATTCTTTCCCTGAAGAGTGACTCTAATCCACTAATTAATCTTTAACCTAAAGTGGGCAAGCTGAGTGTTGTGAGCTTAAATAACAAGATCAGAGCCTAAATTACAAGCCAGTTGTAATAGTTACTATTACCATAAATGTTGGCAGGGATAATAACTCATATTCCCAACCTCAGGCAGGGATGAGGATGATGTCTAATAATGTCCAAGTCCTACAGGCTCCAGGGCATTCCTCCTCCTAAGGGTCTTTGTTTCAGATGAGCTTTATGGTCTGTGTGAGCACAGGTGGACATTTGTGTTGGGTGTCATGGGCTGAAAACCTTTAGGCTTGACCAAGCTCACCAAATCCTGGGACCAAAAAGCTCACCCAGGGACCAAAAGCAGCTGGTCACAGCATAGGTGATGCCACCAGCTCTTGTCCCAGGGAGGGCAGGGACGAGGCCTAGGGGAAAACATCAGTATGTCAGGGAAAACCACACGGACACCCCTTATTTTTCATGGAGCAACCACAATTCCAGCCAGAAAGACGTTGCTGGTCTCACTGGGAGCAGCCCCAGCCCCAAGGGCAGTGAAAGGGTCTCCCTCAATTGTGGAGAGGGCTGAGCCCACCCAGTGTCCAACAGGGCACCACAGAAGGTGAGCATGGATCCAGCATGGACAGAACAGGCTGGGAATGAATTCCCAGGTGCCACCTCCTCCTCAGCACAGTCCCCAAGGACTCCCAACACCTTCCTCTCCACTTTGCAGGGTCCTGGCTCTCTCCTCTGGCCATTGCTGTGATCACCCTGGGACTGCAGGGGCCACAGGCAGCTGCCACCTTCCCGGCCATACCCCTGTCCAGCCTGTTTGCCAACGCTGTGCTGAGGGCTCAGCACCTTCACCTCCTGGCTGCTGAGACCTACAAGGAGTTTGTGAGTGCTGTAGCCAGAGGGCATCTCCTCTGTGTTTCCTTGATAGCTCCAGGGCTGTAAAACTTCCCAGAGAATTCCCAGCTCTTGGTGTCTTTGCCAGCTCTCAGGGAGGAGAAGGAACCTTAACAGGATAGGGCAGGTTGTGTCCCACCAGCCTGGACAGTGTCACCCCTTTGTCCCCTCTCTGATGCCTCCTTGGGGCCATTTCCGCCTGTGTCCAGACCCCCTGTACAGGGGTAGCTGGGAGGTGGCACAGATATTTTGCAGGATTTCCCTGTCACCTTTATCCCTGGGGAGGGCCTGAGTGCTTAAACCCAGCAAGTGTCTGCTGCTACCCAGGAGCTGGCATGGGCTGTCCCTTTGGCACAGGCTGTCCCTTTGGCACGGGCTGTCCCTTTGGCACAGGCTGTCCCTGGGGATCATCTCCTCCTTGGGAGAACCTGTCCCAGGTGTGTTCTGTTCCTCCTCCTCCTGCAGGTTGCCTGTAGCAGTGTCTGCCCACCCTTGTGACACCCTGTTCCCTCTGGTGACACTGAGTCACCTGCTGCCCACGGGCACAGCTGGCCCTTACTGAAGAGCAGCACCTTGCCCTAGGAAGAGGGAGACCTTCAGGGCACCTGTTGTGTCAACACACAAACTTCTGTTTCCCACCCTGTCCTGAGGCACCTCCTTACTCCCATTTATTCCTTGCAAAGAGGAACCGTGCAGAACAGCTTGGGAATTTCTCTGTGTTCTTCTCCAGCCCATGGGCAGCAGACCTGAGTGTATCTGGGATGTCTCCACAGGAACGCAGCTACATCCCAGAGGACCAAAGGCACACCAACAAAAACTCCCAGGTAGCCTACTGCTACTCAGAAACCATCCCTGCTCCCACAGGAAAGGAGGATGCCCAGCAGAAATCGGTGAGTTCTGACCTGGGGCAGGCACAGACCTGTCTATGGAGTCCCCAGTGCAGGATCAGAAGGTTTCCACCTGTGAGACCTTTGGTGTTTTCACTCTCTTCTCTCTTCTTTGCTGTTTAAACCCTGCAGACTCTTCTGGGTTACACTATAAATCATATTCCCAGCTCCAGCACGAGAACACCGCTGTCTGCACAGGACCTGGGGCTGTGTGGTGTCCTAGCCTGCAAACTGGAGCTGCAGGAGCAGTGTCCCTCTCTGGGTCACTCCAGGCTGCTCCAGAGGGAGCTGTTCCAGGGGGAGCAGGATACTACACCAAACACCACACTTACTCGGCTTTGACCCTTTCCTGCCTCAATTTCAGGACATGGAGCTTCTCCGGTTTTCTCTGGTTCTCATCCAGTCCTGGCTGACCCCAGTGCAGTACCTGAGCAAGGTGTTCACAAACAACTTGGTTTTTGGCACCTCAGACAGGGTGTATGAAAAGCTAAAGGACCTGGAGGAAGGGATCCAAGCTCTGATGAGGGTAAGTCCCAGCATGACTGAGGAATAACAGAGATCTTCCAGACACAGGGCACTCTCAGGGATCCACAGACCATGAGAAATCTCCCTGAATTCCACATCATTTGGACTTTTTTTTCCTTTAGATAATAAGATCATGACCCCCAGTGCACAGGTCCCACCACTGAGGAGGGTAAGAACACAGGACAGGTGTTGCCAGCACTGCCACCACCCCTCAGGGAGCATATTCCACCAGGAATCACAACATTCTAATCCAAAATCTTTCCAAACCCAGCACCCAACATCAGACAAACAGTAGCACAATGTTTGTTACATCTCCAGGCAAAATACTTTGAAAACAGGCAAATTTTGCAAGGTTTGAAACCTCACAAGGTTTTATAAACACATTTTTATGCAGGAAAGGACTTGCTCTGATGTTTCCCTCTTCCATTAATACAACACTCCAAGCTGAGAGCTGGAGGGGGTTTTCTCCAAGGAAGATCTTGTCAGAGAATCCCAGAAAGGTTTGGGTGGGAAGTGACCTTAAAGCCCCTTCAGTGCCACCCCCTGCCATAGGCAGGGACACCTTCCACTATCCCACATTGTTCCAAGCCCTGTCCAACCTGACCTTGGACACTGCCAGGGATCCAGGAGCAGCCACAGCTGCTCTGGGCACCCTGTGCCAGGACCTGCCCACCCTCCCAGACAGGAATTTCTTCCTAAGACTTAACCTGAAAGTCCCCTCCTTTAGTTTAAAACAATTCCCTCCTGTCACTCTCCCTCTCTTTTAAGCCCCTTTAAGGTCTTAGTTTTGGGTTTGTTGTTTTAAACTAAATGGCCCATTATCTTCCAGGACACCCTTCAGTTATGCTTATTCTGTAAATTTATCTGCCAGCATCACCCTGAAGCTGTAGCTGCAAGAAATTAGTCTGGGCCATTATTTACATCTTCTCACAGTTAAATAAGTCGGCAAGTCAGGCCCTGTGAGCACACCCAGAGCTTCTGTGCTGGAGTAAGGAGGCAAAGGAATCAGGGTCACTGCAGATTTTGCTCTGCATTCTTTGTGTGTTTGGGCATTGGGGAGCCACGCACAGAAATGACACAAATATTCCCTTTTAACCGATTGATGACACTTTTTACTTCACCAAAACCATTCTGATGCTGAGCACAGCAGGGGGAGTGGCTCAGTACAGATCTCCAGATGGAGATGTGGGGCTGGATCAGAGCTTTGGGAAAGTGGGGGAAGAGAGAATTATTTGTGCAGTTCCCCATCCCTTTGGCTGGAAGGGGTGCCGTATTTCTCTGTGATTTTGCCTTTATTTTAAGCCTCCCCAAGACACTTCTGCCTCCCCGTGTGTGTCACTGGCATTCTCAGTGTGCCACACCACCTCCATCTGCACGTTCTGCCGCACACACGCCCAAAACCACATCTGAAATCCCGTTAAAGAGCGGAGGGCAATCCCCCTGACCTGTCCCAGGGCTCGGCAGGAGCTTTGTCCTTGGGAGGCGCCCCTGCCCGGCCCCGCCTCTCCCGGAATGTCCCCGCTGTCCCACAGGAGCTGGAGGAGCGGAGCCCGCGGGGTCTGCAGGTGCTCAAAGCCACCTACGAGAAATTCGAGCTCAACCTGCGTAGCGAGGACGCGCTGGTCAAGAACTACGGGCTGCTGTCGTGCTTCAAAAAGGACCTGCACAAGGTGGAGACCTACCTGAAGGTGATGAGGTGCCGGCGCTATGGAGAGGGAAACTGCGCCCTCTGAGCCCGCCCCGCTCCTGGGAGAAGAAATCGGAGAATAAAACGCGCTACTGCCGACAAGAGTCTGGCTCTTGGGGGACACGAGTCTGGCTTTTGGGGGACACGAGTCTGGCTTTTGCGGGGCACGAATCTAGATTTTGGGGATATGAATCTGGCTTTTGGGGAGCACTAATCTGGGTTTTGGGGGACACGAGTCTGGGTTTTGGGTGGCACGAATCTGGATTTTGGGGACACGAGTCTGGCTTTTGGGGGACATGAGTCTGGATTTTGGGGGGCACGAATCTGGATTTTGGGGGGCACGAATCTGGGTTTTGGGGATACGAGTCTGGATTTTGGGGGCACATCTGGCTTTTGGGGGACACGAGTCTGGCTTTTGGGGTACATGGGATGTTTGGGGAGCTGGGAGGGGCGAGATGCCACAGGGGGAGGTGCGCTTTGGGGCTGGGGGAGTGAGGGTTTGGGGCTGGGAGGTGTATTTTGGGTTGGAGGATGAGGATTTGGGGCTGGGGAGGGGGATTTAGGTCTGAGAATTTGCTTGAATTTGGAGCTGGGGGAATTTGGGGTGAAGCTGGGAGCAGGGGATGAGGATTTGGGGCTGGAAGGTTGGATTTGGGTATAGACTTGGGACTACAGGATGGAGCACAACTAGGGCTGAGGGGGGTGCATTTGTGGCTTTTGGGGAGATTTAAGGATAGATTTAGGACTGGGTGGTGGATTCGGAGCTGGAGGATAAGGATTTGGGGCTGTGAGGCAGGATTGGGGAGTGGATTTGGAGCTGAACAGCAATTTGGGGCTAGAAGGATGAATTAGGGCTTGGATTTGCAGTTGAGGCAGAGCTGGGACTGAAGGGAGTGAATTTGTGGCTTGAGAGGGATTTGGGGATAGATTTGGGACTGAAAGGCAGATTTAGGGCTGGGAAAGTGGATTTGGGGTCTGAGGAGGGTGGGGCCAGGAGGTGAATTTGGGGGGAGCTGAGTCCAAGGTGGTCTTGGTTGGTGATGCTCATGAGGTGGGTGCTGGTGCCAGCCTTGGCACAAGCCTCGAGCAGAGGATTTTCCAGTCACTGCATTTGAGAACACCACGGCTTCCCCGGGGAGGCTCAGTTTTGTGCCAGAGCCCACTCACCTCAGCAGGTACAGGCACTTCTCAACACAAACCTCATGGCAAAGCGGGGAAAGCTGACAGCAAGAGAAGCCCTGGCCCTACAGGGTCATGTTTTGTGATTGAAACAGCTGAAATGAGGGCACACAGAGGTGTCCCCAAATCCCCTCAGTTGTTTTAACTCATTCCCAGTGCTCAGCTCCATCAGTGCTTGTCCTTGTGGTGCCATTTCCTGAAACCCTGATGTGCTTCCATTTGTCCCACTAGAAGGAGGGTTTGCATTTCCTTGTCTGCTGGGAAGGAGCCAAGTCCAGGGTGGCTTTGGCTTCTCTGGAGCTGCTCCTGCCATGAGCCAGCACCGGGCACTGCCAGGGAATGGTCCCAGTCCCCAGGCTGCCAGAGCTCCCAGGGATATCCAGGGTGGGATTGTTGGGGTGTCTGTGCAGGGCCAGGGGAGGGACTGGATGATCCTTGGGGATCCCTCCCACTCAGGATATTCTGACTCTTCCTGCAGTTTGCCTGGAGCAGTGTCTGCCCACCCTTGTGACGCCCTGTTCCCTGTGGTGACATTGACTCAGCTGCTGTCCCTGGGCACGGATCCTTACTGAAGAGCAGCAAAAAAACCGGAGTATTTTGGGGTGTGACAAAACCAATACTATCAGATTTTTTGTTGAGAAGATGGAATTTCTGCTGGTTTGCCGTCTCTCCGCACTCCCCCTTGCAGGCCCTGCTCTCCAGCCCCTTCCAAAGCCACAGAGAGCTGACCTGACCAGTACTGCCCCCAAGGGAACAGAGCAGCAGAGTCAAACAGAAAGCTCTGTTCCTACAGAACCGTCCCTCAGCTCCCTGCCTGCTCCTTCCTTTGGGACAGGGTGGGAGGGAATTCAGGACCCACCCTCCACAAAGCACTGTCCAGCCCGATGGAAAGGGGAACAGATGGGGAATTGGAAGGACTTGCTCAGGATGAGAGTGGCTATGTGTCCTTCTGGCTCATTGCCTCATGATGTCAGTCAGTCCTTCCAAAGCAGAAACATTCCCAAGTGGTAAATTCCGGGGAAGCTGTCCCTTATGTATGACAAAAATATGTGCACAGGGATGAAACTAAAACATGTTGTAGAGAGGAATTTACACTTAATTTCTCTCCCAGGCCAATGAATTGTCTTTGGAACAGTTTGACCTCAAAGAAGTTGTTTTGTTTGATCTCAGTTTTAATGATGCCACTGAATTAAAGCAGCTCTGTCTTCGTTTCCAAAAGTTTTGCAGTGTTTTATTAGGGATGAAAGTTTAATGTTATGAGACACCATGTGCATCACATCCAATGTCTGCTACTCCTCCAAATACATAACAGCAACAGAAATGGGCAATAAACCTAAATGCTACTAAAATTAAGACCCAAAATAAATGCTGGTTTTGGAAAGGAGGTGTTTTCCTGTCAGCTTATTGAGGTCAGCTATATCTGGAACCAGCAGAGCTGCAGGATTATTTAGACAGAGTATCATATGTGTGCAGCACTTCCAGAACAACAAAAGGAACACATCCGCCCTGCAGGAACCCATGTAAAGCCCAGAGCTGCTCTGAGAAAACTGGAGGTGGAAGGTGTCTTACCAGCAGGAGTAGCTGTGGGACTCATTTGTACAGGCACAAAAAAAGTATTTCTCTAAGAAAAAAAAAAAAAGAGCCTTGTAATAAATGTGTTGAGCCACAAGAGCCTTGACCACAGGTGTTGAACCCCAAGTAGTTGAGACATTAACGTTATGTAAAACAAAGCTTTCAAACATGTTTTCCATTAAATGAAATGAGATTTTGTAACCTGGTAATGAATAACCATCTGAGGCAGCTCAAGCAATAGGAAGGGACACCAAGCTCACCAAATTATGAAGGGAGGGTGGTGTCTTACTTCTTAACAAACTCCTGCCTAAGTATTTTGACCTTGCTTTGCAAAAAGAAAAGCTCGGGGATGAGCCACAGGAATGATGTGAGATCCCTCTTGAAATGAGAGAAATGTAGCCTGTTTAACAAATATAGAGAGCAAAGGAGTGGTTTGCCACAGGAGAAATCACCTGGCCCTGGCTGAGCTTGAACCACAAAGGCAAAGGGAAAGCAAAATCCAGCATCTGGACACAGAACTGGGGAACTCCAAGTGGGAAGATGTGGTGATTCATAAGGGAGTGACCAGGCAGCCTGGCTTCTGTGAAGGTAAATCCCTGCTGGGGCAATTTCTATATTCTATTGGCTTATAAATGCATCAAAATATGAAATTATCATCATCCCCAGCAGTGTGACCAGAGGGTGAGGGGGGAATTCTGCCCTGCTCAGGTGAGACCCCCACCTGCAGAGCGGCCTCCAGCCCTGGGGTCCCCAACACAGGAAGGACGTGGAGCTGCTGGAGTGAGTCCAGAGGAGGCCATGGAGCTGCTCTGAGGTCTGGAGCCCCTCTGGAGCCAGGCTGGGACAGCTGGGGGGGCTCACCTGGTGAGGAGGAGGCTCCAGGGAGAGCTCAGAGCCCCTTCAGGGCCTAAAGGGGCTCCAGGAGAGGAGAGAGATTTGGGACAAGGAACAGAAGGACAGGACAAGGGGGAGTGGCTTCCTCAGGATATTGGGAAGGAATTCCTCCCTGTGAGGGTGGGGAGGCCCTGGTAGAGGACTGAGCAGTTGGGACAGGGCTAGCTCCAGTCGTTGTAACAGAATCACAGAGTCAGTGAGGTCAGAAAAGCCCTCCCAGATCATCAGGTCCAACCTGTGCCCAGCCCTGTGGAAACCCAGGGCACCACAGGGAATATTTCCCTGTCTGCTCTGGGGTGCCCTGACCCCCAGGGGAGCACTGACTTTGACCCTCATTCATAGAGAAAGTTTCCTAGACTCCAAGATAGACTGGAATCCACAAAAGTGTGAAATAGAGAGTAGTGTAGGTGCATCACTTGGTAAGAAATTTAGGTTTTGGGATTTTTAGTGTGTAGTGGATGGAAACAAGATGGAGAGAACAGGGTGTTGTCCTGGGTTTCTTCTTCATGCTGCTTCTTCCTCCTTCTCCATGGGTTTGGGTGGCCTTTTGTAATTGGGCAGAGAAGTCCCCACTGTGGGCTCTTTGGGATCAGTTATTGGGTTAAAAGGGAAAATAATCTAGGTGTCAGTTCTTAATTGGATAGTTTAGTCTTAAAAGACCTTGGAACAAGAGACTGCTAGCCATTTTGTGCCTTCTAATGAAAAGCTGCTGAACTCACAGTAGTGAGACTGTTTTACTGATAAGAAATAATAAATACCCGAATCCAAACATGAACTACTGTCTCAAGTGCCTTCCATCCAGATCCAGAGAAACCAACAAGTGGTACCCCCACAATCCCCACCTTGGTCCCCCAGCCCAGAGCACTGAGTGCCACAGCCAACCGTGTCTCAAACACCTCCTCAGACAGTGATTCTACCACTTGGGTAGTCTATACCAATGTTTCATCCTTCTCTCTGTGAAGAAATTCTTCCTAAAGCCCAACTTAAACCTCTCTGGGACAACTGAAGGCCATTTCCTCTCCTCCTGTCCCTGTTCTCTGGGAGGAGAGCCCGACTGCCTTCCAGACTGACCCTCGTGTCAGGGAGAGCCAGAAGATCCCCCCTGAGCCTCCTTTTGTTCAGGCAAAACAACTCAGCAAGAGACAAGAGAAACTGCTTTTACAAACACATCAGCAAAAAGGGGAGTAACAAGGAAAATTTTAGTTCAATGGGGTCTTCATAGTCAGTGGAGTTTGATCCACCAGCTCTGTCCCAGGGGTTTAATCCTTGCCAGGTCAAATGTGAGTCCCAAGCATGCACACATATACACAAAAACACATGCACAGCCCTGAACATACACAGGTATTTCTGCCTGCTCACAGGACACTCTGGCTGCACAAAAATAGCATTTATTAGGAAATAACTTTCAAGGAAAGAGCTGTAACCTCCAAGGAAGGAACTGTGAAGGAAGTAACATTCAATGGAAGTCAAAGAAATATCAGTAAGAAAATAGCCTCCAAGGCAAGAACTGGGATCCAAGGAAGCAGGCAAGGGAATAACAGTGAGGGATTAGAATCAAAGGAAAGTTTCAGCAACTCCTATATAGGTGCAGGAGCTGGAGAAGTGTTGGCATTGGTTCTCTTCCTTCACTCCAGTTCTTCACATTGTATCTCTTCCTGGGAGTCATCTGTGTTCTCTTTCTCCATTTGTTTTTGCAATTCTTCTTTTTCAGTAAGGATATCCATGATGTATTGAACCAACAGCAAATCAGCTTCGCTGAGCTCAGGCAAACCCTGGAAATTACCATGGAAGGGAAGGATTTGGAGAGGTGAGGAAGAGCAGGTGGTGCAGGCAGCGGAGCAGAACTGGCATCTGCTCCCTGCCCTTACCTGCTCTGCACCCTCTGCCTCCCTGTACTTGTTCTTCCTCCATCTCTGTTGCAGACAACCTGAAAAATGTCGGGAAAATCCACAAAGTACAGAGATTTACACCCAAAAAGGAGACAGAGGTGTCCTTCAGCTTTATTGGAATGAAGGGAGTGAGTCCACTGGAGCACACGCCTGTGGGTTTTCTCTCCCAGGCTTTCAGAGGACTCAGCCACCCTTTTATCCCAAATCCCTCACCCTTTTACCCCAAAATCCCAGCCACATGATGCCCTTTTCCTATACCAAATGGCTCAGGTATTGGGAAGGTGCAGCCTTCCCGAAGTGCCTATCACATATCCCACATTGAACCTAAAGTTTTATCCCAAAGTTCAGATATTCAGGCTTGTATAGACCCTTGTCTATCTTAGGAGCCAAGCTGTCTAGGCTCTGCAATGAACCTGCTGCTTGAAGATCACAGTAGAGACGTAAGGATCCATTTCAAACACGTTAACACACATAAAATTATTTGTAAAGACATTAGCATACATCTTTCACCTCAATAACGAGAAAAACAGGCAGGGAGGTTTGGCCAGAAAAGGCTGCAGGAGGTACAGCAGCTCTGCAGGCTCGGGGTCATTTCAGCTGAGATAAGAAAGATGGTTGTTGCAAAAGGACATCGCTGGCAGGCCCAGAGCTTTCGCTCAGGAGTTCTTCTCCCGGGGCGCCTCCAACTGCGACCAGTTTGAAACACACAACGCCGCCTGACGCTGGGAGGGCGCGGGGAGCTTGCCCAAAGGCGGGCAGTGTCGGCACGGGCGCCGCCAGAGGCTGAGGGAGCCGCAGCGGCAATGGCGGGAAGCGGCGGGAGCCTGAGGGGCGGCAGCTCGGCCTGAGCGCGCCGGCCCCGGCAGCGAGCGCCGTGCAAAGGGAGCCGCGGGCAGCTTGGGCAAGGCCGGCACGACCCCGCAAGCAGCGGCCAGAGAGGCGGCCGGGCCCGCTCTGCCGCACGGGCAGCTCCGGCTCCGGGCAGCGGCACCGGCAGCGGCCGCCCCGGCCTGAGGGGAAACGCACGGGCCAACAGCTCGGGCAGGGGCGGCTCCGGCAGCGCTTGGGCCAGGGCAGTCTCCAGCCCTGGGCACGGAGTCACGGAGCCTCAGAGTCACTGACGATGGAAAACACCTCCGGCTTCAGCCAGTCCATCCTGGGCCCCATCCCCACCTTGGCAGCCAGGCCACAGCACTCAGTGCCACCTCCAGCCCTTCCCTGGACCCCTCCAGGCATGGGCAGTCCACCACCTCCTTGGGCAGCCCCTCCCAAGGCCTGACCAGCCGTTCCATGAAGAAATTCTTCCCTGATCTCTGTGTTTCCTGTCTTACACACCCTGACACGATTTTAAGCCTATTCTGAGCCGTATTAGACAAAGGTGCCTTTCATGCACGTGCATTAAACCTCCTTGAGAAGATGATTCTGCTCAATGACAGCAACTCTTCAGCAGGTGGTCCAACAATGCAACCATCAGCCTGGGAGCCAGGCGGGTGTGAGGGAGGGCAAAGGGAAGGAGTGTGAGGCAAAAACCTCAGGGGTGCAGAGGAGACAATGCTGCTTTTGCAGCTCCAAGCCAGCACCACGGGGACACCAATGCCATGGCCTCTGCAGGAAGACACCGCCATTCCCCTTCCCACCCACCACCCAGAGTTCTTGTGCTCACAAGAGACATTTGGAACACAAAAGTGTTGACCCTGGAAAACTTCAGGGGCCTTGGGTTGTTTTAGAAGCACTATTGCAAAGCCTCCTTGATATCCAATGAGCTATCCAGAAAGGCCTCGTTGGAATGGTAAAACTCTACAGGGAGTGCTGGAGCCAGGCCCTGGCACTGGGGCTGGCAGAAATAACACCTGGGTGAGCTAGGACAAGGTGCATGCTGTGCTCAGCCCAGTGGCAGAGCTGAAGGGGGAAGTGGAAAGATAAGGAGTGTCAGGGAGTAGGAGAGGGGGAGGGACTGCTGGAACCACTCTGAAGCAGCCACTGGACAAATGTCCCAGACGGACACATGCCAAGAAGCCAAGAATTGCCAAGGGTGTGACCAGCAGGCAGAAGAGGGGACCCAAAAACCGGGGGGAATGGAAACAGGTCCCTGATGGGGACAGCAGGGGAATCCCCTCCTGGCCCATCTCACCTTCCCAGCTCCCTTTACACAACAGGTGGAGGCTCTGGGCCTTTGGGGCCAGGACAATCACGGTGTGGACAAGCTCCATCCAGGCTGGAGGGGCTGCCCAGGGGGAGTCAGTCCAGCCACGCTGTTTGAGAGGCTCCCTGGGGACGCTGTCCTGAGGGCTGAGGAGTCCAGGGAGGCTGCACATTGTGCAGGGAGAAATCCTTGAAGGCACAGGCAGGAATAGCCCGTGCCCGTGTGCCCAAGGATGAGCTGGTGGGGAAGCAGAGCAGGTGAGCAGGAAGCTCTGCCTGGGACACAAGGAAAACACAGAATGTACAGAATTGGAAGAAAGGCAGCTGCATAGGAGGATGGTGAGAATATCCTTGGGGCAGGCAGAGAAAAACTTAAAAAAGAAAAGGCCCAGCACAAATTGAATTGGGACAATTCCATGAGGGAGAACAGAAACTGCTTTTACAAACACATCAGCAACACCAGGAGGAACAAGAACAAACTGTGGAGGAGCCCTGCACCAGAGCAGTTGGATGCCTGGAGGAGGCTGTGATCCTGTGGGAGACCTGTGGAGAGAGGGGCCCTGCTCCTAGGGTGGAGCAGCCTGTCCTTGCAGGACTGCACCTGTGGAAGAGTGACCCATGCCACAGCAGTTCTGGGAGGAATGTTGCCTGTGGGACGGACTCATGCTGCAGAAGTTTGCAGTGAGCTGCTGCTGGTGAGATGCAGCCACACTGGAGAAGTTCCTGGAGAACTGTCTCCCATGGCAGGAGCGCCATGGTGCAGCAGGGTGATAGATTTGCTCTCTGACAGCAGGGGAATAAGCCCCATTCCCTGTCTCCTGGTGCTGCTGGTGTAGGCAGTAGAGCTGGGAAGGAGCGAGGGGTGAGGGGAAGGAGTTGTTAAGGGCTTCTTTTATTTCTCATTATCCTGCTCTGATTGTGTTAGTAATAAATTCATTTAATATCATTAAGTCGAGCCTGTTTTGTATTTGATGAGTGTTTTCTCCTGGACCTTAACTCATGAACCTTGGTTAAGTTTTCTCCCCTCTGTCCAGCTGCAGAGGGCAGTGAGTGAGCAGCTTTGTGAGTGACTGGCACCTGGCTGGGATCAACCCACAACAATCTCAAACTGAATTTGGCCAATTCCATGAGGGAGAACAGAAACTGCTTTTACAAAGACATCAGCAACAGCAGGAGGAATAAGAACAAACTTTATTTCTACTGAATGCAGGGGAAACATTGCCACAAGGGATGAAGAAAACCCTGAGATGCCTCCTCTGGGTGTCCAGAGCTTGTGCTTGCCTGCAGCACCCTCCGGCCTTCCCTCAGCAGGGGCAGCAAGAAAATAACAGTCAAGGAAAAAGCATCCAAGCAAATAACAACAACCAATGAAACGGCATCCAAGGGCAGCCTCAGCTAAAATGGGAAGTGAAGAATTGCTGGCATCCCATTAACTTCTTGAAGGGTCTTCCACCTTAGTTCTTCACACTACGTCTCTTCTCTGGGCTTCATAGACAACCCTGATGCGTCGAATCCATGGATATTCAGACTTCTTGAACAGGGAACACCATGGAGAAGCACCTTCAAGGGGCTGGGAACAGGGGCAACACTCAAAAGAGCTATCTGCCCTTTTCTGTCCAACATGCTGTGCATCCTTGTTGTACTTCCTCCCACTCTGTGGCAGTTTTACACAGAACCTGAAAAAAATCCGAAAGGGAAAATAGGGTTAAAGAGAGAAGGCAGCTGGTGATGGAGGCTGTGGGCAACAGGGCTGCCTGTGCTCTGCCCTGTCTGGGCAGCAACCGCTGGAGGAGTTGGGAAGGGGCATTTCCAACGCTGCAAAGCAACGCAGTGAGCGAGGTGAATGGGAACAAAAAAAGCTTCTGGACATCCCATCCCCAGAACTCCCTGCTCCCGCTCCGTAGGCAGGGAGCTCCGACCAGGGAGGGCTGCAGCAGGTGCCAGCACCTCTCCCTGCTCGGGGCTGTGCCAGCAGAGCCCAAGGAAGATGGGGAGCCCCAGCAGGGATGGCAATGGCTGGCAATCCAGAGAATGAGCCCTGCACGCAAAAGGCAACTGGAGAGGATGGGAGTGAGTTCTTCAGCAGCCACTGCGGGGAGGGAGCGGGGAAAAATAAGGCAGAGCCAACAGCGGAGAAGACCGTTCTGGGAACACAGAGGTATTGCTCGTGCTCACAGAAATTCGGGAGCACACCGGGGCCCAGGACATCCATCCCAGTGCCGGCGTGGCAAGGGCTGGTTGGGCTGGGAGCCCCCGGCCGTGCCCAGCACTGCCGCTCAGGAGCCGCTTGCCCGGGGCTCCCCCAGACGCGACGTGTTGGAAACACAGCCGGGAGAGTCCTGGGCAGCGGCACCTGCGCGGCTCCAGGAGGAGCTACTCTGCACAGGAAAGACTCTTGGTGACACAGCAGTGGCACGGGCAGGGAGCAGTTACCTTCTCAGCCACAAATTCCTGCTGTCGCGGGGTTGGGAGTCAAGTTCACAACGTCGAGAGCGCTTCTGGGGAAGGAAAACGGGTGATTTTGCAACATCTGTTTTTCTGTAATATTCTGCCAAACAGGAGAGGGCAAAAGCTCTCATTGCTGTGTGGCTGAAGGCAGGAGAGCAAAGCAAAGCTTGGGAGAGCTGCGACAGAAGGCACGACAAGCTTCCCTCAGGCACGCTGGACCCTGCTGAGCTGGCTGCTGTGGATACTGCCACAAGCTCCAGGCTTGGAAAAACATCTCCTGTGGTAGCCAGCACAGGCAGGGACATGTGCAGTGGCACACGGGGTTTGTCACCTGGGCACTCCAGCTACAAGACAGACAGCTGTGTGTCAAACAAGAAATTGGCTTACGTGGAAGACGCACTTCAGGATCAGGAAGACGAAGATGAAGAAAAGCAGCAAAACCACAAACGTGACCACGTACACCACAACTTCTAGTTTGCGCTGTGAGGAAAGAAAGATCACAGGGATAAGAGGATTCCATTCTCCTGCGCCCAGAAGGACACGTGCAGCAGTGCCCAGCAGCTCTCCTACCTTCCGTGTGAGTCCCTTGCCATTCCCCAAGGCCATATGAATGATCATGTTCTCTTGCAGACGACACTGGGCCATGGGATCATAGGCTCCCTGGTTCTCTTGCCTCTCAGTGAGCAGCTTTAGAAGCAGCCTGGTCCTCATGACCATCTTGGCACAGGCGCGCTTGAGCTGGGGCAGGCTGCAGTCGCTCTTCAGGGCTCGCTCCACGTGGGCCATGAATGCGTGCAGGCCTTTGTGTGCCTCCAGCTGCGGCCGGTGATGATCAACGTTGGTTTCCCGTACTTTTGGAAGCAGCGCAAGGTCTGGACTTTGGGGGCTCACAGGTTTGTTGAGGAACATGGAGGCTTCCTCCTCTGTGGTGTCAGGCATCATCAGGAGGTGCCTGCCTACAGAGGAATGCTTCTCTCCAGCTGTGCCTCTTCCTCTCCTGCTCGCAGCGGGGCGGCCCCGAATCAACAGGTCAGAGAGAAAATCCAGGTTCTGGTTTAGACCCTGGTCAGATCTGGACCTTCGCTCCACTTTCACAGGTTGCAAAACCTGGTAGAAAAGATTATTATATCCGGCCCCATACTGGCTGTCCTTCTTCTTGTGCTGTTTTTGTGTCTTGATGTAGTACTTGCTGGCAGCTGGATCTTCCTCCTCATCTCTGTGTTGTGCAGACATGGAGGTATCGTCACCACGTTTTAATCCACCAGCTACCGCTGAAGGCTTTGATCCTTGCCGGTAGAAATATGACTCCATCTTCTCTTGATGCCAGCTTGAGGGTGTCTTTTTCACCTCAATGCTTTTGGCAGTCTTGATCCTTTTAGCCTTGTGCACCTTCTTCTTGACCCTGGTCCTCAGGTCAAGAAGAGCGCTTGTTTTGCCTTCATGCCCCAAGAGATGCTGAGGGGGATGTGAGTTTCTTCTGGAACTGTCCAGGCTGCTGACATCACCCCCAGTGCTCAGGGTCAGCGCAACCACAAGCGTTACAGGTATTTCACCATCTCCCAGCGAAGGCTCCTTGGGCTTGAGGCTCAACACTGGCATGGTGTTCAGCTCTCTGCCTTGTTCCAAGTCCATTATTTCTCCCCGACTCTGTAGCAGAGTTGTCTGAGCTGGAGAACAGCAAGAGAGCAGATCAGCAGCTGGACACAAACACAGGCTCAGAGGTTACCCCAAGCAGCAGGAGCTCATCTCAAGGCCAGGGAGCGCAAGAGCAGGGTGGAGGATGTGTTGCGGAGAGGAGAAGAGCCCTTCAATCCGTGCCATTATCCCCTTGGGGCAGAGCTGAGAGCTGGCTTTTTCCTGGTGTCTCCTGGGGCTCTGTTTGGATGGCAGGGAAACATCCCCGGGGAATGGGATTGCTGTCAGAGAGGTTCCCACAGCTCCAGATGAGCAGGCTTGGCTTGCTCTGCAGGAGCCAGTGAAGAGGCAGAGACCCCAGAGGAAAGATCAGCACTGCAAGGGGGGCACAGACTGGCAGGGGAGGAAAGCCCAGGGACTCCTTTGCTGCGGGGCCATTGCCAAGAGCAGCAGCTGAAGCTGTTAGAGCATGAAAAACTTCCTCAAGAGAACCAGAGCTCTGGGACTGTGCTGTGGGAAACCTGGGGCTGAGGCAGTGAGAGAAGCAAGCTCTCTGGGGCCCTTGCAAACCTGGCTGGATCTGTTTGCAGAAGGGCAGCCTGGCCCTGCTGTGCACAGCATGTGCTGTGCCCTGTGCCCAGCTAGAGCAGGACGGGGCTTTGCTCCCCCCCGCACAGGCCAACCAGGGCATGACGGTGCTTGGTGTTCACCCTGCAGAGCACATCAGGGGCCCTGCCCTTTGCCCTGCAGTGGGCACTGGGGTGGCACAGAAACCAGGCTGTCAGGGGAATTTGGGGCCTTTATGGGCAGACCTTGCCTTCCAGCACCAGGGAAGGGCACGGGGCATTCCTGCTTCCCTTGCCTGGGGCCATGGTGTTGGCAGGAAATTGTTAGGTTTGGTGGGCCCAGTGAGCTGTTCCTTGTCCAGACAGTACGGGACACACAAGATACGGACAATCACCAGGAACTTTCCATCCCAAGGTGTTGTGTCCAAGGCCTGTAGTCCAAGGGCAGATCAGCACCCCCCAGCACGGGGCAGTGCTGCAGCATCTCCCCAGGCTCAGGAGAAGGGGCACATTTGAGCTCCCCCAGCCCCTCCGGACACCCACCGCACTGCGGGGCGCTGGTGCTGCACAGCTTCTGGCACAGGAACTGGATGGTCCTGCAGGGGCTCTCGGGCCGGGGACGCTCCTGGCACAGGCAGCAGGCCGCCTCCTTGGGCACTTGCCTGCAGACAAGAGGGGATTCTTGGAGGAACACCTGGCCACCCAGTCCATGGCTCAGAGCCCAACTCGGGGAACTCACCCATACCACGCATGGGGCTCGTGCCTCACTGTGTGCCACAGCCCTGGGAAAGGGCCCTGACTCCCAAGGCAAAACATTAAAAAGAGGATCTTATCCTGGAAAGTAGAACTGCTCCCAAACCACCACATGACACAGAAGTACACCCGCCTGGAGTTCAAAATGCCCTTTAAAAAAGCCTGCAGCAAGTCACCCTAAAGGTGAGATTCTGCCTCTGAGCTGGTGAGTTTGGGCATGTTCCCAGAAGGAGACAGCAACTCCTGAGCTTACTACTGAGCTTCTTCTGGATTTGTGGCACACGGATTTTTTTCCCAAGCAGAGCCCCTGTCCCAGCACTCTGGGCCTGCTGGTGGCTGGGGCTCAGTCCCACACACTCACAGGGTTTCCAAGCTCACTGTGGTCTGCAGCAGGTGCAGCAGCATCTGTGAGTTCACTTGGGTGGCACTCAGGTCTCTGCAAGCATTGGAAAGAGCTCATGAAATTTTCTGGTGACCTTGCCACAACTCTGCTCTCAGAGCAATCTCAGGGCCATGATGATGGTGGTGCTGTTGGCAGAGGCATCCACTTCTGCCTGCTCCAAAAGAAGCCAGGGCAGTTGTGTCTGCAGCGGACTCAGGCTGGCCAAAAGGCAGGTTTGCTCCTGCACCACTTGTGCTGCTTCCCTGAGAACAGGGCACTCCAGAGAGACACAGCTCTCTGTGCATCTGCTCCAGATGAGCCAAGACTTACAGAGAGCTCACTGAGGGCAGCTTGAAGAAGGCAGCATCATCAATGACAGCCAGCGGGTTGTGGCTGAGGATCCTGAGAAACAACAGAGCTCAGTCAGGGCTGATGGCAAGGATGTCAGCTGGCTGTGCCGGGCACGTGGGCAAGGCCTGGCTGCATTCAAGGAAGCCTTGCAGGAGAGGAGCAGGGCAGGGGAAAGGGCCTTTGCAGCTGCACACTCCTGGTGCTCCCTGCCTGACATCCACAGTTGGAATCAGGACTTTCCCAAGGGCAAATCTGCTCTTGCCCACTGACCCTGCAGAGAGCCTGCAGAGACTCGCCCTGCCGTGCCTTTAGCCCTGGTGCCACTTACAGCTCCTGCAGGAACTGCATCCCATGCCAGGCCTGGAAAGTGTCGCTGCGGATCTTTGTGAGGCCATTCCAGGAGAGATTTCTGGGGAAAGAGGAGGTCACAAAAAAGGAATCAGCCCTGCCCTACAGAGAGAGGGGGCAAAGAAGGAGCGCTTTGTAGGAAAGGTGCCAATCCAAGGTGGAAGAGGAAGGAAACTACTGCTTTCTCAGTCTTTAGAGCCTGCCCAGGAGGGCAGGTGAAGGGCACACATGCTTTTTCTGTTCTCGGATGCAGCCAACGCTGCAAGAACTGCCTGCTCTGATGGTTGTGTGTGGCCAACCCCGCTGGGCTCTGTCCCCTGGCGTGGTCACCCAGCCATGGGCATTGACCTCTGCAGCTCAGCTGGGCTCTGGGCAGGGCAGATTCAGGGACTGTGGGGAAACCAACAGGAGCATTCTCCTACACAGGAAGGGTGCCCATGCAAAGAGGGAGCTAAAAACAGCAGAAGGAAACTTGATCACTCACAGAAACTTCAGGAAAGGCAGTGGCTCAAATGCCCATTCCTCAATGGACAGGATCTCATTGCAGGACAAATCCCTGTTCCAGGTAGAACATCAGATGTCACTTCCATTTGCCCTGTTGCTTTTACCTGCCTCTGCAGCCTGGATCCCAGGAGGGACAAAGGCCACGTGCCCGTGGCTGGGCTGAGCCGCGGGGCCCCAGGGAGGGGCAGGCAGGAGCCCCCCGCCGTGGGCAGGGCACGGTGCTTACAGGTGCTTCAGCAGGAACAGCCCCTCCAGGGAATGCCTCTTCACTGCCCGCAGCTCATTGTCCCTGAGCACTCTGCAAGGGGACACAGGGACATTGTGACAGCGGCCACAGCCCAGCAGCAAATGGCACTGTCATGGGAAAATCTCCTGCAGCAGCTTGACTGAAGCATCTCTGTGGGGCACCGCTGCAGGGATCGTCCCCTCTCCTGGCCAGAGCAGGCCCTTGCTGTTGGCCGGCTGAAGCTGAGCACAGCTTGATCCCTGGTCAGACAGACACGGGGATGGTGCCCTGGCTGCAAGAGACTCAAGGCAATTCTTGCCATGCTGGGAAGCTGTGGGGATTCAAACCCCCTCCTGGCAGAGCAGACAAGCTTGGAATTCCAATGGAAGCGCGTGGTGTGGGGGCTGCTGCTCCAAAGTCAGACCAAAGCATCGAAACCCCCCAAACTCCTGACACTCGAAATGCTGCAGGGCACTTACAAGGTCTCAGTCCATGGGTAGTTCTTCCAGGCTCGTTTTCCAACATTAGCAATGGAGTTGCCAGTGAAATCTCTGCAAAGAAACAAAAGACCCCGTCCCCCCTCAGGAAAGCCCATTTCCCTGCCTTTCAGCTGCTGAGCTGGAATTGGGCTTTGCCTGGAGAGGGCGCAGTGAGCCCAGCCTGGCTTCACCCTCATGCTGAGCTCAGGCCCCCAAACGCCCCCTGTCTCTGGCCAGGGAGTCCCGCGGGTGTCCCAGGTGGGGCTTGCAGAGCCAGGGAGCCGAGGAGAGGCAGCTGCAGGGCTCGGAGGGGCCGAGGGACTCACAGGAAGGCCAGGGCTCGGCGGCGGCTGCCCGGGGGCACGGTGGCCAGGCCGGCGTGGCCGCAGTTCAGCCGCCCACGGCCTGGGCAGTGGCAGGGCTCTGGGCAGAGCTCCTTGCCCACTGCTGGCGAGGGGGTCACTGCCAGCAGCAGGGCCAGCAGCAGCAGAGCGCGCGCCAGACGCATCACCAGGTCCATGGCGAGGCAGGACTGGCTGCAGTCCCCTGGGACGCAGAGCTGAGCTGCAGCTGTGGCAGCTCCTGTGTCACAGTGCTGCTGCCAATGTCACAGTGGTCCTTCTTACGACACTCTAGCAATGCTCTTGTCACCGTGATGGTGCTTGGCATCTGAGCTCGCAGCAAACTGCAGTTCAGACCATGCTGTCACCAAATGACTCTGTCTCAGAGCCATCAATCTGCAGAATCATGGAATACATTGGCTTGGAAGGGGCCTTAAAGCCCGTCCAGTTTCACCCCTGCCATGGCAGGGACACCGTCCACTATCCCAGGCTGCTCCAAGCCCCAGTGTCCAACCTGGCCTTGGACACTGCCAGGGACCCAGGGGCAGCCCCAGCTGCTCTGGGCACCCTGTGCCAGGGCCTGCCCACCCTCCCAGGGAAGGATTTCTCCTGAACACAGGATCTAAGCCTGCTCTGTGTCCCTGTGAAGCCATTCCCATCTGTAGTGGGTTGGTGTGGCCAGGTTTAGGCATGGCTTTGGGGCTACGCGTGCTGTTGAAATTTCTTTAGCTTCTCATTCTCCTGCTCTGATTTCATTGGTAATAAATGTAATGAATATCGGCAAGTTCCGTCCGTTGTGTCCATGAGCACGACCGGGGAGGGATGTCTCCCTCCCTTTCTGTAAACTCATGAGCCTTTCGCTGTCTTTTTTCTCCTCTCCCCTTATGCGGAGCGGTGAGAGCGCCTTTGGTGAGCAGGCGGCAGCTGGGAGGGCGCGGGGAGCTTGCCCAAAGGCGGGCAGTGTCGGCACGGGCGCCGCCAGAGGCTGAGGGAGCCGCAGCGGCAGTGGCGGGAAGCGGCGGGAGCCTGAGGGGCGGCAGCTCGGCCTGAGCGCGCCGGCCCCGGCAGCGAGCGCCGTGCAAAGGGAGCCGCGGGCAGCTTGGGCAAGGCCGGCACGGCCCCGCAAGCAGCGGCCAGAGAGGCGGCCGGGCCCGCTCCGCCGCACGGGCAGCTCCGGCTCCGGGCAGCGGCGCCGGCAGCGGCCGCCCCGGCCTGAGGGGAAACGCGCGGGCCAACAGCTCGGGCAGGGGCGGCTCCGGCAGCGCTTGGGCCAGGCCGGTCTCCAGTCCTGGGCACGGAGTCACAAAGATTCCTTCTGTTAGCAGGTGCTGGAAGCTTCCAGCTTCCACAATGTCTGGCAGAAACAATCCCTGACGGCTCTAAAAGTGGATGTCTACCCTGGAGCCCACTGGCATTGGCTCTGCCGGACATGAGGGAAGGTTCTGACACCTTCTCAAGGCTGGCCCAATTTGAAATGGCCGTTACACCTCTGTGGTAACAGATTGAAGAAGAAACCAAAATCAAGTTGTGACACAGCTTTAATTTTGACTAGGGAAAAGCAGGAGTGAGAACATGTCAGGAGAACCACCTGCAGACTCCACGGGCAGGGGAGAATGAGGCTGAGGACATGCTCCAGGCTGCAGAGCCGAGATTCCTCTGCAGGCAGTGGTGAGACCATGGTGGGGCAGCAGTGCTCCTGCAGCCCGCAGGGATCCACGGGGAAGCAGAGATTCAGCTGCATCCTGTGGAGGAGCCCTGCACCAGAGCAGCTGGATGCCTGGAGGAGGCTGTGATCCTGTGGGAGACCTGTGGAGAGAGGGGCCCTGCTCCCAGGGTGGAGCAGCCTGTCCTTGCAGGACTGCACCTGTGGAAGAGTGACCCATGTTGCAGCAGTTCTGGGAGGAATGTTGCCTGTGGGACGGACTCATGCTGCAGAAGTTTGCAGTGAGCTGCTGCTGGTGAGATGCAGCCACATTGGAGAAGTTCCTGGAGAACTGCCTCCCATGGCAGGAGCGCCATGGTGCAGCAGGGTGATAGATTTGCTCTCTGACAGCAGGGGAATAAGCCCCATTCCCTGTGTCCTGGTGCTGCTGGTGTAGGCAGTAGAGCTGGGAAGGAGCGAGGGGTGAGGGGAAGGAGTTGTTAAGGGCTTCTTTTATTTCTCATTATCCTGCTCTGATTGTGTTAGTAATAAATTCATTTAATATCATTAAGTCGAGCCTGTTTTGTATTTGATGAGTGTTTTCTCCTGGTCCTTAACTCATGAACCTTCGTTAAGTTTTCTCCCCTCTGTCCAGCTGTAGAGGGCAGTGAGTGAGCAGCTTTGTGAGTGACTGGCACCTGGCTGGGATCAACCCACAACAATCTCAAACTGAATTTGGCCAATTCCATGAGGGAGAACAGAAACTGCTTTTACAAAGACATCAGCAACAGCAGGAGGAATAAGAACAAACTTTATTTCTACTGAATGCAGGGGGAAACATTGCCACAAGGGATGAAGAAAACCCTGAGATGCCTCCTCTGGGTGTCCAGAGCTTGTGCTTGCCTGTAGCAGCCTCCGGCCTTCCCTCAGCAGGGGCAGCAAGAAAATAACAGTCAAGGAAAAAGCATCCAAGCAAATAACAACAACCAATGAAACGGCATCCAAGGGCAGCCTCAGCTAAAATGGGAAGTGAAGAATTGCTGGCATCCCATTAACTTCTTGAAGGGTCTTCCACCTTAGTTCTTCACACTACGTCTCTTCCTGGCATGTTTATCTCTCGGATGCATAGGCATCCCTGAGGCGTTGAATCCATGGCAATTCAGACTTCCTGAACAGGGAACAGCAGGGGGAACAGCACGGGGAATCGTCTTGAACGCGCTGGGAACAGGAGCAACTCACAGAGGAGCTATCTGCCCTTTTCTGTCCTACATGCTTGTTATACTTCCTCCCACTCTGTGGCAGTTTTACACAGAACCTGAAAAAAATCCAAAAGGGAAAATAGGGTTAAAGAGAGAAGGCAGCTGGTGATGGAGGCTGTGGGCAACAGGGCTGCCTGTGCTCTGCCCTGTCTGGGCAGCAACCGCTGGAGGAGTTGGGAAGGGGCATTTCCAACGCTGCAAAGCAACGCAGTGAGCGAGGTGAATGGGGACAAAAAAGGCTTCTGGACATCCCATCCCCAGAGCTCCCTGCTCCCGCTCTGTAAGCAGGGAGCTCCGACCAGGGAGGGCTGCAGCAGGTGCCAGCACCTCTCCCTGCTCGGGGCTGTGCCAGCAGAGCCCAAGGAAGATGGGGAGCCCCAGCAGGGATGGCAATGGCTGGCAATCCAGAGAATGAGCCCTGCACGCAAAAGGCAACTGGATGGGAGTGAGTTCTTCAGCAGCCACTGTGGGGAGGGAGCGGGGAAAAATAAGGCAGAGCCAACAGCGGAGAAGACCGTTCTGAGAACACAGAGGTATTGCTCGTGCTCACAGAAATTCGGGAGCACACCGGGGCTCAGGACATCCATCCCAGTGCCGGCGTGGCAAGGGCTGGTTGGGCTGGGAGCCCCCGGCCGTGCCCAGCACTGCCGCTCAGGAGCCGCTTGCCCGGGGCTCCCCCAGACGCGACGTGTTGGAAACACAGCCGGGAGAGTCCTGGGCAGCGGCACCTGCACGGCTCCAGGAGGAGCTGCTCTGCACAGGAAAGACTCTTGGTGACACAGCAGTGGCACGGGCAGGGAGCAGTTACCTTCTCAGCCACAAATTCCTGCTGTCACGGGGTTGGGAGTCAAGTTCACAACGTCGAGAGCGCTTCTGGGGAAGGAAAACGGGTGATTTTGCAACATCTGTTTTTCTGTAATATTCTGCCAAACAGGAGAGGGCAAAAGCTCTCATTGCTGTGTGGCTGAAGGCAGGAGAGCAAAGCAAAGCTTGGGAGAGCTGCGACAGAAGGCACGACAAGCTTCCCTCAGGCACGCTGGACCCTGCTGAGCTGGCTGCTGTGGATACTGCCACAAGCTCCAGGCTTGGAAAAACATCTCCTGTGGTAGCCAGCACAGGCAGGGACATGTGCAGTGGCACACGGGGTTTGTCACCTGGGCACTCCAGCTACAAGACAGACAGCTGTGTGTCAAACAAGAAATTGGCTTACGTGGAAGACGCACTTCAGGATCAGGAAGACGAAGATGAAGAAAAGCAGCAAAACCACAAACGTGACCACGTACACCACAACTTCTAGTTTGCGCTGTGAGGAAAGAAAGATCACAGGGATAAGAGGATTCCATTCTCCTGCGCCCAGAAGGACACGTGCAGCAGTGCCCAGCAGCTCTCCTACCTTCCGTGTGAGTCCCTTGCCATTCCCCAAGGCCATATGAATGATCATGTTCTCTTGCAGACAACACTGGGCCATGGGATCATAGGCTCCCTGGTTCTCTTGCCTCTCAGTGAGCAGCTTTAGAAGCAGCCTGGTCCTCATGACCATCTTGGCACAGGCGCGCTTGAGCTGGGGCAGGCTGCAGTCGCTCTTCAGGGCTCGCTCCAC
The DNA here is from genome assembly GCA_024362935.1 of Setophaga petechia. NCBI lineage: Eukaryota > Metazoa > Chordata > Aves > Passeriformes > Parulidae > Setophaga > Setophaga petechia. The sequence goes on from JANCRA010000129.1 coordinate 1,303,161, forward strand.
GTGGGCCATGAATGCGTGCAGGCCTTTGTGTGCCTCCAGCTGCGGCCGGTGATGATCAACGTTGGTTTCCCGTACTTTTGGAAGCAGCGCAAGGTCTGGACTTTGGGGGCTCACAGGTTTGTTGAGGAACATGGAGGCTTCCTCCTCTGTGGTGTCAGGCATCATCAGGAGGTGCCTGCCTACAGAGGAATGCTTCTCTCCAGCTGTGCCTCTTCCTCTCCTGCTCGCAGCGGGGCGGCCCCGAATCAACAGGTCAGAGAGAAAATCCAGGTTCTGGTTTAGACCCTGGTCAGATCTGGACCTTCGCTCCACTTTCACAGGTTGCAAAACCTGGTAGAAAAGATTATTATATCCGGCCCCATACTGGCTGTCCTTCTTCTTGTGCTGTTTTTGTGTCTTGATGTAGTACTTGCTGGCAGCTGGATCTTCCTCCTCATCTCTGTGTTGTGCAGACATGGAGGTATCGTCACCACGTTTTAATCCACCAGCTACCGCTGAAGGCTTTGATCCTTGCCGGTAGAAATATGACTCCATCTTCTCTTGATGCCAGCTTGAGGGTGTCTTTTTCACCTCAATGCTTTTGGCAGTCTTGATCCTTTTAGCCTTGTGCACCTTCTTCTTGACCCTGGTCCTCAGGTCAAGAAGAGCGCTTGTTTTGCCTTCATGCCCCAAGAGATGCTGAGGGGGATGTGAGTTTCTTCTGGAACTGTCCAGGCTGCTGACATCACCCCCAGTGCTCAGGGTCAGCGCAACCACAAGCGTTACAGGTATTTCACCATCTCCCAGCGAAGGCTCCTTGGGCTTGAGGCTCAACACTGGCATGGTGTTCAGCTCTCTGCCTTGTTCCAAGTCCATTATTTCTCCCCGACTCTGTAGCAGAGTTGTCTGAGCTGGAGAACAGCAAGAGAGCAGATCAGCAGCTGGACACAAACACAGGCTCAGAGGTTACCCCAAGCAGCAGGAGCTCATCTCAAGGCCAGGGAGCGCAAGAGCAGGGTGGAGGATGTGTTGCGGAGAGGAGAAGAGCCCTTCAATCCGTGCCATTATCCCCTTGGGGCAGAGCTGAGAGCTGGCTTTTTCCTGGTGTCTCCTGGGGCTCTGTTTGGATGGCAGGGAAACATCCCCGGGGAATGGGATTGCTGTCAGAGAGGTTCCCACAGCTCCAGATGAGCAGGCTTGGCTTGCTCTGCAGGAGCCAGTGAAGAGGCAGAGACCCCAGAGGAAAGATCAGCACTGCAAGGGGGGCACAGACTGGCAGGGGAGGAAAGCCCAGGGACTCCTTTGCTGCGGGGCCATTGCCAAGAGCAGCAGCTGAAGCTGTTAGAGCATGAAAAACTTCCTCAAGAGAACCAGAGCTCTGGGACTGTGCTGTGGGAAACCTGGGGCTGAGGCAGTGAGAGAAGCGAGCTCCCTGGGGCCCTTGCAAACCTGGCTGGATCTGTTTGCAGAAGGGCAGCCTGGCCCTGCTGTGCACAGCATGTGCTGTGCCCTGTGCCCAGCTAGAGCAGGACGGGGCTTTGCTCCCCCCCGCACAGGCCAACCAGGGCATGACGGTGCTTGGTGTTCACCCTGCAGAGCACATCAGGGGCCCTGCCCTTTGCCCTGCAGTGGGCACTGGGGTGGCACAGAAACCAGGCTGTCAGGGGAATTTGGGGCCTTTATGGGCAGACCTTGCCTTCCAGCACCAGGGAAGGGCACGGGGCATTCCTGCTTCCCTTGCCTGGGGCCATGGTGTTGGCAGGAAATTGTTAGGTTTGGTGGGCCCAGTGAGCTGTTCCTTGTCCAGACAGTACGGGACACACAAGATACGGACAATCACCAGGAACTTTCCATCCCAAGGTGTTGTGTCCAAGGCCTGTAGTCCAAGGGCAGATCAGCACCCCCCAGCACGGGGCAGTGCTGCAGCATCTCCCCAGGCTCAGGAGAAGGGGCACATTTGAGCTCCCCCAGCCCCTCCGGACACCCACCGCACTGCGGGGCGCTGGTGCTGCACAGCTTCTGGCACAGGAACTGGATGGTCCTGCAGGGGCTCTCGGGCCGGGGACGCTCCTGGCACAGGCAGCAGGCCGCCTCCTTGGGCACTTGCCTGCAGACAAGAGGGGATTCTTGGAGGAACACCTGGCCACCCAGTCCATGGCTCAGAGCCCAACTCGGGGAACTCACCCATACCACGCATGGGGCTCGTGCCTCACTGTGTGCCACAGCCCTGGGAAAGGGCCCTGACTCCCAAGGCAAAACATTAAAAAGAGGATCTTATCCTGGAAAGTAGAACTGCTCCCAAACCACCACATGACACAGAAGTACACCCGCCTGGAGTTCAAAATGCCCTTTAAAAAAGCCTGCAGCAAGTCACCCTAAAGGTGAGATTCTGCCTCTGAGCTGGTGAGTTTGGGCATGTTCCCAGAAGGAGACAGCAACTCCTGAGCTTACTACTGAGCTTCTTCTGGATTTGTGGCACACGGATTTTTTTCCCAAGCAGAGCCCCTGTCCCAGCACTCTGGGCCTGCTGGTGGCTGGGGCTCAGTCCCACACACTCACAGGGTTTCCAAGCTCACTGTGGTCTGCAGCAGGTGCAGCAGCATCTGTGAGTTCACTTGGGTGGCACTCAGGTCTCTGCAAGCATTGGAAAGAGCTCATGAAATTTTCTGGTGACCTTGCCACAACTCTGCTCTCAGAGCAATCTCAGGGCCATGATGATGGTGGTGCTGTTGGCAGAGGCATCCACTTCTGCCTGCTCCAAAAGAAGCCAGGGCAGTTGTGTCTGCAGCGGACTCAGGCTGGCCAAAAGGCAGGTTTGCTCCTGCACCACTTGTGCTGCTTCCCTGAGAACAGGGCACTCCAGAGAGACACAGCTCTCTGTGCATCTGCTCCAGATGAGCCAAGACTTACAGAGAGCTCACTGAGGGCAGCTTGAAGAAGGCAGCATCATCAATGACAGCCAGCGGGTTGTGGCTGAGGATCCTGAGAAACAACAGAGCTCAGTCAGGGCTGATGGCAAGGATGTCAGCTGGCTGTGCCGGGCACGTGGGCAAGGCCTGGCTGCATTCAAGGAAGCCTTGCAGGAGAGGAGCAGGGCAGGGGAAAGGGCCTTTGCAGCTGCACACTCCTGGTGCTCCCTGCCTGACATCCACAGTTGGAATCAGGACTTTCCCAAGGGCAAATCTGCTCTTGCCCACTGACCCTGCAGAGAGCCTGCAGAGACTCGCCCTGCCGTGCCTTTAGCCCTGGTGCCACTTACAGCTCCTGCAGGAACTGCATCCCATGCCAGGCCTGGAAAGTGTCGCTGCGGATCTTTGTGAGGCCATTCCAGGAGAGATTTCTGGGGAAAGAGGAGGTCACAAAAAAGGAATCAGCCCTGCCCTACAGAGAGAGGGGGCAAAGAAGGAGCGCTTTGTAGGAAAGGTGCCAATCCAAGGTGGAAGAGGAAGGAAACTACTGCTTTCTCAGTCTTTAGAGCCTGCCCAGGAGGGCAGGTGAAGGGCACACATGCTTTTTCTGTTCTCGGATGCAGCCAACGCTGCAAGAACTGCCTGCTCTGATGGTTGTGTGTGGCCAACCCCGCTGGGCTCTGTCCCCTGGCGTGGTCACCCAGCCATGGGCATTGACCTCTGCAGCTCAGCTGGGCTCTGGGCAGGGCAGATTCAGGGACTGTGGGGAAACCAACAGGAGCATTCTCCTACACAGGAAGGGTGCCCATGCAAAGAGGGAGCTAAAAACAGCAGAAGGAAACTTGATCACTCACAGAAACTTCAGGAAAGGCAGTGGCTCAAATGCCCGTTCCTCAATGGACAGGATCTCATTGCAGGACAAATCCCTGTTCCAGGTAGAACATCAGATGTCACTTCCATTTGCCCTGTTGCTTTTACCTGCCTCTGCAGCCTGGATCCCAGGAGGGACAAAGGCCACGTGCCCGTGGCTGGGCTGAGCCGCGGGGCCCCAGGGAGGGGCAGGCAGGAGCCCCCCGCCGTGGGCAGGGCACGGTGCTTACAGGTGCTTCAGCAGGAACAGCCCCTCCAGGGAATGCCTCTTCACTGCCCGCAGCTCATTGTCCCTGAGCACTCTGCAAGGGGACACAGGGACATTGTGACAGCGGCCACAGCCCAGCAGCAAATGGCACTGTCATGGGAAAATCTCCTGCAGCAGCTTGACTGAAGCATCTCTGTGGGGCACCGCTGCAGGGATCGTCCCCTCTCCTGGCCAGAGCAGGCCCTTGCTGTTGGCCGGCTGAAGCTGAGCACAGCTTGATCTCTGGGCAGACAGACACGGGGATGGTGCCCTGGCTGCAAGAGACTCAAGGCAATTCTTGCCATGCTGGGAAGCTGTGGGGATTCAAACCCCCTCCTGGCAGAGCAGACAAGCTTGGAATTCCAATGGAAGCGCGTGGTGTGGGGGCTGCTGCTCCAAAGTCAGACCAAAGCATCGAAACCCCCCAAACTCCTGACACTCGAAATGCTGCAGGGCACTTACAAGGTCCATGGGTAGTTCTTCCAGGCTCGTTTTCCAACATTAGCAATGGAGTTGCCAGTGAAATCTCTGCAAAGAAACAAAAGACCCCGTCCCCCCTCAGGAAAGCCCATTTCCCTGCCTTTCAGCTGCTGAGCTGGAATTGGGCTTTGCCTGGAGAGGGCGCAGTGAGCCCAGCCTGGCTTCACCCTCATGCTGAGCTCAGGCCCCCAAACGCCCCCTGTCTCTGGCCAGGGAGTCCCGCGGGTGTCCCAGGTGGGGCTTGCAGAGCCAGGGAGCCGAGGAGAGGCAGCTGCAGGGCTCGGAGGGGCCGAGGGACTCACAGGAAGGCCAGGGCTCGGCGGCGGCTGCCCGGGGGCACGGTGGCCAGGCCGGCGTGGCCGCAGTTCAGCCGCCCACGGCCTGGGCAGTGGCAGGGCTCTGGGCAGAGCTCCTTGCCCACTGCTGGCGAGGGGGTCACTGCCAGCAGCAGGGCCAGCAGCAGCAGAGCGCGCGCCAGACGCATCACCAGGTCCATGGCGAGGCAGGACTGGCTGCAGTCCCCTGGGACGCAGAGCTGAGCTGCAGCTGTGGCAGCTCCTGTGTCACAGTGCTGCTGCCAATGTCACAGTGGTCCTTCTTATGACACTCTAGCAATGCTCTTGTCACCGTGATGGTGCTTGGCATCTGAGCTCGCAGCAAACTGCAGTTCAGACCATGCTGTCACCAAATGACTCTGTCTCAGAGCCATCAATCTGCAGAATCATGGAATACATTGGCTTGGAAGGGGCCTTAAAGCCCGTCCAGTTTCACTCCTGCCATGGCAGGGACGCCGTCCACTATCCCAGGCTGCTCCAAGCCCCAGTGTCCAACCTGGCCTTGGACACTGCCAGGGACCCAGGGGCAGCCCCAGCTGCTCTGGGCACCCTGTGCCAGGGCCTGCCCACCCTCCCAGGGAAGGATTTCTCCTGAACACAGGATCTAAGCCTGCTCTGTGTCCCTGTGAAGCCATTCCCATCTGTAGTGGGTTGGTGTGGCCAGGTTTAGGCATGGCTTTGGGGCTACGCGTGCTGTTGAAATTTCTTTAGCTTCTCATTCTCCTGCTCTGATTTCATTGGTAATAAATGTAATGAATATCGGCAAGTTCTGTCCGTTGTGTCCATGAGCACGACCGGGGAGGGATGTCTCCCTCCCTTTCTGTAAACTCATGAGCCTTTCGCTGTCTTTTTTCTCCTCTCCCCTTATGCGGAGCGGTGAGAGCGCCTTTGGTGAGCAGGCGGCAGCTGGGAGGGCGCGGGGAGCTTGCCCAAAGGCGGGCAGTGTCGGCACGGGCGCCGCCAGAGGCTGAGGGAGCCGCAGCGGCAGTGGCGGGAAGCGGCGGGAGCCTGAGGGGCGGCAGCTCGGCCTGAGCGCGCCGGCCCCGGCAGCGAGCGCCGTGCAAAGGGAGCCGCGGGCAGCTTGGGCAAGGCCGGCACGGCCCCGCAAGCAGCGGCCAGAGAGGCGGCCGGGCCCGCTCCGCCGCACGGGCAGCTCCGGCTCCGGGCAGCGGCGCCGGCAGCGGCCGCCCCGGCCTGAGGGGAAACGCGCGGGCCAACAGCTCGGGCAGGGGCGGCTCCGGCAGCGCTTGGGCCAGGCCGGTCTCCAGTCCTGGGCACGGAGTCACAAAGATTCCTTCTGTTAGCAGGTGCTGGAAGCTTCCAGCTTCCACAATGTCTGGCAGAAACAATCCCTGACGGCTCTAAAAGTGGATGTCTACCCTGGAGCCCACTGGCATTGGCTCTGCCGGACATGAGGGAAGGTTCTGACACCTTCTCAAGGCTGGCCCAATTTGAAATGGCCGTTACACCTCTGTGGTAACAGATTGAAGAAGAAACCAAAATCAAGTTGTGACACAGCTTTAATTTTGACTAGGGAAAAGCAGGAGTGAGAACATGTCAGGAGAACCACCTGCAGACTCCACGGGCAGTGGAGAATGAGGCTGAGGACATGCTCCAGGCTGCAGAGCCGAGATTCCTCTGCAGGCAGTGGTGAGACCATGGTGGGGCAGCAGTGCTCCTGCAGCCCGCAGGGATGCACGGGGAAGCAGAGATTCAGCTGCATCCTGTGGAGGAGCCCTGCACCAGAGCAGCTGGATGCCTGGAGGAGGCTGTGATCCTGTGGGAGACCTGTGGAGAGAGGGGCCCTGCTCCCAGGGTGGAGCAGCCTGTCCTTGCAGGACTGCACCTGTGGAAGAGTGACCCATGTTGCAGCAGTTCTGGGAGGAATGTTGCCTGTGGGACGGACTCATGCTGCAGAAGTTTGCAGTGAGCTGCTGCTGGTGAGATGCAGCCACATTGGAGAAGTTCCTGGAGAACTGCCTCCCATGGCAGGAGCGCCATGGTGCAGCAGGGTGATAGATTTGCTCTCTGACAGCAGGGGAATAAGCCCCATTCCCTGTGTCCTGGTGCTGCTGGTGTAGGCAGTAGAGCTGGGAAGGAGCGAGGGGTGAGGGGAAGGAGTTGTTAAGGGCTTCTTTTATTTCTCATTATCCTGCTCTGATTGTGTTAGTAATAAATTCATTTAATATCATTAAGTCGAGCCTGTTTTGTATTTGATGAGTGTTTTCTCCTGGTCCTTAACTCATGAACCTTCGTTAAGTTTTCTCCCCTCTGTCCAGCTGTAGAGGGCAGTGAGTGAGCAGCTTTGTGAGTGACTGGCACCTGGCTGGGATCAACCCACAACAATCTCAAACCGAATTTGGCCAATTCCATGAGGGAGAACAGAAACTGCTTTTACAAAGACATCAGCAACAGCAGGAGGAATAAGAACAAACTTTATTTCTACTGAATGCAGGGGGAAACATTGCCACAAGGGATGAAGAAAACCCTGAGATGCCTCCTCTGGGTGTCCAGAGCTTGTGCTTGCCTGTAGCAGCCTCCGGCCTTCCCTCAGCAGGGGCAGCAAGAAAATAACAGTCAAGGAAAAAGCATCCAAGCAAATAACAACAACCAATGAAACGGCATCCAAGGGCAGCCTCAGCTAAAATGGGAAGTGAAGAATTGCTGGCATCCCATTAACTTCTTGAAGGGTCTTCCACCTTAGTTCTTCACACTACGTCTCTTCCTGGCATGTTTATCTCTCGGATGCATAGGCATCCCTGAGGCGTTGAATCCATGGCAATTCAGACTTCCTGAACAGGGAACAGCAGGGGGAACAGCACGGGGAATCGTCTTGAACGCGCTGGGAACAGGAGCAACTCACAGAGGAGCTATCTGCCCTTTTCTGTCCTACATGCTTGTTATACTTCCTCCCACTCTGTGGCAGTTTTACACAGAACCTGAAAAAAATCCAAAAGGGAAAATAGGGTTAAAGAGAGAAGGCAGCTGGTGATGGAGGCTGTGGGCAACAGGGCTGCCTGTGCTCTGCCCTGTCTGGGCAGCAACCGCTGGAGGAGTTGGGAAGGGGCATTTCCAACGCTGCAAAGCAACGCAGTGAGCGAGGTGAATGGGGACAAAAAAGGCTTCTGGACATCCCATCCCCAGAGCTCCCTGCTCCCGCTCTGTAAGCAGGGAGCTCCGACCAGGGAGGGCTGCAGCAGGTGCCAGCACCTCTCCCTGCTCGGGGCTGTGCCAGCAGAGCCCAAGGAAGATGGGGAGCCCCAGCAGGGATGGCAATGGCTGGCAATCCAGAGAATGAGCCCTGCACGCAAAAGGCAACTGGATGGGAGTGAGTTCTTCAGCAGCCACTGTGGGGAGGGAGCGGGGAAAAATAAGGCAGAGCCAACAGCGGAGAAGACCGTTCTGAGAACACAGAGGTATTGCTCGTGCTCACAGAAATTCGGGAGCACACCGGGGCTCAGGACATCCATCCCAGTGCCGGCGTGGCAAGGGCTGGTTGGGCTGGGAGCCCCCGGCCGTGCCCAGCGCTGCCGCTCAGGAGCCGCTTGCCCGGGGCTCCCCCAGACGCGACGTGTTGGAAACACAGCCGGGAGAGTCCTGGGCAGCGGCACCTGCACGGCTCCAGGAGGAGCTGCTCTGCACAGGAAAGACTCTTGGTGACACAGCAGTGGCACGGGCAGGGAGCAGTTACCTTCTCAGCCACAAATTCCTGCTGTCACGGGGTTGGGAGTCAAGTTCACAACGTCGAGAGCGCTTCTGGGGAAGGAAAACGGGTGATTTTGCAACATCTGTTTTTCTGTAATATTCTGCCAAACAGGAGAGGGCAAAAGCTCTCATTGCTGTGTGGCTGAAGGCAGGAGAGCAAAGCAAAGCTTGGGAGAGCTGCGACAGAAGGCACGACAAGCTTCCCTCAGGCACGCTGGACCCTGCTGAGCTGGCTGCTGTGGATACTGCCACAAGCTCCAGGCTTGGAAAAACATCTCCTGTGGTAGCCAGCACAGGCAGGGACATGTGCAGTGGCACACGGGGTTTGTCACCTGGGCACTCCAGCTACAAGACAGACAGCTGTGTGTCAAACAAGAAATTGGCTTACGTGGAAGACGCACTTCAGGATCAGGAAGACGAAGATGAAGAAAAGCAGCAAAACCACAAACGTGACCACGTACACCACAACTTCTAGTTTGCGCTGTGAGGAAAGAAAGATCACAGGGATAAGAGGATTCCATTCTCCTGCGCCCAGAAGGACACGTGCAGCAGTGCCCAGCAGCTCTCCTACCTTCCGTGTGAGTCCCTTGCCATTCCCCAAGGCCATATGAATGATCATGTTCTCTTGCAGACGACACTGGGCCATGGGATCATAGGCTCCCTGGTTCTCTTGCCTCTCAGTGAGCAGCTTTAGAAGCAGCCTGGTCCTCATGACCATCTTGGCACAGGCGCGCTTGAGCTGGGGCAGGCTGCAGTCGCTCTTCAGGGCTCGCTCCACGTGGGCCATGAATGCGTGCAGGCCTTTGTGTGCCTCCAGCTGCGGCCGGTGATGATCAACGTTGGTTTCCCGTACTTTTGGAAGCAGCGCAAGGTCTGGACTTTGGGGGCTCACAGGTTTGTTGAGGAACATGGAGGCTTCCTCCTCTGTGGTGTCAGGCATCATCAGGAGGTGCCTGCCTACAGAGGAATGCTTCTCTCCAGCTGTGCCTCTTCCTCTCCTGCTCGCAGCGGGGCGGCCCCGAATCAACAGGTCAGAGAGAAAATCCAGGTTCTGGTTTAGACCCTGGTCAGATCTGGACCTTCGCTCCACTTTCACAGGTTGCAAAACCTGGTAGAAAAGATTATTATATCCGGCCCCATACTGGCTGTCCTTCTTCTTGTGCTGTTTTTGTGTCTTGATGTAGTACTTGCTGGCAGCTGGATCTTCCTCCTCATCTCTGTGTTGTGCAGACATGGAGGTATCGTCACCACGTTTTAATCCACCAGCTACCGCTGAAGGCTTTGATCCTTGCCGGTAGAAATATGACTCCATCTTCTCTTGATGCCAGCTTGAGGGTGTCTTTTTCACCTCAATGCTTTTGGCAGTCTTGATCCTTTTAGCCTTGTGCACCTTCTTCTTGACCCTGGTCCTCAGGTCAAGAAGAGCGCTTGTTTTGCCTTCATGCCCCAAGAGATGCTGAGGGGGATGTGAGTTTCTTCTGGAACTGTCCAGGCTGCTGACATCACCCCCAGTGCTCAGGGTCAGCGCAACCACAAGCGTTACAGGTATTTCACCATCTCCCAGCGAAGGCTCCTTGGGCTTGAGGCTCAACACTGGCATGGTGTTCAGCTCTCTGCCTTGTTCCAAGTCCATTATTTCTCCCCGACTCTGTAGCAGAGTTGTCTGAGCTGGAGAACAGCAAGAGAGCAGATCAGCAGCTGGACACAAACACAGGCTCAGAGGTTACCCCAAGCAGCAGGAGCTCATCTCAAGGCCAGGGAGCGCAAGAGCAGGGTGGAGGATGTGTTGCGGAGAGGAGAAGAGCCCTTCAATCCGTGCCATTATCCCCTTGGGGCAGAGCTGAGAGCTGGCTTTTTCCTGGTGTCTCCTGGGGCTCTGTTTGGATGGCAGGGAAACATCCCCGGGGAATGGGATTGCTGTCAGAGAGGTTCCCACAGCTCCAGATGAGCAGGCTTGGCTTGCTCTGCAGGAGCCAGTGAAGAGGCAGAGACCCCAGAGGAAAGATCAGCACTGCAAGGGGGGCACAGACTGGCAGGGGAGGAAAGCCCAGGGACTCCTTTGCTGCGGGGCCATTGCCAAGAGCAGCAGCTGAAGCTGTTAGAGCATGAAAAACTTCCTCAAGAGAACCAGAGCTCTGGGACTGTGCTGTGGGAAACCTGGGGCTGAGGCAGTGAGAGAAGCGAGCTCCCTGGGGCCCTTGCAAACCTGGCTGGATCTGTTTGCAGAAGGGCAGCCTGGCCCTGCTGTGCACAGCATGTGCTGTGCCCTGTGCCCAGCTAGAGCAGGACGGGGCTTTGCTCCCCCCCGCACAGGCCAACCAGGGCATGACGGTGCTTGGTGTTCACCCTGCAGAGCACATCAGGGGCCCTGCCCTTTGCCCTGCAGTGGGCACTGGGGTGGCACAGAAACCAGGCTGTCAGGGGAATTTGGGGCCTTTATGGGCAGACCTTGCCTTCCAGCACCAGGGAAGGGCACGGGGCATTCCTGCTTCCCTTGCCTGGGGCCATGGTGTTGGCAGGAAATTGTTAGGTTTGGTGGGCCCAGTGAGCTGTTCCTTGTCCAGACAGTACGGGACACACAAGATACGGACAATCACCAGGAACTTTCCATCCCAAGGTGTTGTGTCCAAGGCCTGTAGTCCAAGGGCAGATCAGCACCCCCCAGCACGGGGCAGTGCTGCAGCATCTCCCCAGGCTCAGGAGAAGGGGCACATTTGAGCTCCCCCAGCCCCTCCGGACACCCACCGCACTGCGGGGCGCTGGTGCTGCACAGCTTCTGGCACAGGAACTGGATGGTCCTGCAGGGGCTCTCGGGCCGGGGACGCTCCTGGCACAGGCAGCAGGCCGCCTCCTTGGGCACTTGCCTGCAGACAAGAGGGGATTCTTGGAGGAACACCTGGCCACCCAGTCCATGGCTCAGAGCCCAACTCGGGGAACTCACCCATACCACGCATGGGGCTCGTGCCTCACTGTGTGCCACAGCCCTGGGAAAGGGCCCTGACTCCCAAGGCAAAACATTAAAAAGAGGATCTTATCCTGGAAAGTAGAACTGCTCCCAAACCACCACATGACACAGAAGTACACCCGCCTGGAGTTCAAAATGCCCTTTAAAAAAGCCTGCAGCAAGTCACCCTAAAGGTGAGATTCTGCCTCTGAGCTGGTGAGTTTGGGCATGTTCCCAGAAGGAGACAGCAACTCCTGAGCTTACTACTGAGCTTCTTCTGGATTTGTGGCACACGGATTTTTTTCCCAAGCAGAGCCCCTGTCCCAGCACTCTGGGCCTGCTGGTGGCTGGGGCTCAGTCCCACACACTCACAGGGTTTCCAAGCTCACTGTGGTCTGCAGCAGGTGCAGCAGCATCTGTGAGTTCACTTGGGTGGCACTCAGGTCTCTGCAAGCATTGGAAAGAGCTCATGAAATTTTCTGGTGACCTTGCCACAACTCTGCTCTCAGAGCAATCTCAGGGCCATGATGATGGTGGTGCTGTTGGCAGAGGCATCCACTTCTGCCTGCTCCAAAAGAAGCCAGGGCAGTTGTGTCTGCAGCGGACTCAGGCTGGCCAAAAGGCAGGTTTGCTCCTGCACCACTTGTGCTGCTTCCCTGAGAACAGGGCACTCCAGAGAGACACAGCTCTCTGTGCATCTGCTCCAGATGAGCCAAGACTTACAGAGAGCTCACTGAGGGCAGCTTGAAGAAGGCAGCATCATCAATGACAGCCAGCGGGTTGTGGCTGAGGATCCTGAGAAACAACAGAGCTCAGTCAGGGCTGATGGCAAGGATGTCAGCTGGCTGTGCCGGGCACGTGGGCAAGGCCTGGCTGCATTCAAGGAAGCCTTGCAGGAGAGGAGCAGGGCAGGGGAAAGGGCCTTTGCAGCTGCACACTCCTGGTGCTCCCTGCCTGACATCCACAGTTGGAATCAGGACTTTCCCAAGGGCAAATCTGCTCTTGCCCACTGACCCTGCAGAGAGCCTGCAGAGACTCGCCCTGCCGTGCCTTTAGCCCTGGTGCCACTTACAGCTCCTGCAGGAACTGCATCCCATGCCAGGCCTGGAAAGTGTCGCTGCGGATCTTTGTGAGGCCATTCCAGGAGAGATTTCTGGGGAAAGAGGAGGTCACAAAAAAGGAATCAGCCCTGCCCTACAGAGAGAGGGGGCAAAGAAGGAGCGCTTTGTAGGAAAGGTGCCAATCCAAGGTGGAAGAGGAAGGAAACTACTGCTTTCTCAGTCTTTAGAGCCTGCCCAGGAGGGCAGGTGAAGGGCACACATGCTTTTTCTGTTCTCGGATGCAGCCAACGCTGCAAGAACTGCCTGCTCTGATGGTTGTGTGTGGCCAACCCCGCTGGGCTCTGTCCCCTGGCGTGGTCACCCAGCCATGGGCATTGACCTCTGCAGCTCAGCTGGGCTCTGGGCAGGGCAGATTCAGGGACTGTGGGGAAACCAACAGGAGCATTCTCCTACACAGGAAGGGTGCCCATGCAAAGAGGGAGCTAAAAACAGCAGAAGGAAACTTGATCACTCACAGAAACTTCAGGAAAGGCAGTGGCTCAAATGCCCGTTCCTCAATGGACAGGATCTCATTGCAGGACAAATCCCTGTTCCAGGTAGAACATCAGATGTCACTTCCATTTGCCCTGTTGCTTTTACCTGCCTCTGCAGCCTGGATCCCAGGAGGGACAAAGGCCACGTGCCCGTGGCTGGGCTGAGCCGCGGGGCCCCAGGGAGGGGCAGGCAGGAGCCCCCCGCCGTGGGCAGGGCACGGTGCTTACAGGTGCTTCAGCAGGAACAGCCCCTCCAGGGAATGCCTCTTCACTGCCCGCAGCTCATTGTCCCTGAGCACTCTGCAAGGGGACACAGGGACATTGTGACAGCGGCCACAGCCCAGCAGCAAATGGCACTGTCATGGGAAAATCTCCTGCAGCAGCTTGACTGAAGCATCTCTGTGGGGCACCGCTGCAGGGATCGTCCCCTCTCCTGGCCAGAGCAGGCCCTTGCTGTTGGCCGGCTGAAGCTGAGCACAGCTTGATCCCTGGTCAGACAGACACGGGGATGGTGCCCTGGCTGCAAGAGACTCAAGGCAATTCTTGCCATGCTGGGAAGCTGTGGGGATTCAAACCCCCTCCTGGCAGAGCAGACAAGCTTGGAATTCCAATGGAAGCGCGTGGTGTGGGGGCTGCTGCTCCAAAGTCAGACCAAAGCATCGAAACCCCCCAAACTCCTGACACTCGAAATGCTGCAGGGCACTTACAAGGTCCATGGGTAGTTCTTCCAGGCTCGTTTTCCAACATTAGCAATGGAGTTGCCAGTGAAATCTCTGCAAAGAAACAAAAGACCCCGTCCCCCCTCAGGAAAGCCCATTTCCCTGCCTTTCAGCTGCTGAGCTGGAATTGGGCTTTGCCTGGAGAGGGCGCAGTGAGCCCAGCCTGGCTTCACCCTCATGCTGAGCTCAGGCCCCCAAACGCCCCCTGTCTCTGGCCAGGGAGTCCCGCGGGTGTCCCAGGTGGGGCTTGCAGAGCCAGGGAGCCGAGGAGAGGCAGCTGCAGGGCTCGGAGGGGCCGAGGGACTCACAGGAAGGCCAGGGCTCGGCGGCGGCTGCCCGGGGGCACGGTGGCCAGGCCGGCGTGGCCGCAGTTCAGCCGCCCACGGCCTGGGCAGTGGCAGGGCTCTGGGCAGAGCTCCTTGCCCACTGCTGGCGAGGGGGTCACTGCCAGCAGCAGGGCCAGCAGCAGCAGAGCGCGCGCCAGACGCATCACCAGGTCCATGGCGAGGCAGGACTGGCTGCAGTCCCCTGGGACGCAGAGCTGAGCTGCAGCTGTGGCAGCTCCTGTGTCACAGTGCTGCTGCCAATGTCACAGTGGTCCTTCTTATGACACTCTAGCAATGCTCTTGTCACCGTGATGGTGCTTGGCATCTGAGCTCGCAGCAAACTGCAGTTCAGACCATGCTGTCACCAAATGACTCTGTCTCAGAGCCATCAATCTGCAGAATCATGGAATACATTGGCTTGGAAGGGGCCTTAAAGCCCGTCCAGTTTCACTCCTGCCATGGCAGGGACGCCGTCCACTATCCCAGGCTGCTCCAAGCCCCAGTGTCCAACCTGGCCTTGGACACTGCCAGGGACCCAGGGGCAGCCCCAGCTGCTCTGGGCACCCTGTGCCAGGGCCTGCCCACCCTCCCAGGGAAGGATTTCTCCTGAACACAGGATCTAAGCCTGCTCTGTGTCACTGTGAAGCCATTCCCATCTGTAGTGGGTTGGTGTGGCCAGGTTTAGGCATGGCTTTGGGGCTACGCGTGCTGTTGAAATTTCTTTAGCTTCTCATTCTCCTGCTCTGATTTCATTGGTAATAAATGTAATGAATATCGGCAAGTTCTGTCCGTTGTGTCCATGAGCACGACCGGGGAGGGATGTCTCCCTCCCTTTCTGTAAACTCATGAGCCTTTCGCTGTCTTTTTTCTCCTCTCCCCTTATGCGGAGCGGTGAGAGCGCCTTTGGTGAGCAGGCGGCAGCTGGGAGGGCGCGGGGAGCTTGCCCAAAGGCGGGCAGTGTCGGCACGGGCGCCGCCAGAGGCTGAGGGAGCCGCAGCGGCAGTGGCGGGAAGCGGCGGGAGCCTGAGGGGCGGCAGCTCGGCCTGAGCGCGCCGGCCCCGGCAGCGAGCGCCGTGCAAAGGGAGCCGCGGGCAGCTTGGGCAAGGCCGGCACGGCCCCGCAAGCAGCGGCCAGAGAGGCGGCCGGGCCCGCTCCGCCGCACGGGCAGCTCCGGCTCCGGGCAGCGGCGCCGGCAGCGGCCGCCCCGGCCTGAGGGGAAACGCGCGGGCCAACAGCTCGGGCAGGGGCGGCTCCGGCAGCGCTTGGGCCAGGCCGGTCTCCAGTCCTGGGCACGGAGTCACAAAGATTCCTTCTGTTAGCAGGTGCTGGAAGCTTCCAGCTTCCACAATGTCTGGCAGAAACAATCCCTGACGGCTCTAAAAGTGGATGTCTACCCTGGAGCCCACTGGCATTGGCTCTGCCGGACATGAGGGAAGGTTCTGACACCTTCTCAAGGCTGGCCCAATTTGAAATGGCCGTTACACCTCTGTGGTAACAGATTGAAGAAGAAACCAAAATCAAGTTGTGACACAGCTTTAATTTTGACTAGGGAAAAGCAGGAGTGAGAACATGTCAGGAGAACCACCTGCAGACTCCACGGGCAGTGGAGAATGAGGCTGAGGACATGCTCCAGGCTGCAGAGCCGAGATTCCTCTGCAGGCAGTGGTGAGACCATGGTGGGGCAGCAGTGCTCCTGCAGCCCGCAGGGATGCACGGGGAAGCAGAGATTCAGCTGCATCCTGTGGAGGAGCCCTGCACCAGAGCAGCTGGATGCCTGGAGGAGGCTGTGATCCTGTGGGAGACCTGTGGAGAGAGGGGCCCTGCTCCCAGGGTGGAGCAGCCTGTCCTTGCAGGACTGCACCTGTGGAAGAGTGACCCATGTTGCAGCAGTTCTGGGAGGAATGTTGCCTGTGGGACGGACTCATGCTGCAGAAGTTTGCAGTGAGCTGCTGCTGGTGAGATGCAGCCACATTGGAGAAGTTCCTGGAGAACTGCCTCCCATGGCAGGAGCGCCATGGTGCAGCAGGGTGATAGATTTGCTCTCTGACAGCAGGGGAATAAGCCCCATTCCCTGTGTCCTGGTGCTGCTGGTGTAGGCAGTAGAGCTGGGAAGGAGCGAGGGGTGAGGGGAAGGAGTTGTTAAGGGCTTCTTTTATTTCTCATTATCCTGCTCTGATTGTGTTAGTAATAAATTCATTTAATATCATTAAGTCGAGCCTGTTTTGTATTTGATGAGTGTTTTCTCCTGGTCCTTAACTCATGAACCTTCGTTAAGTTTTCTCCCCTCTGTCCAGCTGTAGAGGGCAGTGAGTGAGCAGCTTTGTGAGTGACTGGCACCTGGCTGGGATCAACCCACAACAATCTCAAACCGAATTTGGCCAATTCCATGAGGGAGAACAGAAACTGCTTTTACAAAGACATCAGCAACAGCAGGAGGAATAAGAACAAACTTTATTTCTACTGAATGCAGGGGGAAACATTGCCACAAGGGATGAAGAAAACCCTGAGATGCCTCCTCTGGGTGTCCAGAGCTTGTGCTTGCCTGTAGCAGCCTCCGGCCTTCCCTCAGCAGGGGCAGCAAGAAAATAACAGTCAAGGAAAAAGCATCCAAGCAAATAACAACAACCAATGAAACGGCATCCAAGGGCAGCCTCAGCTAAAATGGGAAGTGAAGAATTGCTGGCATCCCATTAACTTCTTGAAGGGTCTTCCACCTTAGTTCTTCACACTACGTCTCTTCCTGGCATGTTTATCTCTCGGATGCATAGGCATCCCTGAGGCGTTGAATCCATGGCAATTCAGACTTCCTGAACAGGGAACAGCAGGGGGAACAGCACGGGGAATCGTCTTGAACGCGCTGGGAACAGGAGCAACTCACAGAGGAGCTATCTGCCCTTTTCTGTCCTACATGCTTGTTATACTTCCTCCCACTCTGTGGCAGTTTTACACAGAACCTGAAAAAAATCCAAAAGGGAAAATAGGGTTAAAGAGAGAAGGCAGCTGGTGATGGAGGCTGTGGGCAACAGGGCTGCCTGTGCTCTGCCCTGTCTGGGCAGCAACCGCTGGAGGAGTTGGGAAGGGGCATTTCCAACGCTGCAAAGCAACGCAGTGAGCGAGGTGAATGGGGACAAAAAAGGCTTCTGGACATCCCATCCCCAGAGCTCCCTGCTCCCGCTCTGTAAGCAGGGAGCTCCGACCAGGGAGGGCTGCAGCAGGTGCCAGCACCTCTCCCTGCTCGGGGCTGTGCCAGCAGAGCCCAAGGAAGATAGGGAGCCCCAGCAGGGATGGCAATGGCTGGCAATCCAGAGAATGAGCCCTGCACGCAAAAGGCAACTGGATGGGAGTGAGTTCTTCAGCAGCCACTGTGGGGAGGGAGCGGGGAAAAATAAGGCAGAGCCAACAGCGGAGAAGACCGTTCTGAGAACACAGAGGTATTGCTCGTGCTCACAGAAATTCGGGAGCACACCGGGGCTCAGGACATCCATCCCAGTGCCGGCGTGGCAAGGGCTGGTTGGGCTGGGAGCCCCCGGCCGTGCCCAGCGCTGCCGCTCAGGAGCCGCTTGCCCGGGGCTCCCCCAGACGCGACGTGTTGGAAACACAGCCGGGAGAGTCCTGGGCAGCGGCACCTGCACGGCTCCAGGAGGAGCTGCTCTGCACAGGAAAGACTCTTGGTGACACAGCAGTGGCACGGGCAGGGAGCAGTTACCTTCTCAGCCACAAATTCCTGCTGTCACGGGGTTGGGAGTCAAGTTCACAACGTCGAGAGCGCTTCTGGGGAAGGAAAACGGGTGATTTTGCAACATCTGTTTTTCTGTAATATTCTGCCAAACAGGAGAGGGCAAAAGCTCTCATTGCTGTGTGGCTGAAGGCAGGAGAGCAAAGCAAAGCTTGGGAGAGCTGCGACAGAAGGCACGACAAGCTTCCCTCAGGCACGCTGGACCCTGCTGAGCTGGCTGCTGTGGATACTGCCACAAGCTCCAGGCTTGGAAAAACATCTCCTGTGGTAGCCAGCACAGGCAGGGACATGTGCAGTGGCACACGGGGTTTGTCACCTGGGCACTCCAGCTACAAGACAGACAGCTGTGTGTCAAACAAGAAATTGGCTTACGTGGAAGACGCACTTCAGGATCAGGAAGACGAAGATGAAGAAAAGCAGCAAAACCACAAACGTGACCACGTACACCACAACTTCTAGTTTGCGCTGTGAGGAAAGAAAGATCACAGGGATAAGAGGATTCCATTCTCCTGCGCCCAGAAGGACACGTGCAGCAGTGCCCAGCAGCTCTCCTACCTTCCGTGTGAGTCCCTTGCCATTCCCCAAGGCCATATGAATGATCATGTTCTCTTGCAGACGACACTGGGCCATGGGATCATAGGCTCCCTGGTTCTCTTGCCTCTCAGTGAGCAGCTTTAGAAGCAGCCTGGTCCTCATGACCATCTTGGCACAGGCGCGCTTGAGCTGGGGCAGGCTGCAGTCGCTCTTCAGGGCTCGCTCCACGTGGGCCATGAATGCGTGCAGGCCTTTGTGTGCCTCCAGCTGCGGCCGGTGATGATCAACGTTGGTTTCCCGTACTTTTGGAAGCAGCGCAAGGTCTGGACTTTGGGGGCTCACAGGTTTGTTGAGGAACATGGAGGCTTCCTCCTCTGTGGTGTCAGGCATCATCAGGAGGTGCCTGCCTACAGAGGAATGCTTCTCTCCAGCTGTGCCTCTTCCTCTCCTGCTCGCAGCGGGGCGGCCCGAATCAACAGGTCAGAGAGAAAATCCAGGTTCTGGTTTAGACCCTGGTCAGATCTGGACCTTCGCTCCACTTTCACAGGTTGCAAAACCTGGTAGAAAAGATTATTATATCCGGCCCCATACTGGCTGTCCTTCTTCTTGTGCTGTTTTTGTGTCTTGATGTAGTACTTGCTGGCAGCTGGATCTTCCTCCTCATCTCTGTGTTGTGCAGACATGGAGGTATCGTCACCACGTTTTAATCCACCAGCTACCGCTGAAGGCTTTGATCCTTGCCGGTAGAAATATGACTCCATCTTCTCTTGATGCCAGCTTGAGGGTGTCTTTTTCACCTCAATGCTTTTGGCAGTCTTGATCCTTTTAGCCTTGTGCACCTTCTTCTTGACCCTGGTCCTCAGGTCAAGAAGAGCGCTTGTTTTGCCTTCATGCCCCAAGAGATGCTGAGGGGGATGTGAGTTTCTTCTGGAACTGTCCAGGCTGCTGACATCACCCCCAGTGCTCAGGGTCAGCGCAACCACAAGCGTTACAGGTATTTCACCATCTCCCAGCGAAGGCTCCTTGGGCTTGAGGCTCAACACTGGCATGGTGTTCAGCTCTCTGCCTTGTTCCAAGTCCATTATTTCTCCCCGACTCTGTAGCAGAGTTGTCTGAGCTGGAGAACAGCAAGAGAGCAGATCAGCAGCTGGACACAAACACAGGCTCAGAGGTTACCCCAAGCAGCAGGAGCTCATCTCAAGGCCAGGGAGCGCAAGAGCAGGGTGGAGGATGTGTTGCGGAGAGGAGAAGAGCCCTTCAATCCGTGCCATTATCCCCTTGGGGCAGAGCTGAGAGCTGGCTTTTTCCTGGTGTCTCCTGGGGCTCTGTTTGGATGGCAGGGAAACATCCCCGGGGAATGGGATTGCTGTCAGAGAGGTTCCCACAGCTCCAGATGAGCAGGCTTGGCTTGCTCTGCAGGAGCCAGTGAAGAGGCAGAGACCCCAGAGGAAAGATCAGCACTGCAAGGGGGCACAGACTGGCAGGGGAGGAAAGCCCAGGGACTCCTTTGCTGCGGGGCCATTGCCAAGAGCAGCAGCTGAAGCTGTTAGAGCATGAAAAACTTCCTCAAGAGAACCAGAGCTCTGGGACTCGTGCTGTGGGAAACCTGGGGGCTGAGGCAGTGAGAGAAGCGAGCTCCCTGGGGCCCTTGCAAACCTGGCTGGATCTGTTTGCAGAAGGGCAGCCTGGCCCTGCTGTGCACAGCATGTGCTGTGCCCTGTGCCCAGCTAGAGCAGGACGGGGCTTTGCTCCCCCCCGCACAGGCCAACCAGGGCATGACGGTGCTTGGTGTTCACCCTGCAGAGCACATCAGGGGCCCTGCCCTTTGCCCTGCAGTGGGCACTGGGGTGGCACAGAAACCAGGCTGTCAGGGGAATTTGGGGCCTTTATGGGCAGACCTTGCCTTCCAGCACCAGGGAAGGGCACGGGGCATTCCTGCTTCCCTTGCCTGGGGCCATGGTGGTTGGCAGGAAATTGTTAGGTTTGGTGGGCCCAGTGAGCTGTTCCTTGTCCAGACAGTACGGGACACACAAGATACGGACAATCACCAGGAACTTTCCATCCCAAGGTGTTGTGTCCAAGGCCTGTAGTCCAAGGGCAGATCAGCACCCCCCAGCACGGGGCAGTGCTGCAGCATCTCCCCAGGCTCAGGAGAAGGGGCACATTTGAGCTCCCCCAGCCCCTCCGGACACCCACCGCACTGCGGGGCGCTGGTGCTGCACAGCTTCTGGCACAGGAACTGGATGGTCCTGCAGGGGCTCTCGGGCCGGGGACGCTCCTGGCACAGGCAGCAGGCCGCCTCCTTGGGCACTTGCCTGCAGACAAGAGGGGATTCTTGGAGGAAACACCTGGCCACCCAGTCCATGGCTCAGAGCCCAACTCGGGGAACTCACCCCATACCACGCATGGGGCTCGTGCCTCACTGTGTGCCACA